>OU744319.1:28134830-28512720 GCA_916610145.1 Eristalis arbustorum | reverse complement strand
TTAGCAACCACTCGTAATGTGCGTACTATTGTTCTCTTACGAGTGGAAGGGACCTACAGTTTCATTCCGATTTTGAAGGGCCAAGTTTGAGAAACTTTTTCTAAGCAGGAAATACTTTAAGCATTGTCAGTGACTCGAAAGCGATGGGGCCTTGAAAATTATTTTTGCGGCACAGTGCAGGAATCGAACCTACGACGTCGAAGTTGGGGTCGACGCACATACCCACAACGCCACGGGCCACCACCACCACCACCACCACCAACAAGATATAAAACTCATTTAAAACTATGGTGCATATTTTTTTATATATAAATCCAAATCGAAAAATTAATGTGATAGGTTAGGTTAGGTTATAGTGACTGACTGCTAAGGGCAGTCACACTTAGGCCAGGGGAAGCTTATTGCGATACCACGCGGATTGACTTCTCCTAACACTGGAACTAGTTGGTGCTCCTAATGAAGCAATTTAGCTGACCAATGCTGGCACTGTTTACCTCATTACGGCCGCTGAAGTAGTAGGCTCCTAGGTGTAGAAACCTACGACTAGCAAGAACACTACAGAAGCAGAGAAGGTGATGAGTGTTTTCTGCCTTCTCTTCATCCATACAGCTTCTGCAAAAATCATTGTATGGGGCGCCCATCCTGCGAACATGACTGCCAATTGCACAGTGCCCGGTTATGACTTCACCGGTTATGACTTAACTGAGAAGTGGGCTTGCTGAGTCTGAGTAGACTGAGTGACTATTTGAGGTTAAGTGATGGCTACATTTCTTTTGTTTTAAGGCAGGTGGTGCCTTCTAGCCAATTGTCATTGGTGGTTTTCATTGTCTGAATCTTCAAAAGATGATAGTCTGTAGTGATTGGCATAGAAGGTTATACTCCTGCCATTGATAGGAATGAGGTTGTACCACACCTAGCGAATTGATCGACTTTGCAGTTTCCTGGTATGTCACAGTGTTTCGGCACCCACATGAGGTGAATGTTAAAATGATCAGCCATCTTGTTAAGAGACAGCCTGCAATTCAGGGATGTTTGTGAGTAAAAGAAGACTTTGTCCAGGGATTTTATAGCGGCCTAACTGCTTCTTTTTGCTTTTGAGCCATGACAACGCTTCTTTAATCGCTATGGTTTCTGCTGAAAAACGCTATAGTGATCAGGGAACTTCAAGGAGATAACAATGTTGAGATGGTGGGAAAAGACACCCGTATCCACACCTTCGTTTGTCTTCCATCTGTGAAAGTACGCAGAGGCTGATACGGAAACTAAGCACGCATATTTTGTTCCCATTTTTAGGACTATGTTTAGACAACGTACCGAAATGCAAAAGTTTGTCAACATTTTATTGGGCCTGCTATAATTTTAGTTTTCTTGTTTTAAACATGTTGGTAATCAGCTGGTTCTTGCCTTGAAAACGCAAGTTTAAATGAGCAGTCAAATGTACCAAAAAATGCTAAATTCTTAAGTTAGTCGGAATGGTCAAGTTCTGGCACAGATTAAGCTTTCGATGTCATGTAAGGTTTGATTTCATTAAGTACGTCATAAAATCTTGTCCTCGACTGAGCCATTCTACTTTTGTAAAGTATAACATTTTTAAGAAATTCCTTCAACTGACGATGATTACAGTTCGATTTGAAAGAGAATTTACGAAGTGTATGAATACTACCGTTTAAAATTGCTCCACTGCCCTAGCTAGCTAATTTTCATCATTTATTTCTGCTCTGTTCCTGTATCTGTTGTTTGTTTCTTGGTACATTAAGCACAAAATTGCAAACAACATTAAATAGACATGCTTCAGTAACCTTAAATATTTTCGGGTCGTATTGATACATGCCTTATGCCGCATGCGGCACGCACGGCCGCTTTTTGGACAACTTTCGCTTAGAGTGTACAGGTACATGTATGAATTAATGTATTTTCTTCAATTAACCACGAGGAGTGGGTAACTCAGTGTGAATAAGCTGTTTCTTTGAATATTAATTCATGCAAAAGTTGACCTTGACTGCGCCTCAAATGGTCCATCCGCTTTGTCCAATTTTGGCATACTCTTTCCAACATTTCGGCCGGTATCTCACGAATAAATGCTTCAATGTTGTCTTCCAATGTGTCAATTGAAGCGGGCTTGTCTGTATGTCTGTTAAGACATGAGCTTTAACATAGCCCCACAAAAATAATATAATGCCGTTAAATCGCACGATCTAGGCGGCCAATTGACCGGTCCCGAACGTGAAATAAAATGTTCAACGAACATATCTCAATAAGTCCATTGTTGCGCGTGCTGTACGGCATGTGGCACCGTCTTGTCATCTCACGGTAGCGCTCACCATTCACAGTTACGTTACGATTCGCATCATCTTTGAAGAAGAACGGTCCAATGATGCCACCAGCCCATAAGCCGCACCAAAATGTGACTTTTTCTGGTTCCATTGGTAGCTCTTGCAATGCTTCTGGCTGATAGTCACTCCAAAATCGACAATTCTGCTTATTTACGTACCCATTGAGCGAAAAATGAGCTTCGTCGATGAAGATGAGGCGCGCGATGTACTTTCTTAACAGAGCACGCATTATGATAATAAAATTGAATAATTTGGAAGCGTTGTTCGTTTGTAAGACGAGTCATGGTTAAATTATAGACCAAAATGAAGATGTTTGGCAGTGAAACAAAACGCGAAACGTGAGTCAGCTGCTTAAACCAGTGTTGTCAAAAGATAATAGCTAAAAAATCACCCTTTAGAGGGAGGGATCACTCGACCGTGTCAGAGGCAGTCAACGGGTTCAGGACAGATGCAAATGCAGTGTACCGTCAACGAAATGATAATAAATAATTTGGTACACGCCCAATTATATAAAAGAGCGTAGAGCAATAACCAATACATCCGTCAATAGGTTGATGTCTAACCACCACGACCTGAGATCCTTCAATTAATGCCTGTTTCGAGTCACTACCTCGAAAAGACTTCTCAAACTTCGCCGGCAGGAGTCGGCACACAACAACAGGTTTAGCGATGTTGCTCCCTTTCCTCAATCGACGCAAATATCATCATGAGCTACCATCTTGATTAAAGGAGAGAGTGGCCAACCCTTGGGAGAACCAGACAGGAAGTCCGCGAAAAGTTACGGTCGCTGGTTAACCCAAACAAAATCAAGCTGATTCAAGAAGTTCGTTAAGTCATCGGTGGGCGACATTTGAAGAACTCAGAGGTAATGGTGTCAAGTCCTTATTGGAAAGCCCTTTACAACCGTAAGTCCCACCCAGTTGATAGAACAATAGCACGCTAATCATGAGTGGTTGCTGTACACGCAAATTATCGTAAGCTAGAAAGTTGTGTCATGAGGGCCCCTCCTGCCCGGAATATCCAAACTTGGACGATCACTCAAAGGCCGAAGTTACTCACTTTGTTGTTCTGTAGCAGAGAGACAGAACACTTGCCAAACCAAGAAAATCTGATGTAAAACATTCCAGTTTCGCTGTTTCGATCACATTAGCTTACCACGGTTCAACACATAACCATACTTCGCCAGGGACTTTAAATGATGTGGTTAGTTCCATGCGAAGATGCTCGTTTATCTAAGGCAGGCACATCGTTTTGGAAATAACCCAATTAGGCTTTGTGGCTGCTTCATTTGAAGGTGCATGTCATGTCTCTACAATAGGATTTGGATTACATGAATGCAACAGCAATCAAAGTGGCTACACACTTGATGAATCGAAGACGTTGCAAGTTACTGGCGCGTGCAATTGCTTCGAATTCTGACATGCCCTGCTCCAAGAGAATAGCTGACAATGGCAGGGTTCTCAAGTGGAGATTGTGGTAGTCAACGGAGTGAGGTAGAAGAGACTCATTGCTTGAAGGCCAGGTGCCACATGAAGAAGAAATGATACCATTATCATTGACTGTCAATTGGCCATCAAATTGCTTTTCTGCGAAGAGCTTCAAGCTGTGAGCTCACGCCAGTTAATTATTCTATCCTGGATCTCAGGTCAGAGAGACATAACTTGCAATGAAGCAGAGGAACAAATTTCTAAGAAAGGGACCGAAACAAATCCATCACAAGCAAATGTTGTATCAAGCCACCTCTGCCTGTGCGTCACACGAAGAACTGAAATCTGGATCTGGACACAGTCACATAGTTAGCGAACAGAAGGTGGAATAAGCGAAACTTCACGCTTACTAGGATACTGTAGATCGAGAAGTGCATAGAGTTCGAAAAAAAAACATGCTGGCCCTGGTAGTTGGAGCATGAACTGGCCCCAATTTCTAGTCATCTAAGGAACCAAGGGACCTTCCAAATTTTCTAAGATTCACAGACTGTTGTGACGTGTAGGAAAACGGGGCCACTCCACATAGTCTCTGCCAAATGAGACACAGACCGCTGGCAGAATATATCTTCCAAGATCTCGAATTGCAACGCATTGACATGACGGTCCTCCAAAGGGTATCACATTTATGAAACGTGCCCCATCTACCTAAGCGAAGCTAAGTTAAATGTTTACATCTCGGTTTCGTATGCTTAATGTCGACGTTGTAAATGAAAACTTTCTGACTTTGAGCTAACGTATGCGTTCCTCCAATATACGCCAAAGATATGCATAAACTTTGGTTACTAGTGCCACAGTGGAAGTGAGTTCATGCGAGGCATTGGGAGCTCATTAATCTCAGCCTTGGGGAATATTGATTCAAATACTTGCTGCTCCTGAAGAGCAATCAAAGTGCCTAGCCCGCAGACTCCCACTAATTAAAGCAGACGTAAATTCAAGATTACTCCGACGTAGATGCCGAATTGAAACTAGGCAGTGAATACACTCGCTCATGAAGGATAACAAGCAAGTAGGTGTCACATTTCTCAATGGAACTCATTTCTCTCTCTGACTCTCTCTGACTCACTCCCCCACCCGCACTCAACGAACAATCCATTAACCGCTGGAGGCTATAAACTGAATCGAATGCCATAAAGCATGTTTATGCCATCTAGACAGTCGAGGGAATATGTGTTTACGACAAACTTGTGCCGAGATAAACAAGACAACATCGGTTTTTTTTTCTGTTGTTTTACTGCGCCAACGATCTATTCCTTTGGAGGCGAATTTCATTTTCTGTACCCAAAACGAAAATCCATCCCATACCGGCCATGTCAAGCAAATCAACAGACAAATTCAAATGTAACGAGGAGAATTTAATTTTGAACAAATGTTCAATTTTATTCCCGCCACACCTATTCAGCGTAACATTGCACAAATTATGGCCAGCAGGACACTGCAGGTCTTCAGCGGCAGACTGTGCAGTGTGCGCATTGTGCATTGGAATTGTCATCACAAAAACATCCCATTATACTGCAATAAAAGGCTGAGCAAAAAACCACCCGAGCAGCTTTCGCTTTTTGTCCACAGAGAAAAGGACGATGTGGTTGTGCACGTGGCTGGTGTGGAATTCGGACGCCGAAATACTCATTTTAATTTAAATACATTCCAACAACCGAATGTTTGCTTTATTTTGGAAGCCATCCCACTCCCATTCTGCCCGTCGCACGCTTCTGCTGCCAAATGAATGTTTCCTTTTGGGGAGGGAGGGAGGAGAGTTACCCCGACCTCGACCAAGGTATCCACAGTGGCAACCGCACTTAGAGAGCCAGATTTATTGCTTGCTCCCGAAAGGGGTGAAAAACGACGGACGAATCTGAATAACGACTGGAGCTGGGAATTAAAACAAGTTTTAGCTAGTGGCAGCATCTCTCGTATGTGCTCGGCAAAAAGTTGTTGAAACAAAAGCACTATGACTACAGGCACGTCTTGTTCACTGCTTGGTTACCATTGGAATATGTATGTAGCCTTAAAATAATTTCAGTCCTTTCGCAGCTGTCGGTTGCTAAAAACTGCAGTTTACTCAGTTGCTGGCTTGGATCCTGAGCTGACTGGCTCATTAAATCCCTGAATGAAATCACTGCCATTCCCAGCAGATGGGGTGCTGGGAGAGTCAACTGCATTCCATTTCGCTAATTTTTAGAAAATGCCTACATTCGTGTTCAAGGTGTACAGGCTTATATAGTTTTTATTTATTTTTATAGATTTATGGTAATTTAAAAAATAATTTTAAAATAAATCCTTATTTGTTTTTCTTTCACACACAAGCATCCACAAGCAACCAAACTGAATATGTTACAAACTTTAAAAACTATCACTTACCAACAACATCCAAATGGAGAAATATCGATGTGGGCGGATGAGTCGATACCTGGCACTCATAGACGCCAGCGTCACGCAGTTGAACGAATTTTATTTGCAGCGTCCAATCCTTTTATCCATCGAAAATGAGTTATTCCATGATAGCATATTGCCACAGATAATCCCCGCATCGGGTACACAGATGGAATTCGTGTCCAAAGGTGAGTTTAATGGTGCAATGGGATGTGCCAGCGTGCAGATTCGATTAGATTTAACAGGTCACAGCAGTCACCACATGCGGATAGCGTTTCGTGTGTGGTTTATTTTGCATTTTTCGTCAATCGTATATCATGGCATCGCAAGCAGAAAATATTATAAAGGATTCCAAATCGTCCATATCATGACGCGAGGGGTTTGCATGGGATGAAAAGAGAGATATGAAAAGAATGGATATAAAAATAAATGCATGGGCATGGAATTTTTTCTGTTTCCATAGACATAACTTAAGTGGCTCTGGAGACAGTAATCCATAGATCAGCTCGTTTATTTAATTAAAAATAATTCTTCAGAGGTATAGAAATTTCCATGGATCGATTCGATCAAGGACGACTCGAGGGATGAATAATGAGCCTCCGTGGGCATTGGGTTAGCTGAAGTGTGCCTCAAGGATGGAGCAGATCCAAGAGAACATCAAATTATCAAATAATTGTGTGCTTCTTAAGCTGCCTGGCCTGTGGAGGCTGTGTGAGTGGAGTGGACAATTTGTGTGATTTTGTAAATTCACACCGTACAGCATTCAGCTGGAAGAAATAGTGCGTTTTTGTTAAAGGACATTGCCAGTACCTTGTAACGAAACGTTACTCTTGGGTAAACATCGTTACTTGGACATATGCGTCCAGCTACGATGAAATAAAAGACTCTCTCTCGAAGTGGACTGGTTGACTATGCAGTGAAACAGCTTGCAGCTCAATTGAGTGAGTCTCCGAATCTGTCATTTCAACGTGCATACCAACATCACCGCAAGTAACGACAAAGGAAATTTGGTGCTGAGTATTTAAACAGAAGGCACAGGGTTCACCTTACGACAGCGCTTGGCTGTCAATATGCAGGCTTATAGTGTTCAACTCTTGCAGGAATTAGAACCACTTGATAGCTACCCATAGAATTCGTAGGACAGTACCAGTACCATTCGTAGAACGGACAAAGTCGAAGTTTCATTTGGTGGGTCGCAAGTGCTGATGTAGAAAAAAAATCCACACAGAATTAGATCGTAGTAGTTGGTGCAAGCTCTCTTGCCGTCAGCTTCGTCAACACCCTTCTATATCCAAGACGTGAAATTTCAACAAGAGGGTGAAACAAATAGCACAAGACCGAGCTAGATGGAGATGAATGTTGGTTGAGGCCCAGGTCCATCCCGGACTGTAGCGCCAACCAAAGAAGAGGAAGAAGAGGTAGGGTGAAACAACTCACACAACTAGCTCCTGACTGTAAGTCAAGAAGAAAAAAAGTCATGGGCCATCAAGGCTGTGTGATCCTTGACAACTGCACCGCTTTTGTGGGTCTATGTTAAGTCCACAATTGACAGAGCTTTGGCGAGAATATTCGTCAAATCATAACCGAGTCATTGTAAAGTTAGTTAGAACCCAAAAAATCTGATCGGAATTTCAAGATATGTGCTATAAATTTTCTTCCAGACCCCCTAAATAAAACACCTTAATTTAAGTTTTAATTTTCTCAATAACTTGATCAATGTCAACAACGAATTTAATTCCTTTTAATACGACATCATATCATATACCCACCTCAGAATGTTTTAGATGTGTAGCACTGAATCGCTCATCACTGCTGTATGTCGTCAGTCCAACAGTCAGTAGATGATAATCCTTTTTTCGTATCCAGGATACCTGCAAAATATACAAAAGGAGAAGAGAAAAATCAACTGGATGCGCATAGGTATGTTTGCTTTAAATTGCAACAAAGAATGGATAATAAACGATCGGAGGGACGGTGGATGTTTTCCTTGTCTACAGCGAACACTGTTTACCTAAGCTGTTGGAATAGCAACCGTTCGTGTTCTCGTTGGAGAAAAAAAATTGTTTGTCAAGTTTTAATTGTTGTTCAACAGATCACCCCTTATTTATTTTTCAATACTCAAGTCTGAGGGGGTATGCTTTCGTTCCAGATTCACATCGTCGCTGTTGTCACTTGCTCAAAGGGTCGGAGTTCGTTGACTGATTTGTGAGCTGCAGAGGTGTTCGCAAATACCCAGCGAAGCGAGGGAGTCTGTCTGCAGGTGTATGCAATCATCTCTCTAGATCTAGGTAATCGTAATTAGTAGATGACAAATTGGTATGAAGTATGGGAATCGGGAACGCTGTTTGTAGGGTTGTCACTGCAGTTAAGGTTACATGGGAGCACATCATTCGAAAAATTCCATTTGAACCTAAACGACGTACAAATTTGCTGAGCAACCATTAAAATTACGTAAATAAGACTTGAAATTAGGCGAATGTGATACACAGAAGCTTCGTCACATTTCATGGTGCTCATAGTTTCTTTTGCTGTCGTAGAAACATACGTAGAAAACGATTTATATTGCTTACACTTATGAAAGCAAATTTGAACGAAACCTGACGAAGCTAGAAAAAGATTGTCTTCCAATGCCTGCGGAGCCTTAATACATAGAGAATGATTTAGATTTCGGATTTTAGCTTCGTCAGGTTTCACACAAAAATTGACGAAACTTAACGAAGCTCAAAAAGGTTGTCAGTTGCTTCTTCCAAGACCTGCAGTCACTAACTACATAGAGAATAATTTATATGGCTTCTACTTAAGCACTCAAAATTAACGAAACTTGACGAAACTGAACAAAACTGATCCTTTGGTCACAGCTTGCCTTTAATTCACGTAGATTTTGCATTCACACGGCTAAGCAGTTAATTCCCAGAAATGAGAAATACATTAAATAGAAGTCTTAACGTTTACATTTTTTACCTCAAATACACGAAGTAAGCTGCTTAGCAATTTCAGTGGACTCCTTCGGTAAGCACGTGCGTTTATTCCTATTTGAAGTCGAAATTGCCGTCGGAGCAGCATTCTTCTTAAGAACTACGTACGAATACTTTCCATAACTAATTCAAGGTATTTCCATTGAAATAGCTTACAACTTCAGGAATAAATGAATTCCATTAATTTCCTTCAGCCATTCAGAGCCAACAGGCAACTGATCCCATTTAATTACGAACGCATAAGCACGAGCTGTCGAATCCATGTAATCTGCCTTCGGGCAGATTGTGAGATAGGTACGCCTTCGTATTGGTACGCATTGTGCACTGTTCGCTTTTAGAATAAAATCGCAACGTTCTGCAGTCGGTTATCGGCAACGTTGTTAGCGTGTGTTTAAGCCTTCAGATGTGCATTGGAATGTTTTATGGCTCTGTGGATGGATCAGAGACTCGCGGGCAATGAGGAGACCTGCAGGTGGCTGCAGCGTACATTTATTCGCCTAAAACTGAAGTAATTCCATTTAACGGATGCAGGCTATTTGCAATGAAAGCAAATGGTTTTGTTGCTCTATTTTAAGACATGCATTTGAAAATGCGAGTTTTAGGCAAGCGCTTCGATACAACCACTCGGGTTGTTTACAAATGTGACAAGGGCGGATGCAATTGAATGCTTTTCATTAGTAAATGGAAATTCAATTTTCATCGAATGTTTTTTGCATTTGGATGGTATTTGAGGTCCTGAAATGCGAGTATACTCGACGAATTGAGGTAAATCTACGTGTAAACATAGATTTCGGCACAATGACACGGCTGGGTCAAGAATTCAGAGGGTTTTTCACTGCTGTGCAAAGGCCAATGGTAGGCCTCGGTTACTTCTTGGGTGCACCATACGATTCCGGGAAGTCATGATATGTCACATGATAGTCACTCTAAGTCGGTAAAAATATAAGGTGATCTTTTGCCATTAGACTTGTGTCACGAAAAATACCTCTTCTTCGACACTGGTCCAGACACCGTCAGTAGGAATCCCAAGTACACCGACATTAAAAATAAGCTTATTGACCGATTTGTCAACCTTGGTAGGGTGGTGAGACCCATCCTCTGCTGCTCTTACGGCACGCGGTTGGTGCAACTTCGCACCGACTTGGATGAACAGCTTTGATGCCTTAGATTCGCGCACGTCCGACATGGGTGTGTGCCCACATCTCCAGGAGACTGTGGATTTTAAGCCAACACCACACGCCTACATAGGGCCAATCTCAAGCGAAGCCTGTCTCAGGGGACATTCCTGATCTCCCGTGTCACCAGTTAGTTTTGCACAGACCAGGGATCGAACCTACGACGTCAAGGTTGAATTTGACGCACATACCACATGACGTCGTTGTTGGAGTCAACGCACATACCCACAACGCCACGGGCCATCAGACCGTATACTTACATACTTTCCTTTGTTTGCTAGAAACGATTGTTTTTTTACTGAGAAGGTTTGCTTCCTTTAATTAGTGGCTCTTAGCTAAGGATTTAAGTTGCCTCTTGCGACAAGCCAAGCAAGACGTCGGATATGCTCTATGACCACAACCGAAAGGCGAAGGCTCTACAATTCGATGTGACAGAGGGCCTAGGTTCTACAGCCAGTCTTTCCTTTTTATGGGGCCTACTATTGTTCTTGTATCAAATTCACTAATTGCAACAAACAACAGAAGTTACTCGAAAAATATCCTAAACTAAGGCTGAAAATTTTACATCTCACCTAACCGTGGAACAGGCTTTCGCGTAGATATATTCACTAAACTTCACAGAGCGGTCTGTCTCATCTGCATAGGTACCTGGCCTTGTACGCGTAGCTCTGCTCGTGATCCAGGTTTTAACCTCCCTCTCTTCAAAACCATATCATGTAAGGCATTCTCGAGGCCATCTTCGCCCTAAAAAGAAGTGATACCACTCCCGCTGAAGCTTTTATAGCCTGCCGCACAGCATGTTTGGCTTTGACCCCAGTTGCATGTACTGTCTGACATCAGTAACCCAGCCGCGATTTACATGCAAGGACAATAAAGAATTTGGCACCTTCATGGAAGGCTACACATTGCACATCACGCTTGGTAATTTTGACTCAGTTTTCGAAACGGAAGCCACAACGAAGTATTTGTGTCTGTAGGGAAAGCTAACCCGCTCAAGGCCTTGTTCGATCCTCAAGCCACATCGGAGGTAGTTCAGTAATGCAAGTTCTTGAACAAGTACGGCATCATGAAAAAAAGAATCGCCGATGAACCTGCCAGACAAGTATCAGAAGAGGTACTTTTAAGACTCGAAACCCAGTCTGGGCTAGACACGTCCTTTGTTGGCTGACATGGCACAACTCTCCACGATGTAGACATATTAAGCTCATGCTTCCTAATGTCCGTAAGAAAAACCACAGCACTACTTTTACCTCTTGACAAAAAGGAATGCAGACTACAAGCCGCGCAGACACCTGCACTTCTGGTGCCCAATAAAACCCCTTGCGACGCCCATGCAGAAGAGAACGACACTGCAGAGCTGTGCTGCCAGTTAGTGGGAAATTTACCTTTTCGTGGAAAATTGCAACGTCCATTCCCCACATTTGGTAAGAAGGTATTTTCACAAGAGTAAAGTGATATACTAAACGAATGAATTTAGATGTGTTTTCTAACATTTTCTGACTCAAAGCCACCGCTGCAAGACTTTGGCATTGTGCACTGAAGCAGAGACCTGTTTGAATAACCGTCTGTTTTCCTTGAAACGCGTATTGCACAAGAACCGTCGCAGCACATCATCTTGGTAAGCCACCAGTTTGTATGTCTCTTCACAGAAATGGAGATGTGTGACACCATTCCAAGAAACCCCCGTCAATTTGGTCGTTTCGTTTGTTGTTACCTTTTTCCACGGAAAAATGTTCTCATCCGTTTTTGGTCCGTCCGTGTTTTCATAGTCAATGTCGGCGTCACGTAGGATGCACAGTCTGAGGATGAAAGATGATCAGACTGATGCACAGTGGTCGATTTAGAACATCGTAGCTAAGTCAAGCAAAAGGTTTTTTTCCGTTAGCAAAAAAACCGCCAGATTAAAAGGTTAGAACAATTAACAACATATATTCAATTCCCTTACTTTAGCAATGTGAAGCTTATCAATTGAATGTATAAATCTTGCTTACTCTCGAGTTGGTTCAATAGAAATAAGAGTGAAGTATATATTGAAAGCAGAGCGAATATAAAAGCTGGAGAGTGGTGGCTACGCTAAGAGTTCCAAGTTTCATTGCCTGAAGTCCATATGAAAACAACTTTTAGACAAGGAAGAGCATAAAACGAATTCCAGAAGCGTGGAAGCAGAGATAAAAAACGAAAATCAAAATCTTATGGAACGATCGGCCAAAGAATCATTTGCTGTTGAGTCTTAGCTAAGAATAGAAGGAAGTTGGTCTAAAGCCGAAGTTGTTAAAAGGGTTGTAGATTATTTTCCGAAAACAATTAAAAGGCTTAAAATACCTGAGATATCGAATAAGGCCAAACCATATACATCTGAAGAAGCCCTGGCCCTTATAACTGACTTAAAACACACAAGACATCAATATACTAAACAAACAAAAAATAAGGGCTCGTTCACAACAAATGTTCCCTATCGAGGCATTTGTATCTTGACGCTCACTTCATACTGGTACACCTGGTAAGCAACTTCAAAAAACCGTCAGTCATTGTTGGACTAGACAGCTTGTCTGTCGCACATCTTGAAACTTTAGAAAATCAGATAGAAAACGGTGATACCGTAGTATGGTCGTGGCAATGGCGCTCTGATGTTCGTGAATGGCACTCGCGTTATAAGCAAAACTTTTTGGTAAATCCTGAGGCAAGTGATACTGATATTGTGCTAACACGCATAGTATCTTTAGAAATATGTAAAGCTGGTTCTAGTACTGATAATATCTGGATGAATTCAAAAACATCTTCGCCAATATACTATAGCCGAGAAAAATATTGAGGTAATAATGGAAGCCGAGATAAATTGTCTCGAAGCCAGAAGTGTAACCAGTAACGACAAAATTGTTTTACTTTACAGGACAGTAGTGTAGAGCTAGTAAGTGTTCAAAAAATGCTGTTGCACGGTGCTGACGTAATTGCAATTTTTCCAGTCCCCATGGAGCAACTTTCGAAAGATGTAATAGAATCGAAGCGAAGCGAAGCGGATTTTCAAGACATATGTCCCGAATTGCAACAAATACTGATGTGATTCACAACATGTAGATATCTTCAGATCCAAAAATAAGCGGTTTGAGATATCTACCAACCCGAGATCACAATGTACCACCCCCTGAAGCTATGGAAATGTTTTTAAAATATATTTCCAACAAGCAAAACAAAAGTCCAGCTTATGACCCTAAATCAACCACTGTGCGACGATAGGGTTTCATATGCACATCATCTCAAAAAAGCCTTTTCTACATTCTACATAGCCCGGAAATTTTGAAGGTCAAGCGCTAGGAATTGTGCAACTTATGGCAGGGCTGTTATAAAGTTGTACATTTTCAGCGATTTCTTCTACAGTGTGGTAATTTCCACTTCGAAATACTGGCAGCACTGATGCAGAGCACTTTCTCCGCTACTGATCCGCCTCTGCTGATGAGCTGACAGAAGTCGAGAGTATGCTTAACGTGACTAACTGGCAATTATTGGCAAATTTCACGGTGGGCCTACCCGCAATAACGGAGTCAAATTTAGCGTTGACCACTGTCCTGAGGAGGTAATTACCACCCAGTAGCAATTTAGTGAAGCTTAAGGGCGACCACAAACCTTGCTGAAGGCGAGGCCTATCTAAGACCTCTAGCATCCACTGAGTCCTAGTATGCAATAGGTTGCCGCGATTTTGGGCAACCACAGCCACCATGATCCTCCCACTAGGGGGCCTACCTCTTGATAGCTCGGAATAGAAGGTTGGAAGCCTAATGGCACCAACTATACCTTCCGGGGAAAAAGTTATCTGCCATGGTACCAGAATATAGCCTGTGGTCAGGCTTTCGCAACCTAAAGGTCACTTTTGGACAAGTGCCTTAGCACCCAGGACCTAGCAGTGGTCGAGGCAGTAACCAATTGTGGAGTTGCATCCGTCTACAAAAGAACACAACATAAGACAACACAATTTTGCCTGGAAATCGCAACAGGGTCAGACTGAATCACCCACCAACCGGATTGCTGGGGAGTTCAGGTACATAACACAACAGGAAAAAAACTACTACTACTCCATGAAACGTTTAGCTTAGGCAAAGAACCAACTGATGAGCTGACAGGTGATGATGTAGGCTCCGCATCACAGAAGCGCCTGCTGATAGTTGCTGTTCTGTCTGCAGACTCCAGGGTTAAAATCTTCCTACAAAAAGAAATGCTTGTCATCATGCTAATAAGAACCATCAACATTTTCAGTGACGTCCGAATTTATTTGACTTTCCATGACGTATTGTAGTGTGTGTCTGGCCAAGATCAGACTCTGCTTGCTGCCTCCAGTTTCGCAAACCAAGTTATCCCAGGTCCCCCGACCTAGGATTTCAGGCCCAGGTCCAACCCCCCACTGTAGCGCCAGCCAAAGAAGATGCTGATTACTTCAAGCCAAGCAGACGCAAAGCTCATATTTTCCACAAGTTTAAGCGGCACTTAAAGCCGAGGCTAATGTGCAAAGCAATACCAAACGATGTACTGCAACATCGTCTGTAGCAGTTACTCTTAACGATTGTCTCTCTAATTACGGATAATTGCGTTGAAACCCTGTCGTCGGAGCAAAAATCAATAACAGATGCCACCCCAGTCCCCGCACACTCAATTTTAAGTTACCTCGAGTCTCGTTTCGCAAGATAAAAGCCAACGAGCTACAAATTGAAATTAGACTCCATGAACGATGACGCACACGCACCCGGCAACAACAATTTACCAAATTAAGTTCCCCATTATCTACTCGACTCGTTTTTTTTTTTGTGTATGTCCCTGTGAGCACTCCTCTCAAAGCACAAGTGGAGGCTGTTTGCCTTGAAAGAGTTATGTCCGCTTGCCTCTAGGAAACAAACAAAATGAAGAAAAAAAATCCTTGAAGTACTCCGAATGCTTAACTAAACAATGAGGATAGGGTCGCCGACAAATTTGCCGTCTTCCTGCGCACACACGCATTGGAAGGGGGAAGAAATGCGAAAACTTAAGCATTCAATTACAATGCGAGATGTGCTCGGCAGCAGGACACACATCCACACTCGGCATTATAGTCCGTTCCGTTATCAGGAACCGGATAACCTCAACAAATCCTTGCGTCATTATCGCTCGCCTGTGCGGGAGCAGTCTGCCTGTGGGTAACGATGTGAGAGCCACCTCCATTCACCGCCCCGCCGCGCTGTGGCGCGTCATCCACTTCTGAGCGGATTAACAATTCAAAGCGTGAAGGCGTCGCTCGTAAATAGTTTCCTTTGAATTCTCTTCCTTTAGATGTCAAATGTGGAGATTTTCTTTCATTTCGACTTTGCTCAAGTGTTCGCCTCTGTAGACATCTCGTTCTCGTGGTGGTGTGGCGGTTTCAATATCTTTCTACCGCCGAGCATGAAGCTAAAATTATGAGCAGCCTTGGAACGGGGATCTGATATTGTATTACGCACGAAAACCGCTTCACCCTGCACCTCCCTCAGTGCGCTGTGAAAAATAAAACCACATGTACGAGTGTGCACGAAAATTTTTTCAATGAAAATTCATTTAAATTTTTATGAACTCATCGCGAGAACGGCAGGGGTTCGGCGTTTATTTGCGAATTCAGCCCGCCTACAGCCAGCCACACGATATGTTGGATACATTAGGCGTCGTTTTGACGGCCCGGTGGTGACGATGGCGGCGAAGGCGGCTCAGAATTCATGATGTGCATGTTCTTGTGTCAAAGCATTATATTCGTATTAAGAATCATAATCCGGCGACATCTTTGTAAGAGATCGGTTTTGAGTGTGTGTTTTGTTCTGCTTCATCCACGACAGCGCGTCGAGTTCTCACCGCCCACCATCCACCCACCACCCACACGAAAGATTGTACGCTTTGTGGTTATAAGTGGGTTTCTCTTTTGGCATTCGCTGGCTCTTACCATAGAAAACAAATAAATTTTAATTCTCACAAATGCCGGCAAAAGTCTCACAAGAATACGCGCACACTCAAGCGGGCGACATGTTTAATTTAAAAGCATTCTTCTTTAATGCGAATATGTGCATGCGAATTGGCAACGATTTATCGCCGAATAAATGGTCCGCGCACAAGGCATTACAAGCACTGATGCCTGAACCCCATAATGGGGGGTGGAACCAAACATGACGAGAACAATATTTGATCCTTAAATGGCTTGGAAGTCATGTTTTTGGGTCACATTAACGCCGTAGATTATTTCACTCTCTCTCAGTGAGGGTGAGTGTTGCGCTTGCCTTTTCCTGTTTTGTTTTGGTCTTGTGAGCATTTATTCATTTTTGTGCGCAGATATGGAGGAGGACTTCCACGTCAATTGGTTAATGGTTCGTTTAAGTGATTTCGATTCGCTGAGTGGGCTTAACGGTGTTTATGCTCACGATTCCGATGGCGCTGATGGCCCTCGGACTTGAGGACAGCGCTAATGGAATCCATACTGGTGAGAATCTTTAAATTTGGTGGAATAAACACACGCGCTTGTGTCAGCTAGTGGAGTGAGAGCTGGATTTGTTTTGCGCCTTTATCTGCGCCTCGTGTGAGTTGATACCGTGAATTGAAAAGCGAAATTTTTGGGCTGTCTCTAGATGTGTGTGGTGGCAATGGCAAGAGTTCGGAGCAGTGTGAGGTGTGTAATTCGATACGCCTCGTTCTCAATTCTCACGCTCATTTACAATGACAATCCAGCTGTGCGGTGGCCCGTGGCGTTGCAGGTATGTGCGTCGACCCCAACCTGGTTCGATTCCAGCTCTGAGCGACAAAAATCATTTTCTTCACGGCTCCACCTCTTTCGAGTCACTGACAATGTACAAAGAGTGCTTTCGCCTAGAAAAGGCTTCTCAAACTTGGCCGTTCGGAGTCGGTATAAAACTGTAGGTCCCTTCCACTCGTGTCAGAACAATAGGCCCTTGTCCTCTGTGGGCTGTAGCGCCACCCACATTATTATTATATATTATATTCCAGCTCACAGCTCTTTAGACAAAGCCAATCTTTTTGAGGTGCATTTTGCAGCCAGCTCAACACTGCCAGATTGTAATTTAATCCCACCTGTACTCGAGAGCGTTGCATTCACCATGGGACAAATTCAAGTATGCACTCGTCCGAGTTGTAAGAATACTTAAAGATCTCGACGTGCACAAATACGTTGTCTTTGTTGGTATTCCCTTAATTTGCCCAGCCGTTCTTCACCCACCTCGTACCGACCCATAGCACTTACGTCTCTTATTTCTAAGGTCATGGAAACGCTGATAAATCGTCAGCTTATGAAATATATTGAACCTTGATATCGGAAGCTTCTTTATGACCGACCGAGGTCCACTGGTGATCTGATAGCCTATCTCACCGAAAAGTGGAACCAATCTTTGCACAATGCAGGCGAAAGCAAGATAGTTGCGCTTGACATTTCTGCAGCATTTGACAAAGCTTGGCACCAAGCTCTTTTGTCGAGAATGCGTGTGTTGATGAGTCTTTACTTCTACGAATTAGAAACTACCTTTCGAACCGTTCAATCCAAGTTGTTTTGGATGGGTTCAAGTCTTATATCCAAAAAATAAATGCTGGTGTACCCCAAGGCTATGGTCTGTCCCCCACACTCTTTCTCATTTTTATAAATGACCGCCTTTCTGCCACTTCTAATCCAATCCGCTCTTTCGCTAATGACAGTTCTCTCTGCTTTGCATATTCGTTCCAAAACTCTCGACCCTGCCCTTCGGACGTAGTTTTGGAACACCAGCGTATGAGAAGCATATTAGATTCCGATCTGGACGGCATAATTAACTGAAGTAGGAACAATGGAGTGGAAATCAATGCTTCCAAAACTCAATGCTGTCTGCTGTCTCTAAAGCGAACTCCTGAAAATCTGCCATTATCCATGAATGGCGCTTTAATCTACGAAAGCGGAAAAGTTTTCCATCCTTGTGCATCAACACAACACTTAGTTGGAACGAGATCGCCAAAAATGCTGCGAAAATTGTACGTTTCCTTAATCGATGCAAGAAATATCTCACCCCTCTGATCTGGCTTTAATCTATGAGGCTTATATTCGCTTGAGTACGACGCTCATATCTGGGGCCGCAAGACCGCCCTGCACCTACTATATAGAATCCAAAGCGATAGATGAAACTTAAAGGAAACAACAATGTCGCAGGTTCATTAGACTCGCTCGAACATCGACGTACCGTGTCTTCTTTGTCAGTGTTCAGTCGCTATTTTAACAAACGATGCTAAAGTGAGCTTGCCGCTGCATTCCTCCTCTCCTTGAATTAGCCCGCAGTAGACGTCTCGCCAGGAATGTACATCAGTTTACCCTTAATTCTGCTTTCGGTCTCACAGTGAAATTAAGAGACTCCATTTTCCGAGCACCACACGATTATGGAGTGCTCTTCCCCGCTCCAAATTTTCCATGGACTACAATCCGCAGATATTTAAGACCAATGTGCATAGGTAGCTCCACTTTCTCTCTCTCCCTCTATACCTTCGGCTCGTGCCGTTTCTTGATCCAGGACCATTAAGGGTATTAATAATTTCTTGAGCACGGGCAAATTATAAAAGAAAAATGCCCAGCCTCCTGTCATCCTTGCACATGTCCTATCTGAGTCAAGTTTTTTTGCGATCTGACCATCGACAACTGCCGCTATACTGGCCAGGTTACACGATAATGCGTGGGAGTATTTTTCTTCAGCTCCATCCACAAAAAAGTCGATACTACTTCTTGGCGGAACTAAAGAGGTACATCCCTTCTCATGTGATCCGCATCCAAGGTAGATTCTACAATATGAGCCTCATATGTGCACACGCCCCTACGGACGAGGCTGAAGACTCTGTCAAAGACCTCTTGGACGACTCTTAGACGGTGCTTACGGAGCTTGTCCGGAGATGCAGCATCCACGGCACGGCAGCAGACAAGGGCTTCTGACTCAGAGACTTTGCACTCAGACAGCACGTAATATGGGTATAAGTAGCATAAGATTCAATGAAAAAAAAAGAATTCCACACAGCATCCCCGTATGGTCGAACCGCCAATCAACTCGACCATGTGCTCATTGACGGAAAACTCAGAGCCTCGCTTTACCATCTGGCAAAGCAAGCATCGCAAATGCGAACAAATTCAAGCCAAACATGCAGCATTGCACACAACGGCAAGTTCAAATAAACAAACAAGAATGAATTATTTATAAACCAAAAACTGTGCGAACTAAATTCAAAACGCATCTCACATTTCTACCAATAACAAATAATTGAAAATATTTCAAATGTCAAATGAGCGGAGTGTGTAAATAATCAACTTCCCTTCCCCCGCCACCTATGTAAACAGAAACAGCTGTTGAAATAAACAAAAGCTTCACAGCTGGACTGAGGTGACGAGGAAGCAGAACCGAGGTACAATCAATTACTACCAATCAAAGGGAGCAATAAGGAAGTCATTTTGTAACGTGGCAAAAGTGAGTGGCCTTTCTTCTCATCAAACCAACCACAAATAATAGGCTGCGGGAAATCAACCCGGTGCAGGAACTCTGGAGCGTTACACTTGCTTTTCTCCGCGGCTTAACCAGGAATTGTTGAATGATGTCTCTGTGTGAGGCTCAGCCACCACCTAAGCTTACATAGCTGGGATCACTGATTGCTGGGTGAGGGTGGTTTATCGTGGGGTCGAACCTACGTCGTTGACGTTCACAACGCCAGAGGCTGCCAAAAGCTCCTCTATTCGTATTATTTTTAAGACAATCGAGATTTATAATGTGTGCTAAATTTTGCCACTCGGTTATGTAGAGCGGATGGAAACCAATGCTCCGGCCCGAAAAGTCTTCAAATCCACCCCGAGGGACGGCGCAGTAGAGGAAGACCGCGACTCAGGTGGCGCACGCAAGTGGAAAGGGACCTTAATCAACTACGCGTGCGAAACTGGAGACAGCTAGCTAAAGATCGAGCTGGCTGGAGACGCTTGTTGGTTGAGGCAAAGGTCCACCCCGGACTGTAGCGCCACCTTAAGTAAGTAAGTAGGGTAAATTTTGCACTTTAATCTGGTCGATTTGAGAATTTCGCAAGAAGGGAGTGGGTCTACCAAAATTGTGGTAAAGTCGCAACACTGATTGTCGATAGTATTAGGTACGTTTACATTATAAGACCCGGTAGTACGAAATGTCGAACGACCTTGTCTAGGTCGTACAAATGTGAACGTTCCATACGACGGTCGTATGGACAATCGTATGGAATTTTAAGTTTTTACATTGGTTCCCTAGGACGTACAGTACAAAATGTGGTACAATGTGCAACAAATTTGTATTCTTCTATGGATTTCAACGAGTGAGCATCAACGGTTGCTGGTTGGTTTCTCGGTGGAGTTTATGGTCGCTAGGCACAAAACCATCACCGATGTTGATTACCACGAAACTACCCTCATTCAACCGCCTAGTACACTGTGAACGCAACCATTTTTTGGTCGTTCGACATGCCGTACTGCCCGATTTTATAATGTGAACGTACCTATTCGCAAAATTTGCGTCGCAGTTTAAATTAGTGGACGATACTCGACCACTAGACCACAACGAGCCCGTAGTGAAGAGACTATTGCACCTGCAGCTAACAATGCTTGCAACGAAACGATTCTACGTTGTTCTAAGCAGCTTAGCATGGCATGGTCGACATATGTGCTTCCTGGAATTCAAGTACAAATTCTCGGTGAGTTCTGGTTGGGGCACTACTCGCCATACAGCTCCTGAAACTGTAGACTTGTGGGTGTCTACACAATAATTAGTCAAAAAGCCAAATACATCACTGTCACCGATTGGACATAAGAGGGCGCTCTCTAAGCTGAGTTCAGACAAAGAAGGGGCATCTTTGAAGCAATCCGCCTTTTTCTCATATTCTTTCATTTTGGTTCTCAGTCCTGATCGAACCTTCGTTGAATCTGGGAGTTTCTGTTCGAATCAAGATTAAATAAAAGAATTTAAATAAAGTTTTGTTTGCTTTATTAATTAAGTTGCACGCACCGAAAGACTTGCTGGGAAATCATTTTGGTGAGAACTTATTTTAATGTTTTGCTACCGGCCTAGATATCACATCACAAGTCAGGTCTTCAGGAATTAGCCAAGTAGGAGTGACCCTTTGGAAGCCGACGTCACTCGTGTTATCGGCGAGATACTAGTCGATATGCTCGAACGAATCCGTCAGAATTTGACATTCCGAATGGGCCACCTCAGATGTAGTCGCGGGCTGTGGCCAACAATTACATAACATTGTTTTCAAGAAGCACATGCCATTAGGTGCTCTTTTAAGCGATAGTAGACATTTTGAGTTTATATTCAAAATAATGCGTTTTATTTTACACTAGCTGCATCCGGTTCGCGTAGCGACGCGTTTAAAAAAATTGAATTTTCCCCAAATACATCGTTGCTCTATCTCTTACCATTTAACAGTGTATAAGGGACAAGCAAACAGATAAACACATAGAATGATCAAACCCTTCTCTGTACTTCCTTTTGCTTCTTCTTCCGTCTGACAGGAGCTCAGATGACATTGAAGCCAAATACAATCATTATTCCAGCACAGAGCCCTAATCCTGATACCAGACGAAGTATTAACTTAAGTTATTCTACATATTCATAAATTCAGTTCGGTAAGGTACAGGATGCACAGATCCACCCATGTTGTAAATTCATCGGAAATCGGCTGTACACCCCACACGTGACTCCCACGACCCACAGCTTTCAGAATTGTCAATATTTTTGCTGTCAATAAATTCCTAGTTTTAAGAATTCGTTCATCGCTATCGGTTATTGCTGACTTCCGAAATCTCTACCACTGAAAATGATTAGTATTCATCGATAAGCTGAAGAATTCCTGAGCAAACCTCACACTTTCCACTTGAATAGCTGAGTTGAGTTTTGTGAGAAAGAAGGGCAACTATGCGTGCAGCAGAATTGCAGAACAATCACGTACGAATCGTTGTGCTTAACAGCTCCAGGATGAAATGGCCGATATTTCCAACAAAATGCAAATAAAATGGCACACAAGCTAGAAGAAAATCTCAGCAATCATTAGGATTAAAATGAAAAATCGCAACCAAATTGGGAATTTCAAGTTTGGAACGATTTGTAAAGTGAACTCAAATGTTAAGGGGCTTCCTATAATCACCACACGAACCCTTATTCTGCCAGTCCTACTTTATGGAGCCGAAAGCTGGACATTAAGTAAGGCTGCAGAGCTGATTCTTGGTGCAGTCGAAAGAAACGTTCTACGTCGGTTATATGGTCCCGTCTGCGAAGAAGGCAAATGGAGGAGAAGACACAGCCGCAAACTCTACGAGCTGTACAAGGATGTGGATGTAGTCCGAGAGGCAAAAATCCGTCGACTACTCTGGTTCGGCCAAATCGAGCGAATGGACAACAACGCTCCAGCAAAGAGGGTCTTCGAATCCGAGCCTCCTGGTTCGAGAAGGAGAGGAAGACCGAACCTCCGGTACAAAGACCAAGTCATCGCGGATGTAAGAGAACTTGGTCTTGATGACTGGAAGCAGAACCGTCACCGATGGAAGGCAGCAATTGCTCAGGGTCAGACCCTTCATGGTTCGTCTGCCTGATGAGGAAAACAGTAATGCTGTATTAAAATAACACTTACACAAAAACACTTCCAATAGAATAAACCACCGAGTTGCATCATTAACTCATTTTTGTTTAAAATGTCGCTTACGATAGTGTGGTGGTAAGGGCGAAATATACATTTCACGTTCTTATTCTTGCGTGCTCGTTTGTATAAGAGCCATTCACTGGAAATGACAAAATCCATGAAATCGTATGACATGTGCTGCTATCTCTTGCTTCGTAATCAACTGTCGGCTCTGTCCATATGGCCACTGATTTGTTGTACGATATATTGTCAGTCAATGGTCACATACCATGAGTATTTAACCAGAAATGACTTTCGTTTGATATTTTCCACAGAGCAGGGAATGACATTCGGGACTGAGCACGCTATATTTTGACACTTCCCACTCGTCATATGTGCACAGTCCTGATTGAAAAATTGCAGTCGGCATGTGGCAGCGTCCATTGACACTACATCAACGCACCTCTATTTAAGGTTTCGACATTCCCGCTAAGCTGGACAGGTGGTGCAGTACCATGGTACCAAAGAAAATGACGTGATCGGGACAGCTTGTCAAAACCGCCATATTTTTGTTTTGTTACGTCACCCAGAGCAGATTTTTTCTCACTGGACAGGTGTTATGATCAGGCTAACATCACAATTTAATTTCGCAAGTTCCAGCGATGATACCACACAGAGTCTCAATAGAACTGTCCAGCACACCATTTTTTCTTACATCATGGTGCAGGGTGACGTTGAGGAATTCCAGCTCTGCATGGCGGTCTTAAGACTTAACCATGGTCCGTACGAGCTGTACGGCGTCTAAGCGTCGAAAACCTCAGGATCATGGACATCAAAATGACAGACTGGCGGTCCGGACTGACTCTATGGTTACGGTACAGCGCTACAACAAACTGTAGCGCACCTTTCCGTCAATTTAATTCAACACTCAAATCGTTCAACACAATATTTAAGGGAAATTAAATTCACTTAACTTCTCACACAACCAACGGATAGAATTGCTGCTTGCGCTTTGAAACTCAACACCCATTCAGAAACACGCGATAATCACCACTAATTGACTCCGTCGACGAACCGGATCAGTTGACAAGGATTTCCCTTGAAAAGCTTTAAATCGTGCCTCTCTCATCCGATGCCAGCGCACAACGGACTCCGATATCTCTTTAACAATTTAAATTCCGACTACCTCGAGTTGCCCTCTTTTCTTTGCGTCACACACTCCGATATGCACATGGACCTCATCGCCCTCACTCGATCGCACCGTAGACGCCAAGTACAGCGCCGACTCCGGTCCCGCAGGTGAAACCTCATTATCTGTCTCGGATTGTATTTATTTTTTTCTCAGAATGAAACAACGCGCCAGGATTTAATTACTCGGAAGGCAAATAGCTCAGCAAGTCAGCAACCACTGCGTCGTGTCCTTAATGAAGCAATCAATTTCACACTGAGGAATCAATAAATTACACAGGATAATACTGCGATGAATAAATTAAAAGCGCGCAGCACCGACGAACGAAAACAATTAACATTCAACGTCGCCTTTCAGGGAAAAGAAACGAAAATATTCAATTACATTCAAAGGGCGAGATTAATTAAACAAAACTGCCAATGTCCGGGCTTGGCTTTCTTCGCTTTTCGGTTGATGTTCCTACTTTCATTTAACCATGTAATTAGCCGAGGCCCACGTTAATAATTCCCGCCCCTTTGGGGGTGGCCATTGGGGCGGCCTTGGAGCGGGAATTAGGTCGCCTCGGTGGCTCGTAATGACAATTTGTCTTCGGATCGGTCCCCTGATGAATTGTTGAAAATAAAAAGGCCAAACACAATTATAAATTTTGCCCCACGCGGAGATTGGAAACATTACAGGCCCTGCTCCGTTACGGCGCACTCAGTAAGGGTCAATTAAAAACGTGAATGGATAAAGTGGAGTCTCCAGACGAGAAAATTAAATCCAGAAATGCTTTTTGTTGCTATTGCCTTCGGAGCGAGGTCTGATGTGCTCTTCTTCGTCTGTGAGACTGCGAGCGGATATCGATAGAGTTTGCACATTTCTAAGGTACATTCCCGTCGCCCTGATGAGACAATCTGTTCCGCTGGGAGTTAGTTACACTCCACCGCCCGAGCGGTTGAAGGTCCAAAGGTCAGTCGGTTTCGCCCTAGCGGTTGGTTGCCGGGCCGAAGCAATCGATGCGCGGATTGAATTGACATCACGTCAGCCCACAAGATGTCGTCGGAAGGGGCAATCGGTAGGGGGACGCTTTTTTCCAATTTAATGAAAGTGTTTTTAATTAAGCCCTTGTTCGAACACAGGCCATGGATAATGGATTGCAAGTGTAGGTCCCTTTCCGTTTGTCGTTCGTTCGCTTTTCCCGTGCACTCAGTCAGGTTGTGTTCAGCGAAATAAAGACGGCGGGTAAATCCGATAAAGCTGCGCCGCGCGTAAGGCAGGACATGCAATTCAATGAATGTGAAGACTTTATCAACACGTTTTTCTTGTGTGCGCCGAACGGCGGCGGGGGATTGAGGGCACAGTATTTAATTAAATTTAAGTCAAAAGTTACGTCTGTCGTCTGATTTTCGTTTTATTGAGTGGTGATAGTGATCCTGGGGATGGTGAGTTTTGTCGTCATGAGAGCTGATGGGAATGTTCACCGATTGTCAATGCATTTGTTGTGGAAGTCGAATGGGCGACATCATGTACTATCTACAAACCCACGGATGCAGCTAGCGTGATGGTGCAAAATGCAGCAGCAATTCCATTGCGACCGGCCGATTGACGTTGCCTCGATGCTTTTTTACGTCAGTTTATAAGGGTGACTCTATAATGAAGCGCTATTTACGAAAGTGTGTCACAATTACGCCAACTGTGAGCGAAAAAAAAATTCCAAACCTTTTTTCAGACAATTCTGAACAAAGTTGCCCAGTTACGTACGAGTCGGTAAAATCAATGATTTTTCTTGTGGAGGAATGTACATATACAGGCTGTTTGAAAACATCGTACATCACAAAAATTAAAGAAGAACTTATAATCATAGACGTGTTTTTTTGACTGGTCAGTACTCAGCTTAGTAAGATTTCACACGGGAAGCAACAACAAAACATCTAACTGAGTTAAGACTATTAAGTAAGTTTTCACTGTCATCACTGACTAGAATGCGTTGAAACATCTCATTTATATATGGCGCCAGAGGAAAAAATGAACTCAGCAAAAAGTGTTTTATCGAGAATCATTACTGAGTACTGATGAGTACTGATTAACCAAAAAAAAACTATGCACGCTTGATAATAAAATCAATTGTACTGGTTTATTTTGTTCCACCAGTGGTTGCTAAAAAGCTAGTCTCTTGACCTTTACGGTCTGTAGCGCCAAACACATATTATTCGGAAAGGAAAGCACAATCAGAGGATTCTCATATGCCACACACTCGGGTTAAAAATGTTGATCACAGAATCAACCCACAGAATGAGGTCGCGTTCGCAAGAGAGTCTGTAAACAAGATTCCTCACTTCTGTCGTTAGGTTGTATTCTCTGACGAGTGTGCAGTGCACAGTTTTTAAGTCTGGTGGTAGTTGGAGGCGGTGAGTAACTTCCCCTAATCGAAACAAGACTATGGAGACAGATAAGCACGTCGGTGGAAGTGTTTTGGTGTGGGGCGGTATCACGGCATCCGAGGTGATGTGCAGTAGTTCGTCGTACATTGATATTCTTGAAAGAAATTTTAGAGCACGTGATGATTTTCACTATGGAACCCAACATCAACCCCATCGAGCGCGGTGGAATACTGGGAAATACGCACTCTCGAAATTTTGGAAACAAGCAACAGCAACAGTAGAAGCTTTGTTATCAGAGCGGAGTCATTAAACTGAAAATTGGTAAGATTAGGAATTTAAAGTTGAGTGAAAATACACCAAAAGCGTTAAGATGAAATGAGATCTGTACTGTGCTAGTGGTGCCAGATGGCTTTAAGCTTGAAGTGCCATTTTCTTGGTAGTAGAGCCGCCGACGATAATGAGTATCTTACAATATCGCTTCTAAACGGCGATCAAGGCACCAACATCATTTCCGGCAGAATGTTTTAGTCCACAAAAAAAGAGAGTTCCCTTAATCTGACCTAAACAAAGTCAAGATATTGCAACTAGAGTCCATTAAAGCGGATCTAGAGGATTGCCTGGGGAACTTTTTTACGGCAGTCAAGTCTGCCTCAAATCACAAGTAAACAGTACAAACACCGTCAGTTTGGACATTACACGCAAAGTAACTCCTTTCAATCGCTGTTTCTTTCGGCTCCAGAGGTTATTAGTAGCAGTAGAGCCCTCTCTTGAAGGACCGTGTAACAAGAGCAGGAGAAGAAGCCCTCAGTCTCTTCGAAGGAACAATTTAGGGTTGTTCCTGGTCGGGTTCGGTGTATACCAGCTGTAGACAAGTGGCGACGGAGCCCAACGTGTGAAATTAAATGCAATTGGCTAGAGAGGACAGTTTGCTAACACTCAGTTTCTCCCCGGACACTAGCGCTAGAAAAAGAAACAATTAAAAATCGAGGTGTATTTCATCTAAGAAATATTTCTGTTTTCTTATAAATATGTGTGACAATATGCAACTTTTCTCACTTTGGTGACATTCGGCGTATTCCGACCATGTCCCGTCAGCTAAGGAGGAAACGCTGACAGCGACATAGGTTCACGGCGGCAATTTGGCTGAGGAAATGCAATCGTTGGAGCAAAACTTAGGACACATGAATACGAAGATCCCGAAGTATGTGCGTAAAATAGTAGAGGTCCCACTCCATTACGTCACCGTACTCAGTTAACATTTTTTCGCTTGTAAATGCTAACAGAGTTCATCACCTCTTGAGAAGAGGTATTGAATTAGCATTCCAAAAACTCGCTCGGTTGCGTCTGCGCATAGGTCCTGATGAGTTAGAGCAGATGGCGAAGGATCAAGTAGCCTGGAGATATGTAGTGCGAGCTTTACCTCCGTTGCTCCCTGACAAATCATACGAGTCAGAAAATGATGGTAGAAGGTTGCTGTTTGTCCGTTTTGATTGGCTCCTGGGCATGTTGGTTTGCAGTCAATGAAAGAGACGAAAACGGAGGCCCGCAGGCCGTTGGCAAATAATGATGTGAAGTGATAAACAGATTGTTACCTGAAGATGCACTAGACTCTGTACGGCTTCGAAGCTAATACAGTCCTAAAACTAAATGAAGAGTAAATAAGTGCACTTGTGGTGGTTGGCCAGTTGCCAACAAACTTAGGTCACTGTGAGGCCTTTGTGATACCCATTAGTCACCCACAACCCACTGAAGACACCACTGATAGAGCCGTCAATTTGATGTCAGCATATGTTGACTCAACCAGGTTTGAAAAAAAAAAGACGAACTATTAAATACATACTAACTTTCCTTCCACTGGGATTCAAACCGGGAACTCCACTAGCCAGAGACAGACTCTCAACCAAGCTTGCTTTTCAGCCAAAATGTCATGAATATCATCACCGGTCTTTGCCTATTCGACTGTCTCCCACCCCCACTTCCGGTGACGCTCCAGAGACGAGGAGGAAAAGGAAACTAAGCGTCACCTCCTCGGCACTTGCCCAGCCGTTGCAAGAACAAGGAATGACACGCTAGGCAACTATTCATTCAGCAGCTAAGAACCTGGCGAAATTCATGAAGGGAACAAATTGGCATAGATCCAGCTTAGACCACTTGGTAGATTTCGGTCGCTGGTCAGTCCCTTGTGTACCCTTTACCGGACGTTGACATCACAATGTATTCAACTAGGATCTAGTAGAGTCACAGATGCTCCAGTTGTGACAATCCCATTACCCTAACCTAACCTTAGGGGGCGACCCCTCCTCCACCGGCTCGTGTGCGTGTAGGCATCTCTCCCTCTGATCCCGAATGCGAAAAGTCCCCACCTCGACCTGTACCCATCCTCTAGGAAAGAAGAATGTTCATCCTTGGACTCAACATCACATGAAGACAAAGTAGACAAGAAACAAAAGTGCAACTTGTACACACTTCGCACTCAGCCCCAACCCGAGGCAAACACAACACAGCCAGCAGTCATTGCCCCGCTCGGTAAATAAGAGCTTAAGCAGTTGATTCCACTCAAACGCATTAAATCCATATCATTCCTCAACTCTGTCGGATGCGATTACTCTCTAAATGTGTCTTCCTGAATCGATTTCCCAGTGGTAGCTCATTTCCATACTCATACGTCAGGGGAGTTGAACGAACCCACAACCACCCGACTGTCGTGGAAGGCAAATAAATTATTTTCGATTTTCGAAAATAGAATTGGCTTTATGACTCGGTCGATGCTATTAATTTGGATTTCACGTGTGCGCTCTCCAGGCCAAACCGTCGAGAGTATAAATCTACGCTGACATATTCATTACCGCAGACAGGGTGGTGGGGCATAATCAATTCATTCGATTGGATTTATGCACGCATCAGTTAACGTTCGGTTTTCGGGGCACTTTCGCACCTCGTTTCGACCACCCATGCGTACTAAGTGTGTCGTTGAGCGGCGTTACTTAACGCAGCACATTACAGCGGCCGACGATTGATGTCAGCTCCATTGTTGCGGAAGACTTTTGTCGCTTGGTTCAGATTTTTTTTACAATTCTAATCATGAAATGAATTAATTCATATTTATGTGAATGCCCCTTCGCAGGGCTTCTCAGTTAACATCGCCCGATGGCCTGATGGCCTGATGGCCTGATGGCGGCCTATGCACACTCACCCTGTGCGTTCGAAAATTCAATTCGTTAATGTCCGTTCGATAGTTTTAACGAGGCAGAAAACACGGGGCCACCGCCGAATACGCCGGGAGCGGTCACTCGGAAAGTCGACATGCCGAGCATTGTGGGTAATTTTCGGCCAGATTTATGGGCCTCGTAATGCCATTATAGCTTATAATGGCAGTGTCGCGGCATTAGGCCGACCAGAGCGCGGCTTAGTTGGCGGAAAAACCACAAATGACAGCGTAAAACTTTCATTCGAATCGGAAATATTATAAATGATGTTTGTTTTTTTCGGAGCAGTTTTGCTGAGTTTAATTTTAGGTACGAACATGTGCATGCACGCTCATGTGTTGGTCACACTCATGCTGGAGAGGGTAGTGTGCAATGCTGAGGTTAATTCTGTTTTCAACGCTAGTTGTGCGTTGCTAATGACTGCACCTGATGGATTGATGGCTGGCGTGAGCCCCTCATGCCCGGTTCACACTCAACAATTTGTCAATACGATTCGCTTGACAAGCGTGCTTGATGGACAGAAACCCAGTTGCTACAAGCTCGCAGACTGTAGGCAGAGCGATTGTAGACACGTTGTGTTGTGTACAACTTCAGTAAGTTATTCATTTTTGATTCGGACTTCACTTCTTCAAATGTTAAGAATGAATATTGCTTTGTTGTCCTAGAGTCTTAGGATTTGCCATCCATGGCCACGGTGGGGTATGCCTAACATTTTGCTCCCTAACGAGGGGCCAGTCTTAATATCAGTCTCAAATGTTTGACCCACATATTTGAACCCCATCAATCGGGTGGATGGAGGCTAAGCAAGTGGTCAAGTACCTGTCCTTGGTTATAGAGGTCCCCGGGTCGAATTCCAGTGACAGCGAAGTGAAAGTGCCTGGTTGTCTGTCTGGTTTGCAAATCTTGTTGAGTCGTCATATGCTGTTGGGATCAAATTAACTGCATTGGGTTTCACAATGCTGGCAGCCAATTACCTAACCTAACCAATTGACATCGCTGCATTCAACAGTGATTTGCTCAGCCCGAGTAGTAAAATTGATTAATATTTTGTTTCACAATGCTTCGTTACTATTTATGAAATATTCCTTCTCTTTTATGAGTGAAAATGAAAACACTTGCTGGAAGAAAAACCAAACGGCAGTCTTACCGTACGTTAGGTCTGGTAGGATCGACTTTGACTTGCTTGGCTGTTCGATCGTTTCGGGCGTTGCTTCGCGAAGACACCTTCTACCAAATTTTCGATTGACATCGCCATCTTCTCGAAATCGGTGTCACCAAATCACGGGAATTAAGCAGCACATTATAAAAAGTCTAGATTTGAAAATATCAACAGGATTAGTTCTACTGATTGTTGAAAAGGCTTTCGCATCGGAGTGACATGAAGGACTCATATTTAAGCTTATCCAGCATTTCCTTCCAAATTTTCTCAACAAAACTGTTCAGAGCTTCTTGCAACAAGGAAAATGTATAGTCTTCGCAGGTCTTGCTAAGTCATCTTTACATACCACTCACTCTGGAGTACCTCAAGGTTCAGTGCTGGCTCCCATTTTATTTAATATTTTCTTGTTCGATATCCCAGTACCTTTTGATTACTAGCTTTGTTCGCTGATGATACAGCCCTGTTCGCATCCAATATTTTATCACAGGACACGCTATGAAAACTTCTCCTCAAATTGCACGCTTCAGTTATTCTGCTTCAGATGGAAAATCAAACCAAATGCAGATGAATTCCTACCCCACACAAACCTACAATTGAACTCGACCAACATCGAGTGGTCATCTGAGAAGTAAATAGGGGTTACTCTGGATAACAAAAAAAATTAGATTTGAAAAACATATTTCGAAAACGGTTCAAAAAGCAAACGTGATCATAAGAATCCTGTATCCCTTCATCAATCGTAAATAAAAACTTAGTATTGATAACTAGCTACTCACTTTCAAAGCGATTTTTCTACCAGACCTAACGTCCGGTGCTCAAGTGTGGGTCGATTGTGCCAAATCTCACAAGTGTTCCGGCATTTCTCTATTATGAGGCTCCATGAAATGGCTATAGTAAATACCACGGCAGTTATCATTGATAAATTCTTCTTCTTCTTGTGGAGGTACAGTCCGTGGTCAACAATCCTCTTCAGCGGGCCAGCAGCAAACATTACCAAAGATTGAACGCAGAACTTTTCTCTCGAAGAAACCAAGTCCGTCTTCATCCGCATACAGCAGGACAGAGATGAACAGGGCCTTATACAATGCTTGCTTAGTCCTTCGAGAAGGGGCTCTACTACTCAATTGCCTCTTGAGCCCAAAGAAACAGCGGTTGGCAAGAGTTATTCTGCGTTTAATATCGGTACTGATGTTGTTCGCACTATTTACTTGGGAGCCAAGGTAGATGAAGTCCTACTACCTCGAAGTTGTAGCTGCCTATGGTGACGTTCTGACCGAGTCGTCGATGTTGTGTGCCCTTTCTTGATGACAGATTATACTTTGTTTTGCCCTTATTCACCGCTAAACATATTTTTGCCTGCCCATTGTGCCGTGCCCAAATATTTCTGTTTATTGACGATTTCGGTGACTTCATTACCCGCCTCAACGGAGCGGCAGAGAATTCTCTATCTCTTTCGTTGCATGGTCCTATTCTATTTCTTAGTGCGCTACAGTCTAATGTACGCACTTCTTCTTTGTTGGCGCTACGGTCAGGGCCTCAACTTACGTGTCCCTCAAGCCAGCACGATATTTTGCTAGCTGCCTCTAGTTGCGACCACAAAGTTGGTTGAGGTCCTTCGCCACTTGTGTGCGCCATCTCGTTCGAGGACGTCCTCTGTTGCGTTGTACCAATGGCTCGGTATCGAGCCGCTCTACATGACCTAGCCATCTTAACCGTTGGATCCAAAGACGCTGCTGTGCACTGGTTGAATTTTCAGACGTTATTAACGAAAAAAAGGCCACAGATCGCATCCGGTTTCCAAAGCGTCCATGTCCCTGCGCCATAGAGCAGGACAGGGATGATCAGAGTTATGTATATGGTAAAGTCAGCTTGGTGTTTCGGAAGAGGCTTTGTTACTCAATTGCCTCTTGAGACCAAAGAACCAGCGATTGGCAAGAGTAATTCTGCGCTTGATCTCGGTACTGGTCGTATTATCCCTGCTTACTCCACAGCCGAGGTAGGCGACTGCTACCCATTATGACGCTCTCCGGGAGACGTCGATGTTGCGTATCCTTCCTTGAAGACAGCATGTACTTTGTCTTGCCTTTGTGTTCTGCTAGACCCGCTTCCGCTTCAATTTCAGACATAAACACAAAAAATATATCTTAGAGCAAACACACTCAATCGCTAGTAAAATTGTCAATAATTCCGAGAAGACCTTCGATCCTTGGGATGTAAATGTGACGTAAACTAAAACTGCCACATTAGCTGCCTGACTGACCGAGTTATGATGAAATGTGGCACATGGTGAATTGACGTGATATGTGGAACTATGACAGCATCTGAGGTTGTGGAGAGGAACAGGGAGCAGAAATGCTTACGCTTCAGAAGGCTACCACGTATTTGTTCAAGTGAACACAACGGAACGGGCATGACTCGTCAGCAGTGGATAGGAGTGCAAGCAACTCAGATGTTGCAAATGGATACAGCGCCACACATTGAACGGTGTGCCAGGGCGTGGCTATGAATGCGCGTGATGTCATCTGTAGCTACTGCTTTCTGTTGATTTTACTTGCAACGTCTCCTGCTACCTTTAACGTCAGTAAATACGGTGAATATGGTAAAATTGCACTTTTGCTGGACTGCCGAACAATTTCCAAAACTCACAGCTTCTCCGCTGCGATCTACTCCGAGTACAAAATCACTACACAAGTGTCGGCAGTCGAAACTAAGTGTCTAAGATCCAGCTCCACCCATCTAGGTATGTCTCTTCGTTACCGCTCAGAGTTCCTCTAAGGGACTGCGTCTGGAACTGCCACAGATTCCTTGAGAAAGGACGTATGGCTGCCATTAGTGAGGGCGTTCAAGATGAAAAGACGTCGAGAACAACTTGACTTGCGGCACGCCCTTAGGCAGAACCACCTCGTGTACAATTGAGGCGAGCTGACGACGGTATGGTTGCATCGACGATAAGGTACCTGAACAGCCGCCTTTGGTAGATCAATTACTAGACAAGATCTCATTTAGTGGCTGTGTTGACAAACCGTGATGCGACATATAGAGATGGTCTTTGGGTTGGTGGTGTCAAGTGGTCACATTGGGCGTTGATCACAGTCATTTGCCATTCCAATTAATTGACGAGCATGTGGAAGTGGGGGCCATGTGACTTGAATAAGACAACAACACCCCTCGTTTTGGAGATTTGACTTGGCCATCGAATTTTCTTTCATAAGCCCCTCGCACTCCGCAAGGAGAACAAAGATCAGCGAACAGTAGTAAGATACTCGGTCGTCTACCATCTTTCATCGGCTCAGCCGCTTTAAGCAGGCATCTTCTTGCATTTTAACGAAAGGAATCATTTTCTAACTTTCTGCGCATAAATTAGGTCACCGCTCACGTATCCGACAGAAATCCTTCGTGGCCCTTTGTCGTTAAAAAAATTGGCATGTACTTCTTCCCAGTGGCAACTACCATGCACGTTCAACCCACATGCAAGTTCCTCCATCTGCCATACCGTCAGTTGGCAAAGATACCCGTGCCTCGCATGTCGCAAAGGTAATTGAAACTAACGAACACGGTAAGCTCCATCCTAATACCTTCAAACAGTATTGTAATTCCCCTTATGCAACACTTTGTGCACTGCTCTTAATTACACGTATCCAGCTCCGGCAACAAGTGCACCGTCCCGCATTAGCTTCGTACCTCCACTCTCAGATTGCACGTGATAATTGCAAACGGTTAGGAACATAATAAGCTCAGCACACACACACACACAGAGTAAAGATGCAAGGATAAGCCCTTTACGCGAAAGAGCATTTGAGTCCATAATGCACTGACGCTGGTGCACACGCCACACACCCACTGAATTTGTTTCCCCGCATAATGATTGTTTTTCTAATTATAATCAACGTCGTATCAGTGTGCCGATCCGTTGCATCAACATGCACTGTAAGTGGAGTGCCGTGGTTTATTGTCGGCAGCATCAGCAACCTCCTCGGAGAGCTGCTGGCGGCAGACATAATCCCAGCAACCAGCCAACGGAGACATGAATATATATGCACTTCGGGAATTATAAAGCACCAGAGATGACTTCATGGCCTCTTTTCGCTTGTGCAGCCATAAATGAACAAACAAATTCGCGGGCGACGGAGAAATAATCCTTCGGACTAGTGGTGGAATAGGAACATATTTCGCGGACAACAATGCCGCGACAGGGTCCACTTGCTGGGGCGACGCCAGGAAGAGCGCAAACAAACAAGCGAGTGCACGCCGCACCGCCGCCTCACCCACTCTGAGACGATGTGTTCGTACGGATGTGGACACAGTAAGCTGGCCAACTACAAAATAATAATACAATCAACGCAAGTATCATCAGCCTGACGTTCGACGGAAGGACATACTCCACTGGCGTCTTCTTCTTCTTCTTCCGCCAACAAATTTGCATTCTTCCTCGTATCGCCTCCCCTCGAGAGACGGCATATACACTTTAGCGACGACTTGTGCAGTCCTTCCGCAAGGGACAGCGTGCGGTGGGTGCTGTCACGTCTGACGTACATATTAGATTGCTCCTGTGTTTGTTTGTTCATCTGTTCGTCGTTGCTCGGTGCTTGTTGCTCCCCAAGACCGGCATTCTTACGAACGACTACATGCGCGTGTATGTGCATAGCCTCGGATTAGACGGCATGAGTACCCTCTAATGCATTGTGTGCATATTCGCGTCCTGCATTCCGCTCAGCCCATGCATCTTATACACCAATTTATGTGCACGTGTGTGCATGGTCGGGCATGCTTAGACGCTTAGAAGGGCGAGCGAAGGAGCCTTATATTCCATAACTAGACCGTAACTCTGTCCGGATAGTCAACAACGGCAAAGGATATCCGTGCACTCTTGCAAAAAAAAAAAAAAAATATGCATGCAACGTAAAGCCGCGCTGTGAAGACAAACTTGTGCACACGATTATGCGGGCGACTTGGGTGGGAGCATGTTAATAACAACGGCTATGAGGACAATGCGACTGCAAAGTATGCACACACCAGTTGTTTTTTTTTTTTGTCCAAATGCCATGGCTGATGGATCGGGGTATATCCCTTTCAAAGGCACACAAGCACGGCAAGTTTAAGGAGCACGTCTGTGCGAACTGGACAGGCTACTCCTTTGTGTCGCGTTACAAAAGGGACTGATGGAGTGCCTGGTTAATCCTCGAAGGCATCTGGAAGGTTCAACCCGGAGTGAGATGAATCTACACGGTCAGTCAGTCTGTGGCTAATGTTAGACCTTAAATTCCAAGACTTAAAAAAAGTCTACGCACTCGTTACTTTCAACAGTGTACGGATGTGAAAAAGTCTCAAACTGCGGCAATCAACCATACCAATATGAGTGCAGAGCAATGGGTCGAGCGATGCCATCTTTGTTGGTGTATTGACTGAAGATTAGCCTCAGACATGCAGAGACAAGCTGTAAGCTGCCGGCCTAGGTTCATGCTACATGGAATTGAATTGCGCCAAATCAGCTTAGGCCAGCTCAGATCACTCAATTGTCGCAGTGGCAAAAGGGGACCTTTCCAGAATGTTGACCATCAACTCAGCAAAGGAAATTCTTCCTTCTTCTTTGATTGGCGCTACAGTCCGGAGTGAACCTGGGCCTCAACCAACATGCCACTCCAACTGCCTCTAGCTGAGCACACAAAGTTGGTTGAGGTCCTTTTCCACTAGTGTGGGTCATCTAGCCCGAGGACGTCCTCTGTTGCGATTTCCTAATGGCTCTATATGGAAGACTCTTCGGGACGGAGCTGTGCTGCCCCTTCGGATCCGAAGAGGCTTAACTATGTGCATGCCGCTGAACAGCTCGTACAGTTCGTGGTTGGTCCTCTAGACGCTTTCAACGCAAACAGGAACGATGATCGCAAGCAGAACTTTCCTCTCAAAGCAACGAAAGGATATAAGAACTGTCAAGTCGGGTGAATCATGTCAGCTAGAACCGGCCAAAGCTCGTACATTAGAACAGTGACCTTCTTCTATTTCCTTGAAGAAGGGCGGACCTGGGCCTTAGTCGGCATGCCTCTCAAGCTAGAACGATCAGCCGCTAGCCGCCTCCAATTATGTCCGAGGTACACCGGGGCCTCAACTAACAAGTGCTTGCTCTTTCCAGTTTCACTTTGGTGCTCCACCTTGAACGCGGGTGTCCTCTGTTGCGTTGCCCGAGGTGTTCGGAATTAAGGTCTCTTTCCAGCTGGTTGCTCTATCGGAAGCGAGGTCTTCTCCACGGCTCTACCGCGTTTTCCCTCAGGGCTGGCCTTGAAGACTTAGCCTTAGTGTCCGTTCTCTCCTGGCTAGGTCATGTACTAGCCACCTGAGTTGAGACAATCGAATTCGTTGCGCAGTTCATACAGTTCGCCGATCAGCCTTCTTCTGCTCCAAGCTCCTTCTTCGCAGAAGGGACCGAAAATGATTCGAAAGTTGTTCCTCTCGAAGCGACCTTATTGGGCATTGTCCATGCCCCTGCGCCACAAAGCCCGTGTTTATTTATCGACGGCTGGTTTTGCCGGGACAGAGCTTTATTTTTCAATTTGCCGAATAAGACCAAAAACACAGCTGTGCCAGGATTATCCTTTGTTTTATCTCCGTGGTGATGTCAGATTGATTGCAGAGCCGTCCTTTGCTTCATAGCAGCTGTCTGTTGTGACACGGTGTCTAGGGTGTCGGTGTTGAAAAATGGACCTATTTTGCAGCATGTACTTCGTCTTACCAGAAGACCCAACCTAGGCGCCCCCACCTTGATGCTCCTAGCACTACCCGACTGACAGCCCGGTGAGTTCTTCAGATCATGTCGTTCTGGCGAGCAGTTGCACTGACTTGTAAGAGATCGTGCTTCTGTTATTCACTTATGAATTGCGTACTATAGAGCCCAGTAAGAGCATATGTGGCAGTGCTGAGCTGAGCTTTCCGTAACCAGCTTCCAATGAAACAGGGTTGAGTGTGAACTGAAGCGCAGATATCCACCCGCCCTCTGGATTAATCAGCTCGTAGAGTTCGTGTCCTCCTCTATTTACCTATACAGGCAGCAACACACCCTGCTTTGGACGACAATAAGACTCAAATCTGCCATTTTGCTTACGGTCCAGCTATCTTGTCCATGCAGCAGCACCGACAAGGAGTTGTGTCGACAAACTAAAGCACCACCCCTTTTCGTCAGATCTTCACGTTGTGGAGTCAGCACTTGCCCCAACAACCTCAAACCGCTCTACAACAGCGGAATTTCGGCGGCCTGTCAACAATGTGTAAGTGGCTTGACCATACCACACACACAGTGCATTTCGCTGCCGAAAACTAGGTTCGCACGGTTCCGGTATGCTGCGGCGCTTGGTACAAAGCGCGCATCAAAAATGTGAAAAATACTCCAGCAAGTCAAACGTACACAGCAAATTCCAGCAGAGATTCATGAACCGTGAGCAATTAGCAAGAATGTGGATCCTAAATGAAATCTACTCAAACGGCAGCATTTTCACAAAAGGTCCGCACTTTCTCTTTAACGGATACACGTGCATTTGGCATTATTCACGCTTGTTAATGACAGGCTTTTTATGCACCTATTGAAAGAAACGTGCCACATCCATGTGCTCCTTGTGCGGTCTTATGCAAGACCCCTTGGAACCCCAGATGTCGAAGTTTGAGCGTATCCACGTGCGGAATTCCTGAAAAAGGGTGTAAACATAAATGGGAGCCGAATAAAGCGGATGATATGAAGGGACATGAGACATTAACGCTTTTAAGAGATGTAGCACAAGGGGCCAGTGTACTCTTTGAAAGGCTGCCTCCTTGAAGCGCTCGTAAGTTATTCGAGATGTTAGTGCATTTTAACGTGTCGGGCACGTGTGCATTTGGGTCTTCTCAAGTTATGACTCTCTAAACTTACCCTAATAAAATTTGCCAACGGAAAATTAATGTAGAATCTGATACTTGAATTGTTTTTGCGTGTACATTCGTGAGTATCTCCTCGCATGAGGGCAGCAATTTTGAGATACATCGCACTTGTTGATGCTTGTAGGGTGCAATGGAATCTGGGACAAGCCTCTACAGAAGGGCAGGGCAGATAGTTTTACAAGTGAAGCTGCTGTGCTAATCGTGGGTGTGCTCTTTAAAGGTACGAGGCGAAGATTTTTTGTGCTGCAGCCAAGTAGACCATGTGGCTGCCTCCTTTAGAGTACACGCCATTCGTGTTTGCTTCTTGCCCTTCGATCACCATGAAGGTCATAATTTTTCACCGAAAAAACTGCCGCAAACCATGTCCTTAACGTAATATCTTGTCATCCATTGGATTTTTCGATTGTCACTGTCTCAGGAATGGCAAGAGTATATTCCTGTGCGCGGGATTCTTGTGGAATGAAGCGCCTTGGAGTGGCTACCTTGCTTAAGAAAGACCCTGGTTTAAGACGTCCCCACAGAAGAGAAGAAGAGGGGCTTCTGCTTCTCAGCTTAACAGCAGTTCTGTAAGCAGTGTGGCGAGAAGGTGGCTAGGTGGTGTTCAGAAATTATTCCTCTTCAACATCGTCGATGGTGTGTCGGCTTGCAATGAGGTGCACATTTAAGGCAGCCGGAGGGAACATTTTCTTGAGGTGACGGCACTGAGAGAGACACAGACCCCTAATTCTTGAATGGACCGCAAAATAGTCCAACTGAAATGAACCTATCAATATTTGGTCCTGTTTGCGCTGAAGGTTTCTGGAGACAAAGATTCAACCACGAATTGTACGGGCTGTACAGAGACATGAGTCAAGTCAGCCGTCTACGGATTCAACGACTAAGATGGCTAGGCTATTTTGAGCGCATGAACAACAATTCTCCAGCCCGAAGAGTCTTCGACTCCAAACCAGTGAGACAACGCAATAGAGGACGACCACGAAACCGATGGCGCACTCAAGTGGAGAAGGAACTCAGCCAACTTGGAGTGCGGAATTGGAGGCAGCTGGCAGGGCCAGGTTCACCCCGAACTGTAGCGCCACAAGAAGAAGACAAAATGGACCACTGGAGTGGATCAAATATAAAAGCCCATAAAAAACTTCAAAAAGTGCGTAATGCATTGGATGAAGGCAGAGTCTAAGAGTCCTCCCGTGTTAGTAAGGCGGTCCAAAAGAGATGGCTTTTAGGCTTCGTTTCTAGGCTCAAGGCGCGTTCTAAAGCCGGGACCAAGCTGTGAAGAGAGATATGACTTGGAAAAGGCAGACCACACTTGGAAAGGCATCTATTTGAGCAAGCTTTCGGGAGTATGCCAAACTGATCTACAGCTCTGTTGTAAATTTGCAAATGGCGTACTGAGGGCTTCGATGCAAGCTCTGGAGTGCAGTGCAGGATTGCTGAGTTAATGGTCCTCTTTTGAGGGCTGCCCTACATGACTGACTAATTTCGAAACAGATTGGTACATCGAAGATCAATATCAGATTTTAAGCACTTGTTCCAGCTGCAGACAGAATAAGATCGGTTAATGCAACCTGTAGAACCAACCAGAAATTAGTTCCGTGGCTGAATGCAATTTTTTGGGCAAACAACTAGATCTTCATCTAGCTTTTCTTCTTAAGCCCTCTCTTCGGTCATTCGTTGTGAGTCTCGTTTTATGTACGAAAAAACTGATCATGATTGACTTAAAAAAATGTCATGAATCATGAGTGAATTGACAAAATATAGAAATTTTGTGAAGGTCTCGGTTATAGTGTTGTAAGGTATCAACACAAATCATCTTCTTCTTCTTTGATTACAGGCCAGGGTGGACCTGGGCCTCAGCCAACATGCCTCTCCATTTAGCGCGGTATTGTGCTAGTTACTTCCAGCCGCGAACATTCAGCTTATTCAGGTCTCCTTCTAGCTGCATACGCCACCGTAGGCGTTGTCCCTTGAGTTTGGAGTCGAAGACTTACCTGGATGGAGCAGTGGTGTCCATGCTTCTGGACCATATAGCAGAACTGGGACTATCAAGGTCTTGTGTAGGGATATCTTGGTTCTTTTCGAGATGGCTCTACTCCTCAGTCCATCGTCCTCACCCGACATAATCCCACGAGTTCGGCAACTACACCGATGCTCTACCACGCGAAAGCCAATGATCGTAGATCCAAATGTGACTTCATATCGCCTTCCTCTCTGACTCACCCATTCGTTACCCACTCTAGCATCGATTGAAGAAAGGAATAATTTGAATTCCATGTTGGGGGCTCTCTATTCGATCTGGCTCCTATCCATGGAAGGGCCTTGTAAATGACAACTAATTTGTGGGTGTGGATAGTCATTCATCAAGAGTCGTCTGGATTGTTCTGTTGCCCCGGTCTAGAGTATTACAAATTGGTCCTCCTTCTCGGACTTATTCAATAATCCGTTTTTCATTTGCCATCGCAAGCCTAAGACCCACAGCTTGTGACCTGAATTGATGTCCCGCGGTGGAGATGGTTCAAATGCAGGTGCGTTGTGCATCACTGCGTGCTGTTCAGTTAAAGAACCTTCTATGGGCTTATCGTCATGCGTTGACGCTCTCAGCCCCACCCCAGAAAGGAGCGCACATAAAGCACTTGCGCTCGTGGCTGTTTTCAAGGTCACAACGCCAATGTCGACACCTTTAATCTGGCCACTTTCTTTTCATATTGATACTCCAATTATATTTTAATTGGAAGTCTGGCAGATAGAAGCGCGATAGAAGAGCGTTCGGCACTTGCTCCTGTTTGCCTTTCCACCCCAATTCATTCGCCGACTAAAAGTCACGGCACACAGTCTGTACGACATCATTAGAGATAATCGTTTGATTATCCAGTGGAAGGCGAAAAAAAAACAAGAAAAAACTCAAGAAAATGCCTTTCTGCATATATATTCAAAGAGGATACGTCGTAGATCTTAAGCCCCACGCCACTGTGTTGGTGCTGGGATGGGACAGCGCCTCATTCGCCTTGTGCTCGCGGAAGCGGGGTCAAATTATATGCAAATTGTGATGAAGAATCTCTTTCCCCATCCTTGCTGCTGTATTTAAATTAATTATTTGCCTCAGTCCGCGCGTATGTGTGTGCCTGTGTACTGGTTATCCTTCTAGTTTGGCTGAATTGCTGTAGCTCGCCGTGTACTGGCGGGGCACAGAGGTACAGAGGAAGTACAAAGTAGTCGTACACAAGGATACAATCGCAATGAGTCTGAATCTCCACCCCGTTCTCAATCTTTGCGTAAACCGTTCAAGGATTCTTTATTAAGTCGTTTGTTTCACTGATGGCATTTCTTCTGTGGCTCCCTTTTTTTTGTCCCGACTTTTCAAGGCATTTGTCTCAAAGAGGAGCTGTGTTTCTACTTTTCTACTTCGGTTTCTGCAGGATTCTCCATTTGCTTTAAATATTGTTTCCCTCTGTCGAGGCCTGCGAAGCAACAATTTGTCTTGTCGCGTTTAATTAAAACGACATCCGAGTTCTGTTTGGTTAGACAGAAGTTGAAAATAAAGACGACAACATTTGAATTATTCCTCACTCATTTGTGTTCACTTTTTTCTCATCTTCGAAAAGGGTTTGTGCTGTTCGGATGTTTTATTTTGTTTACAAAATAAAGAACAAGGTCAACTGTGTGCAGATTCATGGGCGAGGCTGTACGTCGGACTAATATCGGGGGCGTCCCACGACACGATAAGAACAAACATTGTGAGTTAAGACGGCATTACAGATGTGCAACGAAGGGCAAGGATGCTGGTACAATACTATGGACAAGAGCTTGGTAGACCACACAGTTCGGCAAGAGATGGCTAGGAAGCGCCACGAGCCCACGAGGACGAACGGAAAGGACACAGAAATTGTTTCAGAGAATCCAGTTGAAACAGGAACGCGCTGCCATTAGACCGTTCTTCGCTATTAAGTTACCCAGTGTTGTCGCTGAACCAGCCCCGTCGTTGGCACTTGGAAAGAAATACTCACCCAGCGATGACGCTAATCAACCAACACGGCCCTTGGTGAAATTCCTTTAAGTACTTGCTTCGAGCATGTTCGGGTAGCTCTCGTGCGTTGATGTCAGCCAATTGGTTGTGCACAATGCAAAGAGAGGAGCTCTTAGTTCACCAACTTATCACTAACTTTTGGTTGAAGTTGACAAGTGTAGACGGTTACTTGTCTATTGCTTGTGCCCATCACTGCATCAACCTGGAACCACACTGGTCACCAATGTGTTACGTATTCTTGCAAGTCAAGCTAATGTTATGCATTCTTTCCCGGTCGAGTGGCAAGATGGCGCAAGTGGTTGAGTGGTTACTGTTGGTTGGTTATAAGACGCTTGTTGGTTTAGGCCCCTGACACTAGCGTCGTTAGAAGAAGGATATTTACTACTCGGTGGAAGAACATAACCACAACAGTGCTTTAAATTCCGATTGGGAGATGAATTCCTAAGGAGACTGCGGCCGCAAAGTTCAAACTGAGCGAGTCCCCTAAATCTTGCACACCAACCTATCACCGAGTAGTGCCCATGTTAGGATTTTCTTCATGGGACCCTGATACTAGTACGAAAGTGAGTCAGTCAGAGGGACCATGAATGTGTTACGATTTACTTTACAAGTCCAAGCTGTTCGCAAAGTAAAAGATGACAACCACTTCGTGTACTTTTTCCTCGGAACGTAACAGGTTGCATTAGTCAGAGTGATTAGGCAGTCAACTGAGCGGATCACAAGTTCCAAGTCCACCCCGGTCTGTAGCAGCACCAAATGCTCACATTCAGGTATACAAACAGCCTTTTCAAAAGCATCATTGTGGCCGACTGCATAAAAAGTACGTTTCCCCGATGAAGAGATCCCTCAAACCAACCTTATTTTGCTTAAGATAATCCGCAGGCATTCCCTTAGCAGTGAGTCGTGATGAAGACCAACGACCGTCATTACGTTAGGCCTTAAAGTGCAGAGCCGAAGGAGTGCATCCACCTGTGAATACAGAATGAATGCTGTCCTTCGCAGGACATGTGAGTGCTGAATAAATTTTGGACGAAAATGCTTACGAGTGGCGAATGCTTCGCGTATTTGCTTCTTCCGCTTTGTGTAAATTAAAGTGGATGTCTGGAAAAAATCCTCGGAGTTTGAAGGGGCCCGGTATAGCCAGGCCTTAAAAATGCATCTGCATGCATGGGAAATTGGCGTTGAATGGGCACATGGGCAGCATGGGAATCAAGCATCCGTCTGAAGAGCTCTAACAAGTCTACTCAAAAGTGCACCGCTTTCTTCGCTGCCTTACATTGCACTCAGGCAGCGTTTTGCATGTGCTGTGCCGGGGCGGAGTGCTGGAGAGCATTGTTAATTATGGAAATAGCCACGGGAGTGATTAATTTTGATGAGGAAAAATGTCGGTACGTGAAATGCCTGCTTGACGTCGAGTGGGTTGTAGTCAGTGCCTGTCATGTTTGACTGAATTTGATTCGTAAATTGAGAGCGTTTTTGAGTGGCAAGTGGATTCGCACGTTTCGAGCAGCACGATGGTTCTACAAAGGCCTGCTCCGGGCTTTCGGTCCAAAAACCCGCTAACTTAGCTTCACATAGGCTCGTATGTCTGACTGACCCACTCTGGTCGGTGTGCTTGATGCTATATGTAATGCTTGACCAGTTCAAGATTTAGGGAATTTGCTTTATTCAAGTTTTCCGTTCGGATTTGAAAGCGATGACGTGGCGTCTTCTCTCCTACCCTCACCCTCGCTTTGTAAATTCTGGGTTCAACGTTCTTTCGACGAAGGTACGGTGCTCGACTACTGTGCAACATCAGTGAGAGATGTCATTATCCAGAGTTCGAGTCATGAAGAGCTACCTGGAATGCATTTCATTAAGACCTCTCCGATATATGGGTAATCGAAAAAATATTTTCGTATTTTGTCAATAGATGTCGTTGAAGTCGTCTATTTCCAGTGCTACCAATAACATTGTGTCATACCATATAGTATTGGACAGATGACATATTAAGCTTTATTTAACCGCAAAAATTAAATTCGGCGACAACTGTTCAAAAATGAGTGAAAATAATGAAAAAATTCGCTATATTTTATACGGAGACGATGCTGTATCAGTTCGTGTAGCACAACAATGGTTCGCTCGCTTCCGTTCTGGAAATTTCTATTGGAAAGATGCACCTCGCTCTGGTCGACCTATCGCTGAAAAAGTCGTCACATAGGCAGCCCTGACATCGCCAAGGACTTAAACATTCATCAATCATCAAACGGGAACGATTTGAAATAGGCTGGCTACAAAAAGAAGCTCGATGTTTGGGTACCACAGGAAGTGTCTGTTGAACCGAATTAACGTCTGCGATTCTTTGCTGAAACGAAATGCAATCGAGCCGTTTCTGAAGGGAATGGTAACAGGAGACGACAAGTGGATCAAATACGGCAGTAATATGGGAAAAAATATCATGGTGCAGGCGTGGTGAAGCTCAACAAATGGTCGCGAGGACAGGATTAGCGCTTCGAAGGATTTGGTGATATTGGAATTGAATCATCCTTCTTCAACTCACTTGATGAGATTTCTGCAAGCGATATTAGGATCTCAGTTAAGACCTGCTGGACTGATTGTAATGCCAGATAGGGAATGTAAGCTTGTTGCTTCCTCATCCTACTGACTTACTTGGCTTTCGGTCCAAAAACCCGCTAACTTAGCTTCACATAGGCTCGTATGTCTGACTGACCCACTCTGGTCGGTGTGCTTGATGCTATATGTAATGCTTGACCAGTTCAAGATTTAGGGAATTTGCTTTATTCAAGTTTTCCGTTCGGATTTGAAAGCGATGACGTGGCGTCTTCTCTCCTACCCTCACCCTCGCTTTGTAAATTCTGGGTTCAACGTTCTTTCGACGAAGGTACGGTGCTCGACTACTGTGCAACATCAGTGAGAGATGTCATTATCCAGAGTTCGAGTCATGAAGAGCTACCTGGAATGCATTTCATTAAGACCTCTCCGATATATGGGTAATCGAAAAAATATTTTCGTATTTTGTCAATAGATGTCGTTGAAGTCGTCTATTTCCAGTGCTACCAATAACATTGTGTCATACCATATAGTATTGGACAGATGACATATTAAGCTTTATTTAACCGCAAAAATTAAATTCGGCGACAACTGTTCAAAAATGAGTGAAAATAATGAAAAAATTCGCTATGTTTTATACGGAGACGATGCTGTATCAGTTCGTGTAGCACAACAATGGTTCGCTCGCTTCCGTTCTGGAAATTTCTATTGGAAAGATGCACCTCGCTCTGGTCGACCTATCGTTGAAAAAGTCGTCACATAGGCAGCCCTGACATCGCCAAGGACTTAAACATTCATCAATCATCAAACGGGAACGATTTGAAATAGGCTGGCTACAAAAAGAAGCTCGATGTTTGGGTACCACAGGAAGTGTCTGTTGAACCGAATTAACGTCTGCGATTCTTTGCTGAAACGAAATGCAATCGAGCCGTTTCTGAAGGGAATGGTAACAGGAGACGACAAGTGGATCAAATACGGCAGTAATATGGGAAAAAATATCATGGTGCAGGCGTGGTGAAGCTCAACAAATGGTCGCGAGGACAGGATTAGCGCTTCGAAGGATTTGGTGGGATTGGAATTGAATCATCCTTCTTCAACTCACTTCATGAGATTTCTGCAAGCGATATTAGGGCGACAGGTTACACGAAGTGTTCACGAGATCTCAGTTAAGACCTGTTGGACTCATTGTAATGCCATTGTAGTTCGTTCCTCCCACTTCGTCCTACTGACTTACTTGGAAAGGAATCATCCACTATGAGCTGCTCCAGCCTGGTCGAACGATTGATTCTACACTTAACTGTCAATGAGTGATGAGACTCGAAAAAAAACGGGCAGAACTGATCAACAGAAAGAGCTTCGTCTTCCATCAGGTCAACGCTAGACCACACACGTCTTTCATGACTCGGCAAGAACTGGGAGAGCTTAGCTTGGAAGTTTTGACGCATCCACCACATAAACCTGACCTTGCACCATCGGTTTTGGGAGAGTTGGCTTCAAGAGAAGCCTGTGAAAATTACTTGCCGCAATTTTTCCCCGAGACACCACAAAAGTTGATGGAATAATGCTTCTAGCGAATGGTACATATTTTGTTCATTAAAGTTCATTATAAATAAAACAAATGAATTGATGTTTGGTTAGAAACACGAAAAGACTTTCTCGACTACCTACTTGCAGTTAATGTCGGTAAGGACTACTCTGAGCCCAGGTTGTGCCAAGTTCAAGTGGAATTGATAGTCGATGAGCTCTATTTTCCAACTCAACGAGCTTAATTTCGGGTTGTGCGTAAAGACAAGGAACAGCCTCGGCTGCCTCGTCGAACATTCACACATTTTTAGGTGAAATGGGTCTCACACAGAACAATTTGAACCAATTCGAGGGTCTTGGAGGGCACCTGAGGAGACGCGCACAAAGGCGCAACCCTAACAAAAAAAACAGGAAAGCAAAGAATTAAAACTACCCACAAGGACTACTTATCCCGCCGGCTTCTAGTGGTAATTTCCGGAAATACACTTCAATGTCACTCGAGCCTTCAGGTCATTAGTAACCTAATGAAACAAACCTTCAACTGCTGAGCCCATTTAGCATCATTGAAAGAATCATTTTCCTGGAAATTTGCTCTCAGTCCTCAGTCCTCTGCAATAGCAATCCATCATCCTGCTGAGGGCACCCCGGAGTGCTGAATTAGCGCCTACATGCAATGTGCCTTATAACTGACAGAGTCAAACAATGGCGACGTCCGTAGATCCGAATATCCGGCGAGCAGGCCTCCACCGCCTGCAGTGCAATTGTGGTGAAGGATACATCCAAAGGATCGGAATCGATGTGCCAATGAGGAGAGGAAGTCCTAATTGAATTAAATTAATGCCCGACGACAACTGTCAGTTATTTGTGGACTGACATCGAACAGATTGCATGGTTTCTCCGTTTCAGGGATGACCACTAAAAGTAGTTTACTCCATTTCCGGCTGCCACATAGCTAAAGCTCTAATTGAGATACAAACAAATAACTCCTATCGATTGGAAGCGCCGCAGCAGAATTCAGTTTTCTATCCTTAAACGATACCCACTTCCATTTGAAGAAGACCGAGCTAGTTTACATGTATGCATGAGGGTGTGGGGTAAATAAACAGAATATAGTCCATGGACCAGTTTTCATATTTTCGCTGTTTGCCGGATCAATGATTATGTATGATTGTGTACTCACCACCCCGTCGCCAATGTGATGAATGGTGCACGGTATGTGTGCCGTGGCACCGATTTGCGTTGTCACAACGGTCGAGTTCTGGGTGCCAAAGAACATTGGGGTCTTGAAAATGTCCTCCCCACTGCCATCAACAATGACCGACGTTCCTCCGTTATTATTTAATGTGTCCTCTGTGTTTGTGTCGATTATGTGATTTCCACTAATACTGCTGCCACTATGATGATGGTGCTGGTTATGCTGTAGCAGGACATTGCCATTATTTATCACGATCCCCGCTGTCTCCTTTGTTAATTGGTGATTTTTGGCAACGATATTGCTCGATGACGCAATGTCTGTTGCTTGATGGGATGACATAATTAAATTTTGATTTACTATATCTCTACTCAGTTCATTTGTGTTATCCTTGTTAACATATGGTGTCAAGCCTGAAAGTATACAAAAACGAAACGGAACAACAATGAGTGTGAGTGTGGGCTCCATTTAGGGCAGTAAGAATTTATTGAACGCATATTTGTTTAATGTCATTTGCTGGTCATTCTGGGTGTGTGGACCAAATTGAATGGGCGCGGGGACACGAATGAGTAAGTAAATAATCAACCGGGTTGGGCCGATCATGATCCTGCGGCGAGATTAATTGTTATCGGACATGTGGGCGAACTGTGCTAATGACAATAGTAAATAATTACTATGCCTTCGTGGGCTGTTATTGGGCTCCTACATAAGAAATCAGAATAACAGAGAAAAAAAAATATAAAAGCTTAATCGATAGGGGGTATTTCATTTAGGAGCAATTAGGATTTGCCCACAGCGGAGGTCTGCAGGAGGCAGGAGAGTGAGTGTCCTCTTCCGGTCCTGATGGCGGCTGGGTCGTTTATGCAAAAATTGTGACATGCGACTGAGGGTAGGCCTGAACTCAGGGTTTACCATTCGTTTTCTTGCTGAAATTGGACCCCTATTGGTCGGAGAATGTTACTGAATGTATGGAATTGAGCAATGATATATAAATTATTTGTGTAAGCTTAGAGAGGAGTAAATCATTTTTTTTTAATTTTTTACAAATTGTAAATTGTTTTAGAGAGAGATTTTTTTCTGATGATGCGGGGCATCCGGCGTTGCTCACATGACGAGTGGTTCAACAATTCGAAACTTTGGGTTAAAAGGGGTTAAATCGCTCAATCCGTTTTAATGGCCAGCAGCATGGTTTCCTCAGTAACAGGTATATTAGTGCCAATGAGCTTGCGTAATCATTGAAGTGAGTTGCGTCAACCACGTGCTTATGAGTCCCGTGGTCCTTTTACCTTGGTCGTGTGGAATGGGCTTATGTGTAATATTTGTCAAATGTACACTGTAGGACCTTACGTCCTTGTCCTGTCCAAGTCACTTCATCCAATGTACAGTTGTGATCTCCTGTTATGTGCTTCCTTATTCTTATCCAATTCGCTCCATCAGCTACCCCTCGTGGAAAATAAACTACTTAGGGCGCTGCATCAAATCAACAAGTACACACATACAAACTCGAACTATAAAATTCATGTCTTAACTATCCATGCCAGTAATATTTCACCCTCACTAATTTGGCTTCGATTTAGAAGTCCATACACCGGCTGAACGGCGCAGTCGCTTGAGCGCCTGCCCTTGGTTATAGAGGTGCCAGGTTCGAATCCTGGCGAAAGCAAACGTTAAAAAGCATTGATTTGGTTTTCAAATCTGGTCTAGGTACCATTTGTATTGACACGGCATTGGGTATCACAATGGATCAACGATGGTCTAAGCGTACTGGCAATTTTGTTGGCAGCCCAATAACCTTATATAACCTGAGCCCATACTCGTCTTATGTGTTTGAGTAAAAAGCTCTTCTGTCAGCTGACCGCGTTTAATAAATATACTCCAAAAGGTAGAGAGCCACTTTTTTAGTGCCACCTGGTTACCTATGTTATCCCAATTTTCGAAACGATGTTCAGAACAGTGAGTTACTTGCATTCATCCTGCATTTACCGAGAATCATCCATCTCGCCAGGTATTATCAACAGCTTATCCTTAAACTTGCATTTGGATGCTCTGTCCACGATCCAGTGCCAGCAAACTCCACCTCATCCATTTTCGTTTTGCTCCTGCGGCCCGTGGTGTATCTTGACTCCAGACATTTTGAAAATAAAAATGCATACAACTCCGACAGACCGCATAGACCCCTGCACCATAATGTATGCAAATGCAGCTGCTGAATAATTCTAGGATTTCCTTTCAGCCACAAATCGCCCATTTTTTCATCCTCGATTCACCGTTTATGGAAATGGGCATCACCAGTCATCATAATTCTCCTGTAATAGTTGATGGTTGACGTCGATAAAATCACTTTCTGTGGTCAACGAGAGCGTGCTTGTTGATTTTATTTGTTCGTATTAAATATTCGCACTCATCATTGCGCGACTAAATATTAACACAGATAATTCAAAGTAAATATTGATTATTTATTGTCGTTTGACGATAAATAAAAGAAAAAAAATCGTTTTACGGAAAATCGTTGCAGTCTCTCGTGTCAGTGATTGAAGCCAATGCAAAGGGACGCCTTTCGGATTTAGTTAAAACTTCTCTGGGCATTGTGTAGGTGACTAGCATATTTGATGCAAATACTATTCTTAACTTGGACCCCATTTCCGGCATTGAATTCTTGGCAATCGTTGACTCTGATTCTTCCTGTTGTGGTAAGCTGTGCGCATGCTAGCAATTGCATTTTGGGGAATACATCCAACTCAAGGTGTTCTTGCATACTCTACATTATGACGTTTGTCAAGAGAAAAACGTTTAGATTCGTCCTCCTTCTCAACCCTTTGCCTTTATTAAAGTCCATGTAAGTCGCCTGTTGTGCCTGTACTCATCATTACAACCAGCAAGGGGCGACGATGTGGTGAACCGAAGTTGCAAGACTCAGCTAAGACTCAGTGGTTAGAATGTCATAGCTGAGTCCTTCCTTTACGAGCATCATCTGCCATGTATTGGGATCTGGGGCGTTGGTTGTGTTTTGATAGTTTTTGCCAAGTAGATTTAGGCTTAAATTTTGGCTTGGCAAGCGTCAGTGCAATGGCTAATAATAAAACCCCCTGGGCGGTTGTCGTGGACCTAGAGTCTACAAGACTCTCTCGTGTTTTCTCACCGACTTAAAGCGGCGATGTTTGAGTAGCATTTTAAGTAGTCAAACTTATTTTTCATATTTTTTTACAAGCTGGAACGCATGGGAACATTGAAAAAAAATAATAACTTATTAATTTTAATATCATCCCTTCCTTTGTAATTGATGTCCATAATTGCGTTCAATTAAAATCTGTAAGACCTGATGATAATTGAGACCACGCGTACTGGTAGCCATGTTGTCACATCTAGTGTGCCACCGCATGTACATTCTGCCAGTGACATATGCGCACGCAAACGTGACCATTTGCATTTGTCATTAAATGAAGGCCTTTTTCAAATTCATGTGAAAATATTTTCTGCTCTGCTCTGCGCCAGGCTTTTCAGTCACTTCCGCACAAATAATTAATTTCCTTTCAACCCCCCCTCCAGCAACCGCACGCTGTATTTTTATTCAGTAACAATGCAAATACTCCCCTACTCCCCAGCTGATGCACAATAAATGTCATGCGAGCCACTGCTTGGATGGCTGACTGCTATCCATCAGACGTTTGCTCTGATTCATACTTTTTAATTAACATCGTGCACTGAGCCGTCGCACTTCAACAACCCACCCACCGGCCGGATGTGTCATTATCCCTTTTACTCATTTGCAAGTGGAAACTGATCCACACGAAATATTGCAATAGAGTGCGTGGGGGAGGAGGGTCGCCTAGTAGCACTTCATTATGGCCACGGTTACGAGTTAATACACACAAAAAAAAGATGTATGGAAACTCATCCCACCGAACGGAAAGCATATGGCACAGATTGTCTCACATACACACACGCGTTGAGGAACACGTATTCTTTTTGGAGGATTTGCATCGCCGACTGCCTCCTGAAATATTCATGTGCATTGTTTTGAGCGAATATCGATAAATCATTTCACAGCATTACGAGCCGAGCGCCAGCCCATGGATATTGTTTCGCTGTCACCATCAGGCAAAGCCAACACTCTCTCCCCACATTAAGCCGACCAACTGACCAAAAAGGCAAACGACGAATAAATAAACAAAAGCAATCTATTATCGTTATCTCGTGTGAATGTTGAGCGTACACATATTTACTCAAGGCATATGCAGAATCAGCAGGAACAGGGCGCCGTTCTCACCCAAGGGGGATTCCATTAAACTAATCGTGTGTAACATGCATGGCCACAGAAACTACAGGCAACGTGCGTAAGCCGGTCATGCTCTACTTGACCGGTATTATTATTATTATTATTTTTATTATTGTATACGGCCAGGGCCAGGACCATAATGTATTCAATTGGAAATATAGTGAACATTGCCAGACCGCCAGCATGCTTCGGCCGGCGGTAGATATTCCGATATTGAATTCCATGTCTGCAGCCGGACGGAGACGGAGATGGAGCCCGTCTTCTTCCCGTTGCCTCGTGAGAAATGGCGTCCCTCCATCGGCACTCGGGCGTACACCATCAAAGGAAAATTGGATCAGACGAGGACCGAGAGACTAGCCATGAATTTCGCAATTCTCCAGAACAGAGAAAGCACAGCTTTGAGTCTCACGTTCGCAGCTCCTTCCTTGAGGTGGAGCCCTGCGATACCGTGTGGGGAAAATATTTGCTGTTTTACTAGGTGCCATGGACGGCCGGCGAATGAAATAAATCACACGTCTACCGAGTTTGATTTGCCTAGGCTTAGAAGACCACCGCTCCGCGTCGGCTCCCTACACCTCGTCACACACATGTGCGCATGCAGATGATTCATTTTTATTGAACACAAAAGCCATAACCGATGCCTGGAAACCAATGATCTGGAAATTACCGTTTACTTTTATGTGTTTATGTTTTCCATTCGCAGTTGTTCCGGTTGGCGTTCTCTTGTTCGCATCATTCCGTTGTTTTGTGTGAATGGGACACGCATTGTTTAACACTAACACAGCAGAATTAGATCGCAAACATTTGTCGTGGGGTGCCGAAGGACCTCTGGTCGTAAAGTATCCGTCCGTCGTCGGCTGGTCGTAAAAGCCTGGTGTGTGTGTGGGGAAATTAGTATCCATTGAAATTTGCCTTAGGCCCCAGGTCCAAGGAATCTAAGGAAACCCGGTAAGGCTAAGGCGGTGAACTGGATTTATTGCTGCGACACGGACCGGGCTAAAGTGACGAACTTTTCGAGTTAATTGAGACAGTTTCGTTTAATGATCCATACGAGTGGATTGCATTTATATTAAACGGCTGCTTATTCATGAGCAGCCGCTCGTCGGGCTAGTTCGAGTGGGTGATTAAATAATAAAAGCAATTCGTTACAACAACGACCGCAACAGCCGCCGCTGGATAGTGGTCATGTGTCATGTCAAAGCGCACCAACTCTACCCACATATGGCCGTGTACAGTGGCGGCTCGTTTATTTGATGATGTCGAGCTTACGCCTGTAAGCCAATAAAAGTGAGATTTGTTAAGGCAACTTAAACGAATGGCAATTGTCGTAATAGAGGCGGTTCGCTTTTACTTTAAGGTCCTTTTAAGTCATTTGCAATGAATTTTGTCACAATGCGAGACTGGCGAGGCGGTCGCATGTGATAATCAACTTCCAATCGTCGCAAAATCGCTGAATTTGTTCGAAGTCATTTTGCAACAGGATATATATTTCTTCGACGTTCGGACTTGATACGCCACTAAATCGTCGTCGTACACAATTAAGTGCTGCATTGAACATATCCGATCTGCAGTAAATATTGAAAACAGGATCGGCGAACCAACCGCTCAATGTTACAGACCGTTTTTTATGCCAAGGACCGTGAAAGAAGTTACATCGCCACTTTTCACAACGAACTTTCCACCCGTTATCATGTCATAGATCAAGTATGGCAGTGGTTTACTTACACCGAGCCTAACCAGCTTGAGGAAGAGGCTCTCCAACAAAACGGTGTCGAACGCTTTCTCCAAGTCAATCAGGCAAGCACCCGTGCATTGTTTTTCGTCTTTATTCTATTGAATGTCGGACACCAGATTGGACGCGGCATGTATGGTTTCATGCCCCGCAATAAATCCGAACTGGTTGTCCGGTATGATATGATTTTCCTGCACCCATTGTTTCAGAACTCGAATAATTTTTTTTCAAAAACCTTGCCCATGCAAGGAAGAAGACTGATCGCCCAAAGGTTTGCCGGGATGGATCTATCTTTGTTCCGCTTAGGGATTGGTTGCACTACACCTGTCTTCCAATGTGTTGTGTAAATCTGCATTGCTTCGTTGCAAGATGACGAAGCACAATAGTCGGTATACCATCTAGTGATGGGCCTAATCGAATGATTCTAAGAATCGATACTTTAGTAATCGAGATATTTTAATAATCGAATGATCACTCGAATGATTACTAATCATCTAATTACAAACTGCTAACACAAGATAACACGATAATTGTCTTACTTCAGCGCAAGAACAAGTAAGAAATAGTTCTCGTCGATAAATACTCATCAGGGACGTAGAATGAACATCAGAATGAAAGAAAGAGGCAAGGGAAAAGAACTCCAGTATTACCCCACTACTCGGTGCATTAATAAAAACATCAACAACAGCAGTGGGTCCGGAAGTGTTGCTTTCGAAGCTGTTTTATTTGTTTCCTTCTCACCGAATCGTTTAAAAACAACTTGTCACAAATCACTTATATCTCCTCATGTTCCTGATCAGTAGCTCTCGACAAGCTTTTTTGTTACTCGTTCTCACGCTGTTGATATATTAATCGAGTTCTCTTATGTTAGTAGTTAGAAGCCATGCGAGTGGTTAGTACTCACTCGAGAGATTAGTAGTCATTCGAGTGATAGATTGAGAATCGAGATGTTCTCGAGATGTTGTAATAATGGATTATCACTTGAGGTATCATTCGAATGCGCCCATCACTAATACCATCGATTCCCACTGACTTTTTCTTCTTTAGCGAGTTGAAGATACCCTGAAGATCTTCTTAAGGAATCAAGATGTAATTTCTGTCATTGGCGTCGGCACTTTTCGCCAGTGAGTCTGGTGAAACTTGAATTCTCAGATCGCCAATGACTAATCTTGTTACGTAGAATACTGTGGTTCAGCAGGGCTTCGTTCTCCAGTTCGTGGTTCAGCAAACTAACCTCGTTCACCGTAAACACTCGCTGGAAGATAGCACCAACTGATTTCACATTCTCCTGCTGTGTATCGATGCCAACTGCTGGGAGTAAGTGTTCGTTCTCTGTCGTCCTTGGAAGTCTAACACTCTGCATATCATTCTGATCTTTTCTCCAAAATATTTTTTTTACTTCCGAGAACTGACCCGGGTTGTTCAGTTTTACTGCCCCAGTGCACGCTTGTAGCTATGCTATAATTGATACAGAGTAGTTGTTGGAGGTTCTGTTCTCCATACAACTGTTGGAGGCTTTGAAATACTATACTGGAGCACTCCGATTCAAGACTGGTTCATTGTAGCGATGGGCACTTGCCAATAAAAACAATCGATAGTAGAATTCGATTCTATTCGAGTAGTCTCGGTTTATTTTTATTGAAACCGAGTAAATCCACAATCGAAATCAATTTTTAGCAATTTCCAATTTTTTCGATTGTGAAATTCATTCGCAGTCCATTGCACCACACACGGTCCGTACAACTTGTAGTGTACGCCCATAACACAGGCGTGCTGATTCCAGTCCATTCATGTGAACTGGTGACTGACTCACAAGAGTGTTCTGAAAGTATTACCGCAAGAAGCTTTATACACAACATTACTCTTAAACTGGGACTACATGAAACTTACACAACCCCGGTTGGAAACTTTCAGCAATACATCAGCACAGACTGTCAAGTTCGCACCCGGTGTACCAGGGTAAGCATCATTGATTTATTTATTCTCCGCACCAAGTAGGTACGCACAAACTACCAATATTTCCGCAAACACCTTGCCGAAAATAATAGACTCCATAAATTGCCAGAGATACAACTTTTCCCATTCCCCTACACACGCCGCATGCCAACCTGTCTAACCAGTTAAGCTCCACAGTGCCGCGCGAAGAGCGACTAGTTATCTTCCAACTTCGGTCTATGCACGCCTGAGCATTGCTCCTCTGTAGATAGTGGGTCGTTAAACTTTTCTCGTCGGCCCCGGCATATTGCCTACACTGGCATTTTCAATCGGCACCCAGCAGCCGGCTGCTTACACTTGGCTGCTCAGCTTTTCAATTAACATCGCGTTACAGTCAATAGGCCCTGAAGAGTGCCTCGGGAGACTCCCCCGCCCCCCCAGCACGTACAGGCTCGACGTGATTATTAATTAAAACATACAACAAGCTCCGCGGTGTTCTTGTTAACCTGCCGCCTTATACTCCTACTTCCCGCCACGATTATTGCCTATAAAATCGAATTTCCAATTAAAGTAAGCAAAAAAAAACTCACAGAAACAACTAAATTCCAAGCGCAGAGGCTCATTAAATTGTGTAATTCATTTTCAGGGGTTGCTCTCGCCTTTCGACGAGCACCGCCACAGGAGCAGAAGACATTTTGCCAAGCCTTGCGTGGGGTATGCGCACCGGATGTGCGTGTACGGAAAAGTCCATTAAGATGCGATACTAAAACTTTATCGTTTTGAGTGTTCAACACCCAACTGAGGCTCGGTCCGCGTCCGGGCCCGAGGTGGGCACTCCACGATCAAGACCAAATACCGCGCCTCATGAGAAGGAAACGAAAAGCGGAAAAAAATTATAAGATTTTGATTAAATTTTCTACTCAACGCGCTGCGATGAGGCCGTCCTTCAAAACTGAGACTCAAGCACCGCTACAGAAAAGGGATCACAAGCGTGGGCCGTATCCGCAGTCTTAGTCCGCAAGTGCCAGCCATTCGAGGGGCCCGAAAGTTCACTAATTCTCATCGTAGATACCTTTTAGCTGAATGTGTTCGCGCTAAATTTTACGTCCTAGGATTTTTATGATTCGTAATTTACGTTCGGCGCCCCCGAGTAAGGCCTGTGCGTATTTATGGCTGTATCTTCCAGCATAGTGTGTGTGCGTCTGTGTGTGTTTCCCGCCCAGAGGGCATCCTTCATCACTTTTGCGAGCGATAACAATCGCCCCCTCCGTGCGCGTTTGTGAACTTCAACTTTACATATCCCATTCCGACAAATGTTCTTAACGAAGACTCCCCCTCGAGTGCTTCGCTTTATATTGCTTTTCAGAGCTCACCCTTCGCCCACTCTTCGGCCGCTTTGTGTTTACCTGAATATCGTCTAGGCCGCCATTAACTTTTGAAACTACGCCGAGAGAGGAGAATAGCGCCATCGGCCCGCAACCAATTCTGCGTGGATTCCTGCTGACTGGCGTTGGCTTCGCCGACGCTCGATGAGTATCCACAACCCTTGGCTATTATCGCTATTGATCCCTCATCCGTCTGGTGGATGTTGTTCATTACTTTGCGTCCCATTCAATGGATCCACTATCGAAGGGAGTTGTGGGGGTGGGGCTTGCGAGTACCGGCTGACACACAATGAATTATAAGACAGGCCTGAAAGGTGTGGATTGTCGGTTTGGCCCGGAATATGAAAGTTTACTTAGTCGAACATTCAGACACGTGAAGTGCCAACGGTGGTGGTGGTGGTGTCCCTTTTTATGATCTGAAGAAGTTGTCAATCGATGGAGTCCCCGAACATCGTTCGCAGAAATGCGAAAACCCTGTTGGAACCGTATCCCAGGCAGTAGTCAACGCGATGGGAGATTGGGAGATGATAAAACTTTCCAAGTATCCAACCAGAAGCCCTAACTGTGCCATATGTGGGCGTATGGCGTTTTTTTGTGTGTCAGTGTGGTTTCTTCTCCTTCTTCTGCTTTTTTTGCCGGGAATCCCTTTGGATTTTCCTTTCTTCCTCCCAGCTGCCCATAAATCAAGACATAAGGGTCACAATAAATCATTCGTTTCCTTTCATATTATAATTCGGTTACATAATTCATCCACTCCACTGTTTGTCAAAGTACTTTTATAGTTGCCATGTTAATGTGATTTTCGGAGTCAAAAAACTCACAGTTATGACAAATTGATTGAAAGCTTGAAAAAAGAAGCAAACCAAGGCGAGGCGTTGGCATGCATCTGTCTGGGGAGTGGGAGAGAGGGTGCAAATGGAAGCGATGAACGCTTCAGAAGTCAAGGCCGAAGCTTGCCTTTGATCATTTTTCACAAGCAATGGGAGTGGCATTTGCGATGTGTCCAATTGGAGGATACCTTATGGGGTTTTCTTTTCACTGTCAAGTGAGCGTGAATGAGACGGTGGTGCGATGGTGTCAGGAGAGTGATGATGCTTGCGGGGAGATATCAATTTCGGAACGAATGACTCTGTAAGCGCAACGAGTTACTCTGGAATTCTCGGAATGGTGGCGAGCTATTTATAAGTGGTTTCGTGTTTGATGAAGACGTGGGGGGGGATATGTTGATTTGTGGTTTGTTTACTCAATCGTGTGCTGTCTTCAGTTCACTTGTTGCACTTACACAGGGAATGTGAGAAAGCGTGCACATTTTAAGTGTAACATTGAATGTTGCAAGTGTACACTTTTTTACTCGCACCTACGAAGGTGGTGAATAAACTTGATTCAGTGGGATGCTGGCGCTTTGGGAATCGGATAAGACCGTCTACTGTGTACTGCAACACAGCCTTGAGACCGCAGCTCTGGAAGATTGTATTGAGTCCTTACTACTGAGTTGTCGGCAAAATGTTACGTATGCGCCACCGTGGCCATGCCAAACGGTATTTAAGACTGCCTCTTCTTTCGGATGCAAAATGTTACTTATACGCGAGAGTGTTAGATTCCCCTAACTTTCCTGAATCTGATACTTCTTTGAACAGTGAACCAGAGGTAAGTACATAATATGGTTGTGGGGGTTATTATTATTAGAAAATCGCAATAACATGTTGACAATCTCGGTATAGAGGAAAGTAGAACAATTTTGGGCAAAAAAAACTGTTAATTTTAATGTTTACTCGTGTTTTTTTTTTTAATGAGTGGCGCTACAGCCCGTAGAGGGCCAGGCCTAGCTTCTCAGCAACCACTCGTGTTGTGCATGCTATTGTTCTCTCACGAGTGGAAGGGACCTACAGTTTTATTCCGACTCCGAACGGCCAAGTTTGAGAAGCTTTTTCTAGACAGGATAGTACTCTTTGAGCATTGTCAGTGACTCGAAAGACGGGAGACCGTGTACATTATTTTTGTCACACAGAGCTGGAATCGAACCTAAGACGTCAAGGTTGGGGTGGACGCACATACCCACAACGCCACTGGCCGCCATAACAAACCACAAAAACCGCAATAACATGTTGAAAATCTCGGTTTGTAATTCGTACGGTTTTGGTGTTTATTTATTATTTGAGAGAGTCTATTTGCAAAAATTCAACGTATCGAATTGAATTTCGAGATGGAACATAAAGCTTCTGATGACCTTTCAGCTGATGTATCAAATTATATTCAATTTTGCTTATTGTCTTGTCTAGCATCGTTGGTTTGTCCAAAAATGAGTCTTATTTGGTTTATCTCTTCGATGCGGAATCCATTTACGAGCGCCAATCCGCTGGACGTGGATTAGATATGTATTTCATAAAAAGCGATGTTTTCTTGTGATGTGCTCAATGTGATTCCTTTTGTTATATTTTTTAAGTCCTTCGACTGGTGACTGCCACTGGTTGGCCATTTTCTAGGCTTCTATTGTACAGAGCGGGTGGAAGTGGGAGTAATGAAGGAGTAATGAAACACTTGTTTGACCGGCGGTGTTATCTTTATTTCGCAACGAAGAGAAGAGTACTGAAATTGCATTTTGATTGTGTTTATAGCAAAGCGAGATTCTGGTCGATAACCTGATCAGATGGTCCGAATACGGTGTCAACACACAACTCGGTTGAGTCGATTTATAGACTCGAATGGGCTATCTTTGAATTGAATATAATAACTGCGAACCTATTAACTCGGCGTGATGTGAACAGACAATACGCTTTAGTTGGTTAAGACAAGGGACCAATCTTACTGCCTCACAATCAACACCTCTTTGGAGCTTGGTATCAAAAAGGACTCTTTTTTATGATTTTTATGATTGGTCGTGTATGAGGTCTATGTGGTTGGTGGAGTCGCGCGAACTGCAATGTCCTCCTTCGATGTTGGTGTCGCTTTATATCAGGTCCCAGAACCGCAACGTAGCGGTGGCGATCGCGGCCACCGAACCTGCCACCAATACACCAATTGCTAGAAATACTGCCCGCAACGTTGCTTTCAACTACTGACTTCTTCCTCAACCCCAATTATTTTTTGCTGATAGTGTTCGAAGCTAACCCGAGATTGGTTTGAATCAGCTTGAGTGTTACAAAAAGCAAAACCGACCTAGTCAACTCGAGTTGCCACTCATTCTTACTTACTTATAAGACAGACGACCCATGAAGGGTTCGAGCCGGAGCAATTGCTGCCTTCCACCGGCGACGTTCCTGGGCACGCTGCTTCCAGTCATCAAGGCCAAGTTGTTTTACCTCCGCGATGACTTAGTCTCTGCATCGGAGGTTCGGTCTTCCTCGAACTCAAGTTTAGAAAGTTTCAACTTCGAGCACATCTCTAAGCGATATACCCTGTGTTTCCAAGAATGTGGAGTTACATACACGCCACACATGCTATGATCCGTTTTATATTAATGCACTGCTGCGGCAAAATACAAAATACAAATAATGTGTCTAACTACAAAAAAAACCTTTTTCCTGTCAAAAATCGTCAGGGCCGCCAACTTTTTCGAAGAATGATCGCCATCATTTTATATTGGCGGTAACCTCCTTAAAAAATGGCTGTTCCAGTCATCGAGATAAATCGCCAACCGGTCTTTTATGTTTTTTCAGCTCTGTCTGTTGCTATGCGGTAAAGGACTTCGCGCATTCTTGTAAGGATTTGCTATGGTCATTGCCAGTCACTTTGTAGAGTGGGCAAAGACCCCTGCGCCTCTTTGGGGCATACAACTATACCTGGTCCCCTTCTTTAAATGGTGTTGCTTTAGCTCTTGTCTCATGTCGGTCTTTCATTCGGCAAGTATGCTAATGCTGCTGGTCCCGATTAAAGGAGTACGCTGCTTTCAATTTCTTCACTAAATCAGCAAAGTAGTTAGTTATTCCAGACAGTTGATCCAGAGGAGGTCCCACGCACTGCTCAGGTGGCAAACATAGCTCTTTACCAAACGTCAAAAAGGCAGGCGTCTGCTTCGTAGCTTCGTGCAACGCAGTGCGGGATTCCTTTAAAAAAGGCAAGCGTCTGCTTCGTAGCCTCGTGCACCGCAGTGCGGGATGTATTTAAATGAAACGAAATATGATCATTCCAATTTCATTGGGTTTCGTCCACATACTTTGCGCGGTAGTTTTATTTTAATGTATACTACTGGCCACCGCCTTACGCATATGACAGGAATGTCAACCACCAATTGAATGCCCTCGGATTACACGTCCAACAAAAATCGCGCTGCCCGTGCTGCGGATTAAAGTTGAAGTTGAATTCGCTTAACTTTTTTTCTGACTTTTTTTTTTACAAAAAGTAAACTCGTTGAAATTTTAATTTGCCCCCTCCACCTACTTTAATATTTCCTCTGAAAGTGCCCAGGCCGCTCGCAATTTGAATTAATGAATTACCCGTGATGGGCGAAACCGGGGGATTAATTATTCAAGCTGCGTAGCATCACGCAGTAAGCACATAATTCCCTTGCCAATAATGGAAGTATTATGGGTAATTTTTTTGACGGCAAAGGAAATGCTGAATCTCCTTCAGGTCATTTCGTTTCATATTCGACGAGATATCTCAGCCCGACGATGGTTCGCTTCATCCACCGGCTCATTCAGTGGAATGCGTGCATAGATTTGGATCAAAGTAATCAACATCGCAGTCGTATGTCTAAATCGAAATGGGGCGACGCATTGGCAATCTGTACGTTCCCAGGGATGACACACATGTCTTCAAGAAACCTGCGAAATCAGCCAACCCACCGCCTGACTAGGGAGATTCATGGAATAACATGGTTTCCTTCTTTCTTTTTTTCAGCCTCAATTCCAATGGAACCAATACACACATTCGCGTTGCTGAAGGACTCTCTGCTGGAGCACGGCATGTGTGGCACAGATTCGATGAAAACACACATTTGTCTCTGAAGGAGCAGCGCGCATACACGCTCAGTCTCCTAGTCGCCTCATTCTCATTCACTTTTCGGGTCAAGCACATCTTTGTGTGCTGCGGGGATGCACGGAAGGGCGACGACCGACACAATAATTCGTGGTCTTTGTTACGCCAGAGCCCCAAGGCGAAGACTGAACCAAGTGCTGTGGTGTGCTGGCGAATGGCAAAGGAAACCAGCGGCAACTGTTGAAATATCTGTATCACACTCATGAATGTTACAAGACCATTGCAGAAGCCCGCTTTCGCCACACCACACCACACTTAGAGATATGTTCTTCCACTTTCGACCGGCCTGCTTCTCTCTGTGTGTAAAGCTACTGCCGGATGTGGTGGAGTGCAGTAAAAATGAAAATAGCTTCCAGCACTCTGACACAATATGTAAATCAATTCAATTTGATGATTGCGTCAGGCAACGACACGCCCCGCTCCAGCAACCGCCGCAAACATTTGCATTCCACCATCGGAATGCGGAGACCCGTGACAAACCATACAAATCGAGTGGAATGTAAACGAAGAAATTGAAATAATTAACGATGTGGTTGACCAGTGCTTATGTGAGGTGAAGGGCCAGGTTTCCTGGGAGGACTCAGCCAAACATTGGCACTGCACCGGTGAATGCTGGCGGAGACTCGCGGCAGGAAAATCGTGTAGTCAGTCAAGGCCAGCGGGGTCAAGGCCAGCGGGGATATATGGGGAATATCATGAAAAAGGAGGTCCATTGTGGCGAGAAGGACTTCGTCCGCCAAGCGAAGTCGACCTTTTTGAAGTAGATTCGATTGCTAGAGGGCGCCACATTGCGATTAGGGTGAGAAAAGCAATTTTTTGATATAACGATCAAGATCTTAAGTTAATGTTCAACGTTGACGCCTCTTTTTTTGTCGGCAGATGGTTAAGCAGATATGGCTTAGGCGAGTGCAATCAGGTTTGTCCAGGCAGTTTGTCATGCAACATGCAGGATCTTATAGTTATTTCCCTAATTAGCACGCAGTGTCTCCCTTTGCGCCCAGTACTCTGTAACGCTGAGTCCTTAATGCGGACACGAGTCCAACTATAAAGTGGAGAGCCAATATAAGAGGACAGATGATACAGACGACGGCAGGGCAGTTGACTGGGCTGAAGTGTTTCATGTAGGTTAGGTTGGCACTGTTGACTGCAGAAATGAGACCGGTGTTATATCACACTGATGGACTACTGCTAACTTGTACCTAAGCTGTGCTGTTGACTCGGCTTTGTGACACATAGATGGTGTTTTATGGCCTGGTCAAGTATGGCAAGGTTTCATGCTCAAATGCCTTGTTTGGTTTGAAAAAAGAAAAAAAACCCACGGGTGCTCTTAGAAGGTGGGCTGCTATGTGCGATTATGTATTTCCTAGTAAAGAGGACTTTTTTTGTCTGCACTTTCAGGTTCAGGCTACAGCGTTACTTTGAACGAAAATGTAAGGTTTGTGGGCATAAAAGTGGATCAGAAACTGTAATGGAATGACCAGATCAGCAAAACATACACAAAGGCTATTGAAGCGCGTTTGTCTTTGAAATTCACAGGCAAGGCATCGTGTCAATTCCACAGACCTAGGAATGAGCAGAGATCAAGCGCAGAATTACTCTTTTAATCGTTCTTGTGGTCAAGAGCTTTTTGAGTTACAGAGGCATCTCTCAAAACACCAAGTTGACTTTATATAACATTCTGATCATCCCTGTTCTGCTCGATGGTGCAGAGAAATGGACGCTATTGAAGGCGGATGAAGAAGCGCTTGTTAGTTTTGAGAACAAATTTATTTTTTTCAACCAAGTACTGCACGGGCTGGAAAGCGGCATGCAACTAGTTAAGCGCCTTCGGTCGTGTAGAGCGGATGGACACCACAGCTCGGGCCCGAAGAGTCTTCGATACCGAGCAATTGGGACATCGAAAAGGACCTCAACCAACTTTGTGTGCGCAGCTGGAGGCAGGTGACGAAAGATCGTCCTAGCTGGCTGGAGAGGCATGTTGGTTCTTCAAAGAAAGAAGAGAGGAAGTGAGAGAACAAATGAAAGCTTCTTTGAACCGTCCACAACAATCCATTGCGAGACAGGCAGAAGCTGCAATTCAAGCCTAAAAACTAAGACTGAAACTTGATTCGCCATATAGAATTTTTAAAAGAGACGAGATTATTAGGAGTTGTCCCGAACAATTATGAAGGTTAGGAGAAGTTATGTACGCGGATAGACGCTGTGGGGCCACGTCTCACTTAGGTCCTATTGAAAACATGCGGATGGAAGCCTTTTGTCCTATCCTTTGACCATCGTGGAAGCTTCCTGTAATTTGAAGTTGTTGTGTTGTCCCTTACAGCCATTCGGTAGTCTTTACAAGGCTGCAAGTAGAGATTAGTGGAATATTTACTCTGCCTCAATACGCAGGGACTAGGGAAGTATCCTTGATTGCTACTGTTTCCCCATAGCCTCTAGTCATGGTGTCATGGGTAAATACAATTTTCTCTACATAACAACTCAGACTAGGGGGGTAGATCGAAGCGGTAACTTGAGATGGGACGAATTTGGCCCCTTTAATAGCCAAGTCCATCTGCTACCTCATTGCCTTGTGACCCGCATCCAATGCTGCAGGTCAAAAAACTTGAGAAATTTGCGGCGGCTTGCGACAAGCTTGGTCTTTTTTTTATAATTTACGCGTGCTCCAGGGGGTGTTTACACCCTCACTTTTGCTAGATCAAGACACAGCACGGGCTGAAGATGTAGATGGAGAGATTAAAAGGAGGCACCTGTGCACATTGGCCTTAAGTACCTGCGGGTTGTAGTCTATGGGAAATATTGGAAATATTGAATATGAAGAGTGATATTGTTGTCTGCTAACAGTTTTATCGCTCGCTTTTGGATTCCGTCTAGTATGTGCACGGTGTTGGGGGCACCAGACCAGACATGAGCTTTGTACTCAAGCTTAGCGATTCTAAGATTGAGCCTTATAGATTAAAGCCAGATCAGAGGGGTGAAACATTTCTTGCGAAGGAGCGGATTGGATTAGAAGTAGCACACTGGCCTTTGTTTCTAAAGCCGACGTTGCTTTAATGACCGCTTGATTGACAACTAGAATGGGAAAGTCAGCCAGTGGTATTTCGAACAGTGATATCATTGTGGCCGCTTCTTTGACCGTTGCTTTAAAAAAACACTGCCGTGGTCAAGTAATCTGATCGAATAGTGCATGTTAAACAATTCGAAGAAGATGCCGGAGCCTGTTCCCTTGGCCATCTTTGGCCGATCTGTGTAAACAAGGATGGAGTTCGAGTTTTTGATATCTTCTTCTGTATTTCACTCCTCTCGTGTTGGGAGATATCACCGGGTGGGCGTACCGCAGTCAAGGTATGGAAGGGATTACTCACATACAGTATGTTCTTTACCCAATCCATCAAGAGGCTTGCATGACCGTTTGGGCCTTGGGCTGAGTTGGGACCAATACCAGCTTTTGGATTGGGTAATCTTAAAAGCCCTTCTTGCAGCAGACTTCTGCATATATAGGTCAAGTGGAAGAAGATACAGGAGAATCTCTAGTCCCGCTGTAGGAGTGAAGGAGATTGATTCGGTCACATTTTTAGGTTAAAGGCTTTTAGGCACGCGTGAGTTACGTTGTGTGAATATCGGCTTACCATAGCCAAGCCAACGACGGCTTGTAAACAAGACTACAGCCAATCGGCTGAGGGATCTTTGGAGACGAAAGAACAACGCGTCATATGAAGGGGCAGTCCGGTTGAAGCAATGAGAATGGTCACACCACATTTAACACAAAAGGAAAAGAAATAAATAAAGAAACTAAAATTATAAATTACGTTAGCTAAAGTGTTTTATTGTAATTCGCTTTCGCTCCCCTAAGGACATAACTCGTGTTATCAAATTACACTGCCGTATGAAAGAATAGGCTTGTGTACATCCACAGTATCGGTCTGGGGTTTGGACCCAAATTTTTTACCATACATCTTACTGCATAGACTTAGGGCACAAACTTGGTTCTTTCGTCAATGCTTACCGCTTAGTTTCCTGTCTTGGATTGGCTCAAGGTACGTCGAGCTATCCTTTAAAGTGATGATAATGCCCTCAATAGAGTAATTATGTTACTATGTGAAACAAATCAAGTCATAGAGCAGCAACCTATTAAACAGAACATCCGTAACGGGGAAAGCCTTTCAAGAAATCCCGTCTAGAGAAGATGCAGCACTTCAGAGCTATATTGACAGAAGGATGGAATTATGGTCGTAGTGCTGGTGTCTTTTGACGCATCCCGATCTCGAGTTGAACTCCACACGCCTTCGTTCAGTGAGAACATTCATTCACCTGAGTGATTACGACTTCCCACAGCAATGTCACCATCGAGGGTGTTAGGAAGCGTTGCCGCAAATGATGTACATATAGTCTTCCTTCCAGCGTGACAAGCAAGACAACTCACAAAGCCTCAACATAATCTCACAAAAACAACTCGTCGCCTTTTAGTTCTCGTTGAAAATAAGGGGCAATCCGGAAATTATTATGAACCTGACCAGTCGAACGTCTCACCTTTGAGTCAAAATAAGAGCTATGCCCCAATTAACTGGGACGCCATTAAAAATCTACGTTGAACCCAAAGAATTCAAAGTTGAAAAGTTGAAATCATCATTCCATTGAAAAGAACAAAGCCCCAGGCAAAAGCGGATCCCTATTTGAACAGCTTTAAAGGGCATATCTGAGTACTTATGTCCGGAGACGAGAAGATGAAATGTTTGGTGTTCAAAGCGCAGAGCAGAACGTGTTACCCTAGCAACACCCCACGCAAGTATTTTTCTTTAACTACAAGAAATTCCAAGAAATCTCAGGCGGCGGGGTGCTGATGGGGAGATCTGCGGAGAAAGCAGCCATAGTTATCCATCTGATTGCGGTTTTGCTTGATTCTCGCAGATATTTGCTTCCTGATTTTTTGTCCGGATTTTCTCGACCCCATTTGTACGAATCGCAATCACGTTGAGGTTGCCGTAATCATGACGTCTTTTGCAAGAGATCTCTGACCCCCACTAATCCACCTTAAGGAAATTTACCTAATCTGTATCATCTGCACATTTGGAACAAAACGCGTGGAAATATTGCCCGAAATACCGACTGAGACTAAAGGGAAAAAGTCCCCACTCCACTTGACATCCGGTCATTTGGAGAAAAGGAGATTCCTTGCGAAGAGACATTTTATCCGACGAATCGATAATCGCGACGGCTTAAAACTGATTTTCGAGAGGAGTCATATCGCGCAAGAAATTATCAGAACAGTGCTGGCCTCACTAGGCAACCTTGGCGTGCAGTGTCGAGAAAAATGCGGTACATTTTAGATTTCGTATTTTTGCCGTGCGAAGGATTTGATTAAGTCAAGTGAGGGAGAAAGTGCTGGCCTTTGGCATTTTACTACAACCAACATATTGTCGCAGCGTTAGAGTCTTTCATATTTTCGTAAGAAAATGGGTGATTTCAGTGCCACAGCTTTGAGCAGTTAGTTACCGCTCAGCTCGGAGGCAGGATGAACTATCAATGGATAATAGGAGTGTTTTCTATTCCTTGTAGCTCTAGTTTCCTCGGAGCACCATTGCGAAAAATGAATTCCACAGGCCAGCGGCATGTAGTCATAAGCACGGCTAGAAAAAATTCGTGTTGAATTTGCGGAGTTAACAAAAAAATGCAAACAAAAGAAGATATTAACACACTCGATGAATATCATACTTGTATAGGCTGCACTAGCTAACAGAGGAGCTTTGACATTGGACGCCTGGGCAATCGTACATTGCCAGGGCCTACCAAGAGCAATTAAGTGAGAGACTCTTCGGTATGCCTACGTCGAACATAAACGTCAACTATATGTGGTTCCACTACCGCTTGGCCATCAAAGAGCAGAAACCACCCTAGGCTACCTACCACCCTTGAACCGGTCTGATCAGGAGAGTGGTGGTAGGGTATCGGGAAACCCAACTCGAGTCAATATAGTAGTCCTCTTCAACCTAGCCTTAGGGAAGTCGGCAAAGGCTGAAGAATAACAAGCAGCAGGCTCAGATGGCTTACCAAGAGAGCTCTTCAAGGCCGGTGGCAATGTCCTGGTTAGGAGCATGTACCAGAACATCTGCCGAAATTGGGAGGAAGAAAGCCTGCCCGACGCCTGGAACCTCGACATCCTAGGTTCGATCGCTGGTCTCGACGACAAAAAATAATAATGTTCACGGTCACACCTTTTAAGAGTCAAAGACAATGCTCAAAGCTGTTCGGAGTCGGTATAAAAACGTGGGTCCTTTTCCACTAGTGAGAGTTGAACAGCACGTACAACACGAGTTGTTGCTCAGAAACTAGTCCCTGACCTCTACGGGCTGTAGCGCCACCTAAAAATACAACTTCTAGAGTATATCCCTGCTCAACGTGCCTACATACAAGATCCTATCCAGAGAACTCTGTGACCATTTCAAGTAGTTTTGGCCCACAAAATCGACTTTAGAACAAATCTTCACATTAAGGCGACTCATGGAGTAGACCAGTGAGTTTCAAACCCACATTCACCATCTATTCATCGATTTTACAGCTGCATATGACAGCATTCATCGCAAGAAGTTATTCGAAGTGGTGGCCCAATTCGGGATGGCAGGAGAGTTGATCCGGTTGTGTCACACCAAGCCTACACACTTGATGCACCGTGCAGTTAAGCTTAGAAAGGTCTGAAGCGTTTGAAAACTGACTCGGATTTCGGCAAGGAGATTCGCTCCCGTGTGATTTCTTCAATCTGATGATGCAGAGGACTGCTGAAAACACGGAAGACACCATCTTCTACAAACCAGTCCAGCTGTTGGAATATGTAGTCGGTTATTGATCAAATACTTGGTAGTTATTGACAGCTCAAATTTAGAGGTAGTAAAGGATTTTATTCTCCTGTGGTGGCCCGTGGCGTTGTGGGTATGTGCGTCGACCCCAACCTCGACATAGTAGGTTCGATTCCTGCTCTGTGCTATAACAACAATTTTCACGACCCCACCTCTTTCGAGTTACTGACAATGCCCAAAGATTATTTCCTGTCTAGAGAAAGCTTTTCAAACTTGGCCGTTCGGATCCGGCATAAAACTGTAGGCCCCTTCCACTCGTGAGAGAACAATAGCGCGCACAACACGAGTGGTTGCTGAGAAGCTGGGCCCTGGCCCAATACGGGCTGTAGCGCCTTCCATATTATTATTATTATAAAGGAGTTTGTCCTCTTCTTCTTAGTCTGACGCTACAGTCCGGGATGGACCAGGGCCACAGCCACTAGCCTGGTCCCCTCGTCTAGCCTGGTCCGACAACTAGCACAATTGCTTTCATCCACGCACGTTTAACTCTTGGAGGTCACCTTCTGGCTGTTTGCGCCACCGGATTTGTGGTCTTCCTTTACCGCGTTGTCCCTCGAGGTCGGGAGTCAAAGACTTTCCGGGCCGGAGCATTGGTGTCCATTCGTTCGACTTGACCTAGCCAACTGAGACGAAAGATTGGAACTCGTTTGACAAGGATGACCATACGGACCACTTCTGCGGATATCAATAGTCACCTGGATTGTATCTGGCTTAGCTTGACCGCATTTAAGTCTCGACAGCCTGCACTCATCCACAATTTGCATCTAATTACCACACAATGCATCAAATATGATTCGAATTAGTACGACATATTGCAAGCAATTATGATGATCATCCGGAAGCAAAAAGCCACACCAAAGGGCAGCATAAATTCAATAAAATTGATTCAATGACATTTTAAATTGTCTACAATTGAATTGATTTACGGCGATTGTGACCTCATCAGCGCTTGTTAACCAATCGAGTTAATGGCTTTCAATTATTTCACAAAACCGCATTCAGCAGAATTTAAATAGAAACGTTTTCAGTGAGTAGGGAATTCGTGGCACAATGGATTTCGTGCGTTGCAGACGGAAGATCACGCCTCTTGTCTTGGCGTGTGGGTCCTGCACGATATTCTGCATGAAGATATAACGACGCCGCCCTTTTCGATTGAAACATTGAAGGACTCGACGTTGAGTCCGTCGCTGACCTTGATGGCGCAACGATGGTAATTTTTATTTCTTTATTCAGGCCTGCCAAGATTTATTCTGACGAGTGTAACAGGAAACGCCAAACTAGACAAACGCCCAAACAAACTTCAAAGCTAGTGAGTGTGACACATCGGCGAGGACGGCAGCCACACGAACCAAAGGACCATCACGCCATCAATGCTCCATGTGAAGTAAACCTTAGAGAACTTACAGAACGATTTTTCGCTCATCAAAGATGGAGGATGTACATCAGTGACTGCCATTCCATAAAATCATGCATTGTTGATGTCCTTCCGCTCCCCAACACGCTGCTGGCTGGTCACAGTTTACAAAATCTATCAGCTTGCTGTTTCGTCGAAGTTCCCTCGGGGAAAAGAGCATTTCGAAGTAAAGAAAACATAATTCGAACAAACTTTCCCATTTTGGAAAGTTAGTTTTTTTTTTTTTCGTGTTGTTCACCTCTAACTTATTGATGGAAAAGTATAACTCGCCAATGTGACCCACAGAGTGTATAAAACTTGATACACAGACTTCTATCAAAATGATATTTTCTTTGGGGACTCCAGTGAGGAAAGTTATTCATATTAATTTGTATGGCTTTTGCATGTCAACAGCAGGCGCAGCGGCTGTGTGGTAGGCCTCCCACACGTAAGGCCCCTTTGTCAAGGACTCGACTCCAGTGTAAACGGGGGAGGCTATGATGACAAGGAAAATTATTTTACTACACGTGTCTCCCTCATTTCTAAGCACGGCATACACAAGTATATCCATTCACTTTCAGATTGACTACGTGTACTTTGTTTCGCGTTGAGTATTCGGGCTTTCGACTGCTGTGCGGGGAGGTTGCTCCCAATCATCAGCACGCATTCGGGAGTTTCTTCAAGATTTTTGGCAAGGTCATGGCGTGTTTAACTGCAGAGAATGGTGGATGGTAGCGTGAAAATTCGAGGAATCGATATCGGAGGATAAACATTGAACAAGTATTGGCAGCCCTCAATTGGTGGTGAATCCGTTTGTACATTTCATTCAGTTATGTCTGAAGACGTTTTCCTTTTTCACTTGTCAACCGATTGACACAAACGCCACCTCAGTAAAATCACACTGAAAATAGCGTCAATTGAACGATGTCCATTCATACAATAGAAACCGCCAATAACAAATGGCTAGAGGGCAACACCTGCCTTAAAACAAAATACACTCAATCTACTTAGACTCAGCAAGCACTCTGAGTCAGAATCGGGCACTGTGCAATGCTCATGCTCACAGGATAGATGTCCCATATAATGATTCCTCCAGAGGCGCATGGATGAAGAGGAGGTAGAAGACACTGCTTGTGCAGCGCTCTGATTATAACACGATTCTAACGTTATGAACATTTTTTTTTTTGAAAATAGGACATTATTTCTGAACCGTTGAAACCATCTTTCGCATGTTGCTTCTGATAGAGCATGATCACCATATGCCCCGACAAGCATTCGATGCGACTCTGCAGCACTTTTCTTCAAATGAAAACAAAAAATTAATGCTTTCCGCAAATCATCACTTTCTGGTACAAAATTCGACATTTTTAACACGATGAAAAAATATTATTTTGTCTGTTCAATGACTGGATGTATACTAAATATTTTTCACAGATGTCATAGCAAACAAACAAAAAAAAAATAAGGGCTCGTTCACAGCAAATGTTCCCTATCGAGACATTTGTATCTTGACGCTCACTTCATACTGGTACACCTGGTATGGCTAAGATCCTGAAGCGTCGATGACATGGTAGACTCAAGGGGAAAGTAAGGGTCTTCCAATAACGACTTCACAAGATTTTTTTAAAATAAATCGCCAACCATTTGAGATATTTCAGAAACCTCATTACCGGCATGAAGTATAATCAAAATAGACTTCGTTCATTTGGCCATGTTTGGAACATTTTGGCGCGCTTGGAGCGATGTATTCCTTGGACCCAACGACTCGGATACTCGGCCGAAGCGTTCGCTTTTCCGCGTTCAAAGTTGGCTGTGAACTCTTCTAACGTTTTCGGCTTGTGGGCAAAACCCAATAACTTAACGAAGGCTCACCAAAAATAGTTCAGCGGCCAATTAATTGGCTTATTTCTTGAGACACCATGCTCACCATACTTACTCAACAATAAATCCATTGCAACGTGTGATTGTGTGGCTTGTAGAATCATCCTTTTCGAAACCACAAATCGTGCAGGTTCAGATTCAGGCCAAGAATAATCGGTAATCCTGGCACAATAACGCTGACCACTTACAGTAACTTTTCGATCGTTATCGTCGACGAAAAAAAATGGTTCCGGTATGTAAACCGCACCAAACTTGTATTTTTTGTGAATGAAGTGATGACTGATGAAGCTCGTGTGGATTTTCAATCGACCTTTGAGCCAAAACTGAGCAAACCGGAAATTTTAGGTAATATTCTTAAAGTTTCAGTCAGCGACTCCGAATTTCGGTGGAAAGTTGTTATAAATTGCAGACGTGTACTTTACTGTGGTCAAAATGTTGAATTTTTTGAATAAATTGATAGTGACAGCGTTCACAAATTAAACTCAAAGTTAGTCAAGTCCATATTGGAAACCCGTATCATGTGTGTGTTGATGTTGGGACGGCTCATCGACGTGGATTTGGTCTAACTCTCAAGACAAAGAGCAAAGAAGCACCCACACTCCTTCCAGATCTTTTTGGATTTTCAATTCCAATGCCGAAGGACAATGCGAAAGAATGCCACACTTTCTGTCTACTGTGGCTGAATCTGAAAAGAGACCTCAACCACCTGCCCGTGCGTAGCTGAAAGCAAGTAGCACAGGGCCTCGGTGGATGGTGAACGATTTTGGCTGGTCTACCCCTACTGAAGGACCAGCCAAAGTGGAAGAAGAATTCTGTCCGTAATGAAATGGCTTGTCTGACTTTAACATGTGTCAAAATAAATCACTGACAGACCAGAGAGCAAACACTCTCTCATCACCTCCATCTGCGAGCAAACTGTGACAGGAGCAGGTAGCCTCTGCACTTCAAAGGGCCTTCAAGTTCCCAGCAAAATTGAATCACGAAAATCCTCAAAGACGGTTTTAATAAGCCGTCCTTGAGTATAAATTATGCATACTCCTGCTTGTGATACTGTATCTCATATTGCGTCTGGGGATTGTACTCCTTTTGATGCCGGCACAGCCTAAGTGCGTGCGGATTCCTTCTTGTCTGCGCATTAATTCTCAGATTTCTTCATCCACTTCTGCTTAGCGAGTTAATCCGGAGAGGCATGCAGTCGAGATAAGATCACGGAATGCACTAAGAACCTGTCTCACTGAACAGAGATCATTGTGAAATCAGATACGTCTGCACGCCTCATTGAAAGTACGTCATTCCAAGGGCGGATTAAATATCGCGGATAATTAAATTAATTCAGCATTTCTCCTCTGAATCATTAAACCTGGTAAAGCATTCAAATATTCGCGCTGTCTGTACGGCGATGGATGGAATCAATGCTGGGAAAATACAAAAATAATTGTGCATTCAAGTTTACAGGCCACCGAACACCGATACGCCGCAGAGCAAGACTGTCAGGAATAATAACAAGTGCCGCGGACAATATTGCGAATGAGCTGAATTCGTGCGGCACATACATTAACGAAGAGATTAACTTTTCAATTATTTCAATTTTCCGCCTGTTTACCATCACCTAGCATGCATCAGGAATTATAACGAAATCCATGCAAGTTCACTCGAATTTGCCGCCGGAACCGGTCTCCGTGGACCACGCCTGATGTATGCATAATTTGGTGAGAATTCACAAGTTGAAATTGCTTGCACATCCATCATGAGGGCTGGTGTCTGTTACAAGGGGAATTTTATTTTCAGTCTCATATCGAATTCGAACGCATAAAGATATGCAGACAAATTGAGTGTTCTCGAAGCGAAATCCATTCAACGTTAGTGCTTGCGATTTATATCACCGACTTTGAAGGATGGCAGCACTCGGTTTGTTTATTTCTAAAAATTCGTCAAGAATTTGCTGTCGGAGAAATGTGAGAGATTCGATAGGGAGCATCACATTTGCAATTGATTGCTTATCCTTTGGATGCGAGGACAGGACGATGATCACGAAGAGTATGGTGCAAGTATTTGATTAATGAATTCTACTACAAAACGTATTTCCCAAGCACACTGCAGTCACTTTTGAGCACAAGCCGTGTGTATGGCAACGCATAGGACTTTCGTCCTTGCTCTGGGTTTACTGGCTAAACGTGATGGAAAACATTATGTGGAGCTTTCCTAGATGATTGGCTTTGCTTTGGAATTGTTTCAACATGTGTAAAACAGATTCAAATATAACGCCTTCACTTTGCATAACTCTGTGTTGTGCCGTCTTAAGGCCCTAAGACAACAATGCACCACACCACCGAGCCACCCTCGAATCCTTTACTTACTCAAGCAGGACAGCATCCTGCATCGAAGCGGTTCTGTCTCACTTCTCACTACACCTCCGCTGATCATAGATAAGAACATGGAATGAACAGGGAAGACCCCATGGTCCTCTTTGAAGTAGAATTTCTGTTTAATACATGGAATATCTGGAAGCAATGCCCAGCTAACGATGACAGAAAGAAATCGAGAGTGCCAGCTGCCAAAATGAGATTTCCTGGTGCTGTTTTGGCAACAGTGGACGAGGAACTCAGGAACAGAACAGAATGTTCGATGGTTTAATCACATGACTCGTATCCATCGTCACCCGACTTCCTAATCGAGCTTTCCATCAGGGCACGCCGTCAAATCAGCAGACCAAGTTCAAGACCTCGCCTATTTTCGCTTTGAGGTGATTTCGGTTCTTTAAGAGCTAGTAACAACGGCAGTGGATGGAGTGGTCTAGATAACTTTCGCGACTCCTTAAATGGATCATACGAGCCACTACGATTGAGATGGGCAGAACTATTTTCATTTCACTGAAGCGCGGAGTTCTAAGGATCTTTCATTTAATCATTCACTGCGTACGAACTATTATTGGATTGTGTCACGCTGCGGCATTCAGCTGCCCTTGAAAACAAAACAAAACCATGAATGTTTTAACAGTGAGCATCATTTTTTTTCTTAAAAAAGCAATCATCGAAACCAGAGCAAAGTCTGTCTCATCTCTGTCACTCCGGATGTTCAAAGCGCCCAAGACAGAGAAATCAACGATAGAATCCAAGGAACGATTTTGCACAATTGCTGACTTAATGTGTGGGATGTGGTCGATGTCGAATGCATCTCAGCTAAACCGATGCATTGCATTTGTCCTGAATATTTGGGCAAGAAACACCTACCAACGTGGGTTGCTACGAACTGTTACCTCCATCCTCCATCCTCCATCCAATAGTATCAAGATAGAGCTCCCCTTCGAATATTTTCTGTTTGCCGAAAGCCTAAGAAAACGACTGGGCGTTCGTTTCAGTGACCTCTTTATTCTCCCCTCTCAGATAAAAAAAAACCTTGCACGACCGTTTCGTTGGTACGTCTGACAAATAATGAATGAATAATTCGTCACAGGCATGGCAATGAAAATTTATACAGTTCACCGGCAGCTCTTACATTATGAATATTGGTTCTTAGTATTTTACTCATCCTTGTCTTGTCTTCTTTCTTTTGTCTGTCTACACCACTAATCTCCCACCGCCCAATCTTCTGTTCAGCCTTCTTACAAAACGTCTTTAATGAGGTGTCTTGAGAAAACCGTTCATCTCGAGGAAATATAAGCTCGCAACTGACTCATAAAACAAGTTTCATCAATCAAACTTCTCTTTACGGACACCCCTCTACACGGGACAGCTCTCGGTATGGACAAGTTTTCATGGTCCCGATCTGAATCCAGGGTTATCTGTTCGTGTTGCATTTTAACGCCTTTGCAACGTAGTTGGCATGAACTTCCATTCTTATCGTACCCCTCATAACGGACACACGAAACAAAAATCAACATGAAAGTCTCAGAATAATATTTGTGTGTGGTTGAAGTACGCTGATCAGAATCTTATCAAATCTAATCATACTGTCTTCTAAATGTTGGTGGGAACGCATTTTCAGTCCAAGTGATGTGAGGTGTACCATTCGGTGTTGCTCACTTTGTGTCTTAATAAATTTGTGGAGACGTGTCGTTCTGTGGATATGTTTGTGCTGTGAATTTAGTCAGATTTCATATGCAAGTAACTTCACTCGTCTAAAAAGGCAACCTCGATATAACAGACAGTCACGATGGTCTCGCGGGTGTCCACTGTTAAGAGGTTTGCATTTCAAAGCCACTGTCACTGACTTATCGGACTATCCTCGCATTAAAATGACGACCTCAGAGTTTACTTCGTCATCCATTTGGTTGCTTCTAATACCACTTTTTGATATCATGTCTTTTTCAAAAAATTATTGCCTTATCAAACAGAGCTCCAAAACTGCCTTTCATGTGTTGTATTGTAACACAAACCGTCTTAATTCTTAGTCCCAGTGAGAGATCCAACGAATTCACATTTATTATAGACTGGCTCAAGGTCGTCGCAAGGGACACAGCCAATTACACACATTAAATAAAAATATACCATTTGAGATACTTAGAGCCCATGTACGTACGTAAAAGGTCACAAATTTCCAACCCCTTTCTCCTAAAAAAAAGTCAAGAAAAATAAACCCACTCATAGCTGAAGCAACTTGTTCGAACTCATTGGCCATGCTTAGTTGGATTTATTAATTTTCTTTTCTCACAAATCTGTTCACACGTAATTGCCTTCCAAGTCGAAGGCGAAATGCGCGTTCGAATCAAATTACCTGAAAGCAAAGCACTTACTGTCGGGAACGTAAGCGCAAATAGCCGAACAATCTGCAACTTTTGTAATTGAATAAAGCATCTGATGCCCCGCCGACTGCGTGCCATGAACGAGTACAATGATTGCGGATACATTCAACTCTGCCGAAAATGCTGGCCGCTTCATCGACGATTTTTGGCACATCGATGAACTCTTCCGTCACCGACGGCGATTTGCGCAAAGGACTCAAACTTGAAAATACTTCCCTCAGACATGCCAGCAGTCCGAATGGGGGCAAGGAGTTCTTGTTTTATTTGCGTTTTTTTTTTTTGCGTGCTTCAAGGCGGAAGCTGGAGGCGTAGAGATTGGCATACTTCCGGTAGCAGGCAGTCCAAACGGCCGGCAAATAGGTGGAAACGGCTTCCCATTTGGCACGGAGCACCACCAGTATCGGCAATAACAACGCGAACATCGTCGGCAAACAAATTTCAATGAAATTTTAATTACAAGTTGTTCCTTTGATTTGGAAAAGTACGCCCATTAAGACGCCCTTAATGCGATGTTCCTTTCATTACATATTTCCTGCCTCCCTTGCTCTTAAGCTGCGATTTTTTGTGGGTGTTTTTTCTTGTTCTTGTTATTGCCTCTCTAATGGATTCCATTGATTGAATTTCGCACAGCAATCGAAATTTCGAGGACCATTTGAGCGGCGAGAGGGAATTTCATAAAATTTGCAAGCACTTGAACGTGGGGCAGTAAAAAGCTTGCTGCGGGTAGTTTAGGAAATGGTCTTCATTAGTGATTTTCATTATTATTCATATTTCAGTCGATGGCAATCGTTTCACCACCAATGGTGTTGGACTGACCATCATGCGGTGGAAGTTTGGAATTTTTGCAAGTTGCGCAAGATAGAGCAGATTGATTCAGATCATGTAAGTTATTCTGAAGTTTCATGGACTAGATTGGAGGCACTTTGGTTTGGTGATGAGGAAATTAAACATGTGCGTGTTATAGCACTACCCGCTTAGCTTCAACAGCAAACTACTCGTGATGTGCCAGCTATTGTTCAGTAGCCAGTAAGAGAACTTTACCGAACTCTGAACGGCCATATGTGAACGTTTTCTTTTCCAGGCAATTATTAAGGAAAGTTAACCGAAATCGAATGTAAGCATGTTAGATGCAAGAGTGTGGGTGTGAACGGCTTATGTTAAGTTCCTCAAAACAGGTCCTTAGTAAATTGGTAGAAGCCAGCACAGCCACCCTGAGATTTGAAACACTCCGACCATGTTCTGAACTGAGCAAGGACACTCTAGAACTGTAAAAAGCGGACCTAAAGTTACAATGTGGAGCACCGAGAGGTCACAGAGATTCTAACTAACATCTGGAAGGAAGCACTTATATCCCAAAACAAAAGAAGGGTGTACACTCGATCTTTATGGCTGCAGTACTTGTGTCCGCATGACATATATAATAATCAGTGTTACAACAAGTTAAATTATTTACGATTCCCAGAAGCTTAAAAATCGAGTCAATTTTAAAATAAATGAGTCTCAACAAAGGTTTTTGATAACACAATACCTTCTTACGTGAAAAATAAAACAAGTACGTTTTTTATTTGTTGGATGTTGTGAAATACTATACTGGTACACTCATGCTCAAGACTACTTCCTTGTCCTACCAGTCATATAACTACAATTACTTAGGAAGACCAGCAGGCGCTTCTGTGATGAAGAACCTACAGAATCAGCTCTCACCACATCATTGCCGAAGACCTGCCACCTGATGCAAGCAATGGCGGGACAGTGACATGAAGTGCTCCGCCGTATAGTTGTCCTGTTCACATTCGTCGCAGAGGGTGGTTTCTCAAATCACGCACAATGGCCCGTTGTCACCCCGGTTAGTTGTCTGCAATCTTTTCTGTCAAGGGACAACAAGAATGGCGTGGATTTCTTACGAGGCTTAAGAGCAAACGCTTGGTCTATCTACATGCAGGAGGTCCAACCATCAATGGAAGCAGTAACCAGAGAAACAGGTAGTTCAAGCGCAGATTCAGGCTCTAAGAAAGATTCCTCTGGTCCTTGTAAATCAAGTTCATCGGCGATTTCATTTCCAGCGATTCTTTGGTGTCCTAGGACCCAGATGACTGCCAATTAAATTCAAAAAGGATTTACACTGCTCAACTAACTTGGAAGTGATGAAAGAGTTGAGTAAGGCTTAAAGCACGACTGTAACTACAAACACAGATACGTCGATCCATTCACCTTTTCTTCGCAATATAAGGTGCAATATATAAGGTGTTCAGTCTAGTGTTGTCGCCCGCCTCGGAAGCACCAGCGCCGTACCCTTCACTGGTTTTGGAGCCATCCATGAAAATACGACTATTCCCTTCCTGGCTCGAAGTCTGGTCAGAGCCATTCTTGGATGCAGTACTAGTATGTGCTCAGGCATTTAAAATGCAAACACTCAGGAAATATAACAACGAAAATGGCAATGTGAATATAATTGGTAATTTTGCTCTTGAAAAATGAGTCAAATCCGAACGGCCAAATGACCGAAAGTCATATTCTATATCAGCATTACTTGACAGCTGACTTCCGGCATAATTCTGGTAGATCAGAAGAATTTTGGTCGTCACGATAAAAGAGACTCTGCCCGATCCTTGTAACAATCCGTTGGTCATTCGCCACATATTGCTTTGAAGATACACAGCGTACCTAGCCAAGAGCTAAGCCACGCATGAAGGCGTGCCCCCGCTGTTCTCTGGAATATGCTAGTAACCGACGCAAATGGCTGGCCGTCGCAAGTGGTTGAGTGCCGGCTTTTGGTTATAGGGGTTCTAGGTTCGAAGGAACGTTAAAAAGCTTTTGTCTGGTTTTCAAATCTGGTCTAGTCACTGTTTGTAATTGGGATCAAATTAACGGCATCATCGGGTATCACAATGGACCAACAATGGTCTAAGTGTGCTGGCAATTACGTTAGCAGTTAAGTTAACTAACTAACTGACCGATGCAAGGATGAGGGGAAGCCGGATGCAAAAACATTGCACTTGCAACGAGTAGATACGGGTAGATACTGCTGAATGCCTTTCTCTAATTTTTCTTCTCCTTATCAAGTCCTCGACATTTGGGGAGTCTTAGTCTGGGCGACATCGCTGCTGGTCCTGAGCGCGCTGCATCTATTCGTCAAGACCAAGCTGACGTAAGACCGCAATGACGTCAGACCGATTGTTCGGTAGTAGTATTCTTCTCGAACCAGGAGGCTCGAACTCGGTGACCCTCTAAACTGGATGACTGTTGTTCATGCGTTCGTTGTGATAAAGCTAGTGCAGTTGACACAGTTTTGCCTCTCAGACCACTTCCAGATCCTTGGTACAATAGTCTACTTTTATGCGGCCCTACTGTGGTCACTACTAAATTCGACATTTGTGCTAGTGATCACGTTAAGACAAGTAACTAACATGGAAGGTACCACAACCGCGAGTGCATCTAGGAATTACGGTCGCGTCAAGTCAGCAAATGTGTTTGATGCATTGATGGGCATGAATGCAAGTGCAAAGCAAAAACCGGGGAGTCCGACTAAATTCTCAACTATTTCACCACATTATCCATTGAGCCCATTCACCATACTCATTCACCTGAGTCCACAGACAATTATAACTTATCGATGAAAGCGATCAGCATAAACAATCGGGAATGTTCTGATAGCAGCACTTCCCTCGGTACAAGCACACGGGGTCGTATCGGCATCGTTTTAAGACAGATTTGCACTGGACTGCTTTCCGACTCCTCAGTGCGTTGAATACCTTTCTTCACCAACATTCTTAAAGTGCCCCCTTTCGAGAGCAATAAATACCCCTGCTGACTGTGTGCAACTCGGCCAAAATTATTCCTCTCGCCTGTGGCCTTGGAACGCATTCTTAGTGCTCATTGTGTGCATTTCCCAAATGAAGCCGCTCGCATTGTTTAACGTTTTATTTCTCTCCAGCCTCCACCCCACTTGCTGCACAATTCGCACAAGACCTTAAACAATACCGACAAACAGAAACTGCGTATCTAGTGAATTGAACTCACAGCTCGGTTGCCGCCGGAAAATGTCGGTCGTCTCATACCCGTGCCATGCCGTGCATTAAATAACCCAGAAATTACGAGATGCATCGCTCAGCAGTTTCAGTTTCAGTTTCAGTTCCTCAGGCTGGATATTTATTACGACTATTGTCAAGGATGAAATAAAGAATTCATTTCGAAATAAATTCCCGCACAGTCGGCATGGTTTTATTATCCTTTGCAGCAATGCACTTCAAACCTGAAAGCGATACACTTAACTAGATTGAAAACGGTGTGCGCTTTTCTCCTTTGATGCTTGAAATGTGTAGAATTTAACCAGTTTTTTTTTTCTGTTCTTAATCCTTAGCAATTGGGCGAGTTCGTCATCAAGACGATCTAGTGAAAAGTGCACGAGCAGAAACATCGCTAGAGAGCACAGAGTATTCCTTTGACTGCGATGAAGTGCTGTTGATAAACTCGTCCTCTGTGTGGATTGACTCCTGCGCTTCGGAACATGTTCTCAGCGTTTATTTTTTGTGCTTAAAAAAAAGCGCGCGCATTTAATGGCACAAGTTTTACTTCCACAAGAACCACAGTGTTGTCGCATAATGATAAAGGGACGTCAATGTGGATCTGAAATCCTTTGTGACGATACCCTGTGTTCGGACCTCATTGGGCGGGCGCGTTCGTGTCCTAAAATGAGTTTCATGGGTAGGCTTATGCTCCATCAAGTGGATTAAAAAAGGGTCACACAAAAGAGTATTGTCGTGCGGCTTGTTACTTGATCTGTTGATTAGGGTTCAAATGAGTTGAATCGCCTCGGTGATGACTTTTTAATGTGAAAAGTTACTTTGTTGCTCTTCTACGAACTAAGAGCTTACGAGTTCAACGATAAGATGGGTTGGTGTAAGGCATCGGGATTATGTGGGTGGGTTGTTATCTCGACGATGCTGGTGCACCTGCAGTAAGCCACTAAGTCAAAGTCTAAGTGTTATACATTTTTGTAGTAACACCAGTGTGCTTAGGATCAGCCAATCGGCGTGTTTTTGACTATGGAAGCCATCTCTGGAAAAGTCTAAATCGTACTGTATGGCGCAGAAGTAGGAACACTAACGAAAGCGGACGAGGATATTCTCGGTCGCTTCGAGAGAAAAGTCCTGCGAATTATCTTCCATCCCGTATGTACGGATGGTGTTTGAAGGAGGAGACTGAACGGGCTGTACAGCGACATCAACCTGCTCAAACGAGTTCGAATCTCTCGTCTCAGATGACTAGGTGAGGTAGAATAAATGGACACAAATGTTCCGTTCCGGAAAGTCCACGACTTCAACCCCGAGAACAACCCGGTAAAGGAAGGCCACGCTTCCGATGGCGCACGCAGCTAGAAGAAAACCACCACGAGTCGAACGTGCGTGGGTGGAAGCAAATAGCACAGGATCCTGCTGAATGGAGGGGCATGTTGACTGAGGCCCAGGCTCACCCCGAATTGTAGCGTCAGGGTAAGAAGAACACCAGCGGGTCTGATGGTTTAAGAGATGGGACTCCTTCATTGACCCCTTAGACCCGATGCAGATCTGTGGCGCGGCAAGACAACCGACAGCACCATCATCATCTGAACTACAACCGGTGTTCTTGCAGCCAGTACTTCCACTTAAACCAATGATTCAGGCGTTTCGCCTTTCAGCGTGGTCTGTGACGATGTCTGCTACTCTGAATGGTACCAACGACCAACGAGGTACTGCGGAAATAGGTACGCCCATAGGGGCGCTGTCGCTCTTGGGAGATGAAACATGAAAGCGGTTGGTGGGCCTAATAGGACCGCTGTGGCAGTTGGTAGATGAGCTATGAAAACCATCAGAAAAGCCTTACAAGCGACAGACAAATGGGTAAAAGGCTAGATGTCGGCAAAACCGTACCAGAGTCTCGGAATTGATAAATACACGTGAGAAAAGATGAACAGAGGTCATAGGCAGGCCTGCATGACCTACTATCCTCCCGAACGGGGCTAAGAAGTCACCCAAGTCTTGTATAAGTACAGTACGCTCCAGCTTGATGCCACTCATCATGGTCGATGAACTGTGTCCTATGTGGGAACACACAACACTTTAATATCCCTTGCGACACATTATGGCGAAGACCCACATATATTGTCTAAAGCCCTTGAAATGCAATCCGAGCTATGATGGTTTTCTTTAGACCGCACCTTATGACATTTGCCAAAGATCACTAGCTACAACAGATGGAGTCCGTTGCGTGCGTTGGTTTTAGAATTCACAAAAATGTTACTCGACAGATGAATGCCCAAGAAATGAGAAACAGGTTTAAGATTGACCAACTTCATCTACTTGTGGTCCAATGTGACCTCTCTTCCTCTCCTCGAGGCTCTAAAAACGAATAAAATTATGACCGAGTGATTGGCCTCTGTGTGTCGAAAAGGGAACCCATGTGAAGGACATTTTGTCTGACATTACATTCCCCTTGCTTTTGCAAGGTAATTGAAATAAATACAGCACACATAGCCCTTATGCCTCGCAACATGAACTGATTCTCATCTAGACGACACACCATCATTAGCAGACATTAGCAAAAGTTTTCACAAAAATTAAAATAACCACTACACACAAGCAGCAAATGAGTCATTTAACCATTTTCCTAACGTGCACTTTAACCGGCAAAATGCCATCTCATGGGACACAAAATTTCAACAGACAGCCTTCTTTCCAAAGACCTGCTGTCATCTCTTGTCGCCATTGCGTACCCATCCGCACACACACAAATGTGTGTTCCAACTTCTTCAAGTTGAAGTCCCTGCAGACAGTTCAGCGGAAATGAGGCCATATTTCGGGGAGGGTGAATGCAATGAGAGGTGTCAGAGTGGAAAGATTACCAGATCCGAAAGCTCAGAAACTTTTCATGGTGGATTTGTTCGAAGGGCAAAAACTTTCAGCTCCTCATCGTTTTTTCTTTCTTCTTCTTCTCGCTCAATTCATAATTACGCATACGTGATGTATATTCACAAGTGTAGCTGAGAAACATTTGACGTAACATGACAGAATGTTGAAAGTTTTGATTTCAAGTTTTTCTTTCATGTTTTGTCTTGTGCGGTGTATCGTGAAAGCAGATATTTCTTGAAAAGTTTGAGCTGCCACGGTGGCGAAGTGGATAGCTTTTCTTCGTGGAAAGGTATCTAAAACAAGAGTGTGCCGGCATTTTCATTCGAAAATAGACCATTTGAGGGTTGGTGCAAGTATTTATACCTGACTCTTTGAACTATTCAGTGTGAGGCATGTAGTCTTTCTCCCCCATAGAAGAGAATCAAGTAACAGTCAACTAACATGGGCTGACTACATAGACGGTATAGTGCCCAAGGTATTTGCCTCCTTGTAACTCACACACCCCGCATGTGCCAATGACAAATTAAGACTTGCCAAGGCACTCATATTGCCATTGTTAGACTCATGCCGCCAGTTGTTCGCTGACTGTGATAACTCTCCTTAGAGCAAAAATTGTTAAATGCAATCAACGCGACTGCACGGTATTCGAGTAACCTTCGAAGGTTTGATCATTTCTCGGAGCAACGTCGAATTCTTCTGGAAAGTGAACTGGATGCATTTTCAAAACATAGATCAGCCCATCTGGGGTAACGATCGTTGTGAGTGTTGAAACCACTCACCGTTACATTTTAGATGCTTTTCGAATCCGAATCGAATCGAATCGCTCTACTTGAGACGTCTTATCTATCTCCAACAGAGGACCAAGAATACATTTCTGTGGTACCTTTACAGACTAGTCTAATGCACAAGTTTGTCCAACTGTTGGGCTACACATCGACATCGTCGCAAGCTGTTCTGAAAGTCATTACGGTAGTTTGAAGATGTGGCTAAACGAGCCCTTTTTGCAGTTGTTAACGAGGAAAAGACGACAAGTACATGTTGTCGAGCAAGACTCCTTCTCACACTCCATATAGTCATGATGGATAGCTTCAAGTTGGATTTAGTGTCGACATTAGTGCAAACGTAAACTTCACAAATGACATCACAACGGAGATCCGACGCAAAATACCTCTTGGCATTCAATTTGGCTTGTCAAAGGAACCAGTTTCAAAACTCCTGGCTCGAAGGACTAAGATCACACTCGTTTTCCAGTTCTGCTACATGCAGTCGAAAGATGGACGATAAGCAAAACAACATAACTAATTCTTGCCACCATCTGAAGGCAATCAGTGTCGGATGCATGACTCGTTTGCCAGGAAAGAGAATGAAGAAACGCAAGTTCTACGAGCTGTACCAAGACGTAGGTGTAGTCTCAAAAAACAAGTCTGTAGACTTCACTATCCCTGCCGCGTCACGTCGTGGGCTATGGGCTTCCGCTAAGCTTGTCTTCGAAGACGAGCCTCCAGATTTGAGAGGAGAAGGAAAACCCAATCCCCTGTATAAAAACAATGTAACAGCGTGCTCAAAATCAGACGTAGGCCCGATAAGAATTCACGATACTGCGGAGGATTTAACCTACCAGTCACGATCTGAGAGGATGTTGCGGGAGTGAACTTGGTAGAAACTAGACCTTAGCTTTTTTTCCCAACTGCCGCCTGCTGATTGACAACAGACATTATAAGCAACTTCCAGCTCAAGTTCGCGTAAAATTGTGCGATGTGGGGCTACGAGTGGGGACCTATGCGCAATCACCCAAATACCTTACTGAAAGCATGGGTGTGGATGAGGGCGTTGCTATTTATTCAGCTGCTCAAATGGACTTAAGCTACACCCTTAAGAATGTGGCGCCATCTACGAGACCATATGAACCTAGCATTGGCCAGATCTTTGGAAACTACTTAAAGAACAGAAATAGATCCGTTCCCAGTCAGTTGCCTTGCTGCATACTCAGCTCCTTAAGCTTTCTAGAATGTGGCGCCATTTACAGGACCACATGAACCTGGCATTGGCCAGACCTTTAAAAACTGCTAAACGAATAGAAATACAAGCATTCCCACTCAGTTCGGTTAAGCCTCTTTTCTCACAACTGACACTGGCTCAGTTTTACACCAAGGCAACCAGGACCGGATTACAATGATTTCCACCAACAATAGTCTCCTTCACAGAATCCTACTGCATTTACCGATGCCGTGAAGTAGACGAAAAAAAACCAAAGGCGATTAGCGAAAATTAGATTTCTTTTGTCTCAAACCTTAAATCGCATTATATTTCCACAAGTAAACGCAGGATGTTCCCGCAAGCAGGGCTCTACATCTGCCGCCTCGACCACTTAATTAATGTGCACGCATTGCTGTGCACAATCCCAGCCAACACGACAGCCAGCCGTCCAGGGCGGCCAGAGGCAACGAAGTGAACAAAAGGAAGCGAATAAAACATCGTTCGGCCCCGAGGAATTGAGTCGTCAAGTACACTGAATGCCTCCTCACACTCCACTTCGCCACAAACTAAGTTCTATCATTTTCTGCTTTTTTTTTCCGCTTTCCAAATACCCCGACTAAACCACGGGACAATGGGGAATATCCAAATGTGGGTGGCAGGAAGCGCTTATCCGACAGAATTATGCCTCTTTAACATTACTGGGGTAGGAAAATATTTTGGTCCCATCCGAGGACCTGTCCCCGAGACCGCAAACGACGTTGGTTTACTTGGGTTAGACTTAAGATTTCCAGCAGAGTTTGTTAGCCTATTTTGCGTGCGCACCCTTCAAAATGACCGCCTGCCGCTCTCAACTATAAGTTTGAAGCCGCAACATCCGGCGAGCATGAGCGAAATGGAAGCAAAGGACGTCCTGTGAATGTTTTTAAACTTAAATGACTTTGAATACAATTTTCATAAGTTAACAAGCCGCCCCCAGAACTGTGCGGCAGTGAAAGTGAGCGAGAGATCGAAAGTCACACACAGCTCTTCCTGAGCTTTAGGTGGGATATAGGAGTCATCCCTGGAGATACGCCATTCTGCAATGGCTTCATTGTACCCTGCAGACATTTCTTTCCGTCCTTTCTGGCCTCATTCTTGGGGGTTCGAGGCATTGCGCCTGCCTTTCTCCCACCACCCAGCTGGGGGAACATGGAACGATTCAATGGCTGAATTATGCGTTCACTGCGAATACGCAACATGTAACTGTCCCCCTCGCTTGGCTGGGCTTCTGTTTCTTAATAGCGTATTAATAGTGCTGTCAAGCTGTCCGCCTCTCCCAGGCTGCGGCGATTGTTGTGAGATTTGGCTGTCAGAAGTTTCCTGTTTTAAATGTGCCTCAATGATGCAGTGCGGCGTTCGACGGTGTGCACGTACGACAGCTTCGTAACGACAAAATGAATGCGTAGCCATCAAAAACAAATTACGGAATGGTTGGAGGGTGCCCATCAAAAACCAAAATTTGCTAATTCAGTAAGTTAAGGTGTTAGGGGGTTTAAATTATCTCTCGGGCTTTCTGTGAGTCATTTTTGAGAACATTTTCTGCCTCACGGCATTTGATGATCGATAAGCTGGGCTTAAGGTCTATTGACGGCTTGAAGAATTTCAAGCTCTTGGAAATTGGATTTCGTTGAAAAAAATACTCCTTTCTGTGAATGTTTGCATTCATTTCGCAGAATAGCGTGGCGCGATGGAAAAAATCATGTAACGTCCTTGTGCCATTGGCCGTAAGCACGGATGCAGTCATAATTGTATTCAATCGGATCGCATATTCGGGCACAGTTACATCATAGACTCGATAGGGAGGACTGAAACTACAACATCATGTTAAGATTTTAAAAAATTCGTTGAAGTAGTTCCACCGACAAGAGAGGACTAGATTAGAAGGCGCATTAACTTCATCTCGGATGTTAGTATCTGCATAGGCGGTTCAAAGATGAACTAAGAATCGAGGCAGGTTACTTTTCAGGAGAGCTAAATATCCGCGCAGCCCCAAGACCATCGAATCTCGCCAGTATTTTTCAGAGAAAATATTCGTCATTGAGGAATCGTATCGTCTTGTCAGATAAATCGAACACAAAGGATGGATACTTGGAATTGTTATCCTCGTTGACAGCCAAGTCGCCATGAAGACTATAGTACCAACCACCATATACTCTAAAATAGTTGAAAAGTGACGTGAGAAGTTTGCTAATACAGCTGATCAAGGTATAATTTTTTTGCCCTAACTGGAACTAGCGAACCAAGCTTCTGTACTTCTGTTAAAGCTTGAAATCTGGAAAATTGATGGTCTGCGGTTGTCTCAACCCATTACCAGCGCTAGTTCCAGGAAAACATGACCGATGTACTAACGAACTTAATTAGTGCTTTTTTTTTCAAAATTTGAAGGTTTATTTGGGAAAAACACGTACAATTATATTACTCAAATATTGCCCATCTGAAGCTATGACTTTTTCAATGACAGTAGCTTTCCAACGCCTGTTCCAATGGAATAATACTAGTTACGCCATCTCTTAGCAAACCGCACGTAACCTGAGGAACGCCGAGAGCCAATGCAATACGATATTTGTAAGAAATTAAAATAGTCAGTAGTTTCAAAGAACATGTCCTGCGTCACAAAGTGACAAAGCAGTGGATATGACTGTCGGCCAGATTAGTGAAGGTCAAGGTCCCTAAGTGACTTCTCCCTCGAGAGGGGAAGTGCGATGTAGTGCTAGAAGCAATGAATTTCCAGAAGGCGTTGTGGGGCAAGAACAGTTTTTAGCCATCGGTCCATAACGGACGGTTTTTATTTTGATCGTCCTAGCAAATTTTCTCTACGGCAGTTCCTGCATGACACCATTAAGACGCGGTAACATTCGTCGACTTTCCGATACAGAGGAACATAAACGAAGGAGGAAAACAAGCGTCGCGAATCTAAGTATGCACACGGTTAAGACACTTAAGGAGATCTGTCATAGTTAGGGGTTTTATGGTAGCATCTAGCGTGGTCAATTAAGTATCCACTGATCACAAAATGGATGGGTTAGCCAGCCACCGGCAGCTGCATTTAAAGCGAGGCTTAGAAGCGACATATGTTGCTGATGTAAATGTGCTGTGTATATGTCTATATAAAAGTTTTTTCTTCTTCATCTTCTAAGGTAGCTACAGTCCGGGTTAACCTGGGCCTCAGTCAATAAGCTTCTCCAGCTGGCACGAGAGCCAGCTGACTGCAATATTCCACGCAATGTTGGTTTGGTCAAGTTGGTCGTTCTCTACTGGTGTGTGCCATCGATTTCGTAGGCGCACTCTGTTGCGTTGTCACATTGATTCGGATTCGAAGACTGTTCGGGCTGGAGGAGAGTTGCCCTTGCACTCTACGGGCCTTGCCTTTTTAGGCGCTGAATCTGTAGACGCCTGGTTAGACGTCGCTGTACGTGGTAGAATCTTATTTCATAGAAACCATCGACGAAACCAGGGACTCAGATCGCATTTTTCTCTCAAAACAATAGACAATCGTGAGGACCGCATTTTGCCAAAAATCTGGAAACGTTTCAAACACTTAAGGCAAATGTCATACACACACACCGTGGGCTGCAGCTCGAAACCATCAAAAAAGGTCTTGGCAAATTGGGGTGAGAGACAGCCACTAAAACCCATCACCCATCACCCGTCAATTGACTGGTTTCACATCAATGTTTAAGGAAATGTGAACAAGACGGCTGAAGTGGTACTCAATCACAAATATTTGCACACACAAGCAGGCTCAAGGGGACATTTATTCTTCTTCTTCTTCTTGTGGCGCTACAGTCCGGGGTGAACCTGGGCCTCGGTCAACAATCCTCTCCAGCTGGCACGTTCTTTAGCCAGCTGCCTCCAATTTCGCACTCCAAGTTGGTTGAGGTCTTTTTCCACTTGAGTGCGCCATCGGGTTCGTGGTCGTCCTCTATTGCGTTGTCCCACTGGCTCGGAGTCGAAGACTCTTCGGGCTGGAGCAGTGTTGTCCATGCGCTCTACATGGCCTAGCCATCTTAGGCGTTGAATCCGTAGACGCCTGACTAGACTCATGTCGCTGTACAGCCCGTACAGTTCGTGGTTGAATCTCCTTCTCCAAGAACCTTCAACGCAAACAGGACCGAAGATTGAACGCAGAACTTTTCTCTCGAAGAGACCAAGTGCGTCTTCATCCGCTCTTGAGATAGTCCAAGCTTCCGCGCCATACAGCAGGACAGGGATGATCAAGGTCTTATATAAGGTGAGCTTGGTCTTTCGAGAGAGGGCTCGACTACTCAATTGCCTCTTGAGCCCAAAGAAACAGCGGTTGGCAAGAGTTATTCTGCGTTTAATCTCAGTACTGATGTTGTTCGCACTATTTACTTGGGAGCCGAGGTAGACGAAGTCCTTCACTACCTCGAAGTTGTAGCTGCCTATGGTGACGTTCTGACCAAGTCGTCGATGTTGTGTGTCCTTTCTTGATGACAGCATATACTTTGTTTTGCCCTCATTCACCGCTAAACCCATTTTTGCCGCCTCCGTCTCAATACAAGCAAACGCTTCATTGACGGCTCGCTGAGTTCGGCCAATCACGTCAATATCGTCCGCGTATGCTAGCAGTTGAACGGACTTCTGGAAGATCGTGCCTCTAGTGTTGGCGTGTGAGTTTCGCACGATCTTCTCCAACACGATGTTGAAGAAGTCACATGACAGCGCGTCGCCTTGTCTAAAACCTTTTTTGACATTGAAGGTCTCGGTGAGTTCGTTACCGACCTTGATGGAGCAGCGAGAGTTCTCCATCGTCATCCTGCACAGTCTGACGAGTTTGGCAGGGATGTCAAAACTAGACATGGCGTTGTATAGCTCGTCTCTATGCACACTGTCATATGCGGCCTTAAAGTCGACAAATAGGTGGTGGGTGTCGATCTGCTTCTCTTGGGTTTTTTCGAGGATCTGCCGTAATGTGAAAATTTGATCGATAGTGGACTTCCCAGGCCTGAAACCGCACTGATAAGGACCTATCAGGTTGTTGACGAATGGTTTCAGGCGCTCACACAGAACGGCAGAGAAGATTTTGTATGCGATGTTAAGGAGACTTATCCCCCGATAGTTGGCGCAGTCAAAGGGGTCTCCTTTCTTGTGGATCGGGCAAACGATACTAAGATTCCACTCGTCGGGCATGCTTTCCTCCGACCATATCCTACAGACGAGCTGGTGCATGCGCCCAACCAGATCATCTCCAGCTGCCTTAAACAGTTCCGCGGACAATCCATCCGCTCCAGCAGCTTTGTTCGACTTCAGTCTCGATATCGCTATCTTGACTTCGTCTAGATCGGGGGGACGGAATTCTCTTCTGTCGTCGTCCATTGCGTGGAGTGGAACATTCTGCCTGACAGCGGTATTGGTGTCCTCTTCGCCGTTTAACAGTCTGCAGAAGTGATCCTTCCAGATTCTCAGTATCGACTGCGACTCTACTACGAGTTGTCCCTCTTCGTTCCGACAGGCTTCTGTCCGATGTTTGTACCCTTTGGATAGTTGTTTCACCCGCTGGTAAAACTTTCGGACATTATTTCTGCCGTACCACCTCTCCATTTCCTCGATCGCGCGCTTCTCATGCTCCTTCTTTTTCTTTTTGAGAAGCCGGTGCTCTTCCCTTCTTTTAAGTTCGTAGAGCTCACGAACCGCTCTCGTCCTTCTATCCAGCGTCGCCTTATATGCTGCTAGCTTCGCTGAATGCGCCTGCCGACACTCGTTGTCAAACCATGGGTTTTTTCTAGGTGGCATTTTAAAACCCAGCACATCAGAGGCAGCTTCTCTGATGGCGTTTTGACAACGGTTCCACTGTTCGTCGATTGTTTCGCCTGGCAGGGTTGGACTCTCTGAGAGCTTCAGGGAGACTCGATCGGAGAAGTTCCCAGCGGTCGATTGCGATTGTAGCTTTCCAACGTCAAACTGTTTTGGTCTTGCTCTACTCCGTTGTACAATCGATATCCGAGTTCTGACCTTGGCTACAACAAGGTAATGATCCGAGTCGATGTTGGCACCTCGGAACGTTCGGACATCGAGGACACAGGAGGAGTGTCTGACGTCGATCGCAATGTGATCAATCTGGTTGACGGTTGATTGATCAGGGGACCGCCAGGTCCCTTTGTGAATGTTGAGGTGAGGGAACCGCGTGCTGGCTACAGTGAGGTTTCGCCCCGTCACGAAGTCCATCAGCCTGAGTCCATTGTCGGACGTGTTGTCGTGTAGGCTGTGTTTACCGACGACTCTAGCAAAGATTTCTTCCTTGCCCAGCTTTGCATTAAAATCTCCTAGAACGATCTTGGTGTCGTAGCTGGGGCATTGATCGTATGTTCTTTCTAGGAGATCATAGAAGTCATCCTTGCTATCATCGTCTTTGTCCTCCGTTGGGGCGTGGGCGCAAATTAGGCTGATGTTGCCGAATGTTGCCTTGATGCGGATTGTTGTGAGGCGTTCGCTTATGTATCTAAAGCTTAAGACTTCTTGCCTAAGTCTGCCTCGAACAACAAAACCGCATCCAAACAAGCGCTGCCTTCGCTCTTTGTAGCAATCGCCGTAATATATGTCGCAGTTTTTCATCCTCTTTTTGCCCGGCCCATCCCATCGTACCTCTTGGATGGCGGTGATGTCAGCCTTATAGGCTTCTAGGGCCTCCGCAAGTTCATCGGCTGCACGTGGTCTGTTCAGTGACCTCACATTCCACGTGCAGAACCGAAAATCGTTGTCCTTATTTCGTTGTCCATGGTCGTCAGCAGTAGGGTCATCCGTATCCGAGGCTTGTTGCCGTCTCTGAACTATTGCGAGTTTTACACGGTGGGGAAGTTAACCCCACGCGAAACCCCCGAACCTGGAGGACCGGGTCCTGGATTAAACCCCCGGACAAGGGGTCGCTGCATACATTGGTTCACCTCTAAGCGGCTGCAGTAGAGGTTATCCAGAGGGCGCCGCGGGGAGGCTGTATGTCAACTTGACCTGTGCATTTACAGGGATCGTTGCTGGCATCTCGCCAAGTTGAGAGCAATCAACAACTTTGCCCTGGATGCACAGGCCCATGCCCAGGGACATTTATTGCTCACCAAAAAAATGTGATAGAGCATAAGGCACATGTAATGACAAGTGTTGAGAAACTAGGCCCTGGCCCTCTACGAGCTGTAGCGCCACCCATATTATTATATTTTAATGACAAGTAGGTGAGTATCAACAAACTCTCAAGCACATCCTCCTCCGCAGACCATTACTGCGTCCAGATGCCTATGTCAAATGTCAGCACACTAAATCTTAAATTCTTCCCTCGAACGCAATGACTCCCCAGTAAATGAAAACAAACTGCACAGGAGAGAGAAACGGAAAGAAATCCACAAAATCACTACTGCACTTGACATAACACAAATTTCAGTGCCAACATTATCTGTTGACATTTTGCTTGACCTTAAGGACCCACCAGTCCCACGAGTACTCCATCAAATTGCGGTCAATGAGCAAGAGCACCTTGATGTCATTGTTTATCTTAAGCGTACACTCAACAATTGTATTTTCTCAGCTCTCTCTCTCTCTCTCTCTCTCTCAGGCACTGAGTTACCTCATTTTATGCTGTTCTTGCACCGCAAAGTTACACCCCCTCCAACAAGAAAGTGCGCCACAAATACAATTTTAACCTCATTTTCATCTCTGACCACGAAATGGGGGAAAAACCCACGCGCACACACAAGCTTTTGTTTTTCTCTTGATCCCCAGGAAGAAAAAAGAAAAAAAAAAACAGCGGACTGCTTGAAATGCTGGCAGAACAAAGGCAAAGCATAAGCCAGTTTCTAGGTCACGGTCGACGTCAGAAATCAGGTTGAAAACCCCTACCGACGGCAGGAGAGGAAAACCTTGCGTATTAATTGTACATTTCCAGATATTCCCGTCGAGCGTATCCTTTGCGTGTGGCGGTAAATGAATTAAGTACATCCGACGGCATTGCCTGAAAGGGGAGGGCCTACTCCATACATCCATAGAAAAGGTCTAATTTTCGAGGAAGATTGCTGGGATTTGGGCCGCACTTCTGGTCCCTTTTTTCTTTCGTTCGCTCGCGGAGTGGAAGTGAAGCTCCTTTTCCTTGTGGCACAAGTGAATTAATCTTTTTTCGATTTTAATTCGTTTCTTTGACAGTATCTGAGTGAAGTTTCGTCCTCGGGTGGGGGAATGAGAAAAGGTTTAAGCGATTATCCGAATTTCCATTTACCTCGATAGGGTCTTTTTTGGTTCTTTAAAAGCTGAGAGAAACAGGCTGCACGGGGGAAACCATTTCGGGAGGCCGCTAATTTGCTCAAAAGGTTGAGGCGAATAAAATATATGGTTGAAGTCATTGGAATTCCCTTGCATGAGACTAAGGTTAGATTAAGCAAAATACGAGTGCTGTCTCAGTTCGAGGGATACTGTATCCGGATTCTACATCAATCACTCGAGTTGTGCGCGGTGTTGTTTTCGCCGTCAGGTTGAGGGGCATACCCATTTTTGCCCACCCTGAGGACTGTCAGTGAATCGTGGGGGTGCTTATGCGTACTGCTAAATTGGTTTGCGCGGCTCAATTACAGCACTATAGCAGTCTAAGTGAGGAGCTCTGGAAAGATTTTTGGATTCAACGTAACTGAAGGGTGTCAGGCTCTAAATGTCACATCACCTTATCGGGGGAATGAATCAAAAGCTTATGGGGCCTTACCTTTAACCCCTTGGGAGGCATAAGGTGTCAAACACGCCTGCCCGCCATCTCGTCCGAATTTTTGCAACGCGTTTGAGCTCCCTCCAACTCATTCCTAGAGGACTCGGTTCCTCTTCAACTGTTCTGCGACAAGCTTGCCTAGGGCGTCCCGCTGATCTGTCTGCCTGCGTAAGCGGATACCACTGCTTGGCGTACTTCGCAGTGGAATTGTCTTCGCGCCGTAGGGTGTCGTAGGGGTCCACTCCACAGCCACTTTCTCAAAATCCTCAGTATGTTTCTTAGACATCAGTTCACGAGAGATTGCAGCTTTCGTGTGGTAATGGTGTCCACTTTCCAGTTACTGCATCCATATAGCAGCACCCACTCTACGTTGGAGCAGAACAGTCGCAGCTTGGTTCTTAAGCTGATGACATTGCTTCTCCAGATCGTGGATACTATTCCGAAGGCAGCTTTAGCCCTCGCGATTCTGTTGCACACGTCCAGTTCGGTGCCACCGCGATTAGCCAAGACCACACTGTTAGCTGTTAACTTTCTCGACTTCCTGTCCGGCAATCTTCCGTTGGGCGCGGTTGTCAGAATTACTAAGGGCCTTAGCTTTTATACAATTTGTTTTGAGCCTCAATTTATTTGCCTCTGCTTCTAGATTATGGGCCATCAAACGAGGATCCATTGTTCGATGCGAAAGGAGACAAGCATCGTCAGCGTAGTCAAGGTGTTAAAGGTAAGATATCACAGTCCATTGAATGCCGAACTCTGATAAGGAAAACCAATTGAGTTGTCTATTGTATGAATGGTTGCACATCCACAAATTTTCTCCTCTCTGTGCCATTGCAATCCTTTGACCATTCTCAATGAACCGAGGAAAACCTTCTTTCTAAATAATTAATTGCTCTCCATCAATTGCAGACCATTCACCGAGCACCGAGCACCCAAACCCGAACCTCTAACAAGAAATAATTGCAGAGTACAATCGAGGTCTTATAAATCAACAATTCATTGACTTCAATTTGCATGCACGTACGCGCACGTTGTGCAAAGTTAAATGATGTGAACGACTCCGCTTGAGGAAACTCAGAGAGAGCAGTTGAATATGTACGCCAGTGCACTGGACAATGTGTTTAGTTTTTCAGAGAGCTCTTGCAAGTTCCAGTTCTTTCTGAAACCATAACATCAGATCCAGTTCTGCCAGTTCGAGGGGTCAGGTCCACAGGTATCCAAGCAGTTGGCTTGTTGCATTTGGGATAGTGGCGCAATCAAAGGAGTCTCTGCAGTCTTGTTTGAGCAACGAATTAATTGCTTACCACAGTCGACGGAGTCAATTACAGACGAAGTATCCTGTACAGGTTTGCTCATTCACTGCGGCCGTAATAATCCCGGAATGCAGTTAGAAAATTATTTCGTTTAAGGATCCTTCGCTATTCGCCGCCATGAGCTGGTTAAAGAGCTATTCGTTCATTCGTATTTGCGCAGCCTTAGTAGGTTTCCTTCAGTCAACACATCCTCTGTCGGCCTTGTGACGAGGTCTTCGTGATTCGGCAGGTCATGTCCTTCGGGAGAGGCGACGGAAAATCCATTTGCTCCTGCCCCGCCTTGTGCTTGGAAAAAAAGAAAGAAAAGCGTTCGGACTTGTTTGCAAACTTTGTTCGAAAGACAAACACAAGACAGACGTCGGGGGGTATAACTTATTTTCAAGTCACTCGTAATTAATTTTCGTGTTGATGAAAGATTCAAGGCTTCAGTTTCCCTTGGCGATGGGGTAGGATAATCAATCGTTGTTGAAGACGGCGTTGCAATGTGTGGACTGTGGTTCGTCCTCTTAATGGTAAGTCTGGGGATAATGTTATGCACTTTAATTGACGTGGAGTTTGCAAACACTTTGCATTCGAATGCGTTTATAAGCGACGTTGTGGGGGAAGAGCGTAAGTGTTGGTGGTGCGGTCATCTTTATGTGACCCGCACACTCCGATTGACGATACGATTACCTAAGCACCTGCATAGTCGAGTGTCGATTACATACGGACGATAGGAGAAGTGCCAACACAAGCTTTTGAGGGAAACTGTTCAAAATGGGATTACATTTCGCAAACGGGTTAAGAACACTTTCAGATGGACAATGAGCAGGTCACATGTAGAAGGGCCCTTATTACCATGATTTAATTGCAACCTCATCTGCAACACAGACGAACAGTGTGCGATTTCGCGAATCTGGCAGACATATATTCCTGGTAGCTTTGAATTTTTCTTTTTTTTTTCTTGTTAAATGATGCTACTTCTGTATGCGTGCGGCTATAATAGGCTTCCGAAAATAAAATAAAACAAACGTATGGGTGACGATACAGCCCATAGAGTGGGATCTAGCTTCTCAGCAACCATTCGTGTTGTGCGTGCTATTGTTCTCTCACGAGTGGAAGGGACTTGCAGCTTAATGCCGAATCCGAACGGCTTTGTTTAAGAAGCTTTTTCTAGACACGAAATACTCTTTGAGAATTGTCAGCGATTCGAAAGAGGCGGTGGTGTGAAAATTGTTTTCGTCGCACAGAACAGGAATCGAACCTACGACATCGAGGTTGGGGTGGACGCACATACCCACAACGCCACGGGCCACCAAAGAATTAATATCACGAATAGGAAATTCCATCATCGACAGTCTGACAAGCGAAATATTAAGTCAATTATATCGCTAACGAACCTTTAGGAGGTACAAGCCTGACACCTGGGCGATGGAAACAGTAAAACTAACTTCTCAAGTGCTACCATCTTTAACAGATCCTTCCGTAGCACGGCGACAAGTGTGGACACTATACAGGAAATGACAACATAAGGAAGACAATATAGTCTTCCAATGCTGTCATCTCGCAGGAAATAAGAAAATTGTCCAAGTTCAGAAATACAGATTAATTTTGAACTCAAAGTTGGACGTGGTCCCCACGTAAGCCTTCTTACTTCTGAACTACAGAAAATGGGGAAGATAAGACCGCACCTCGCTGATAACTGTATGATTTCTAAGCAGACTCGCGAAGTAAGACCTAACCAAAGCTTCGCAGAGCTTAGTCGGTGAGCGCAGCACAGTCGTTTTGAGATATAGGCGTGATATAGCCGCTACAGTCCGCGGTGCCTCTCCAGCCACTACGATCTTTCACCACCTGCCACCCAGCTTTGTACACCAAGTTGGCTGAGGTCCTTTTCCACTTGTGTGCCCAATCTCGTGGGAGAACGTCCTCTGTTGCGCTGTCCCAATGGCTCGGTATCGAAGACTCTTCGGGCCGGAGCTGTCCTTCTGCTGCTCATCATGACGCTCTGTCCTAAACGTCGATGTTGTGCGTCATCTCGTGATGACAGCGTGTACTTTGTTTTACACTGGTTTATCGCTAGACCCATTTTAGCCGCTTCCACTTCAATGCCAACAAACGTGTCATTGGTGGCTTGCTGTGTTCGTCCAATTACGTCAATGTCGTCCGCGTATGCAACTTTTGGGAGATCGTGCCTCGTGTGTTTACGTTTGAAATTCGCACGATCTTCTCAAATATGATGTTGAAGTAGTCACATGGTAGCATGTGGCCTTGCCTTAAACCTTTTTTGACATTGAAGGTCCCGGTGAGATCGTTACCGACCTTGATGGAGCAGCAAGAGTTCTCCATCGTCATCCTGCACAACCTGACGAGTTTGGCAGGAATGTCAAAACTAGACATGTCGCTGTATAGCTCGTCTCTCTGCACGCAGTCATATGTGGCCTTGAAATCGACGAGTAGATGGTCGGTGTCGATCTGCATCTCTTGAGCCGATAACATTATGAACTCCAAATTGTGTTCGCACTCGCTGCACGAGTCCATATTTCAATGCGAATGGAAGCTATTGCAGATAATTCGAACAAGCAGCAACCATTCACGAAATCATTTCCCTTGAGAGCATCATTCAATCGCGTAGGTCTGTCCGGTATTAAATCGCCTCCAGTCACACACGTGCGAGCCCACGCAAGAAAATAAGAATCGTTTCCCATAGCAAGTCCCAAGAAAATATCATGTGCCGCCGTTCGTCTCCCAAAACTAAGCACTTATCACTTTCCCTCAAGCTATCCAACTGTGGGTGGACGAAAATATTTGCGCAAGGTAATTAAATCTCCCAACCACAAACATCGGTCGCAAGTCGCAACCGCAGGGCAATGGACCGACCGTATCTTCCAATGTTTACCAGCAAACACACCCAATTTGCTTAAATGCCGCTCATAAGGAACCTCCTTTGGGCAGCCACACGCACGTAGGTACATGTGTCGGGCTATTTTAAGGCCTGAGACAGATCTGAGCTTCATTGACGGGGACTCATTGTGGACTTAGAACGCCCTGAACTCTGACATCTTTCGATCGAATTCAAATGCTCGACAATCCTTGCAGCAGACAATGTCGCATAATAAGACTTCGACGACAAGTGAAACGGCAATGAATGAGAGTCCTTGTGAAAAATACAAAACAGACTCTGTGTTGGTGTACGTTCATTATGGCACACGTGTTGCCCCGAATTTCCCTCAGATCCTGTGGCTTACAAGCGGCAGTGACTTTCTTTCGCTCTTTGGTACTCCCGTCACATCCCTGAATTCAATTTCGAACGAAATGAGAATATTCATGTGTTTTTTTTTTCTCTTGCTCTCCGTCTCATCTTCGCATAGACAAAGTGTGCTGGCGTTTGCCTCCTTCGATGACAAATGAAATGTTATGAATTATTGTCGCACAATTTTGTCGCTCTTGCAACCTGCACACAATGGAGTCGAATGACAGGGATTACTCTGCCAGCCATCCAAGGTGAGTGCGAAGTCAAGTGCGAGAATACGAGTGTGCGGAGAGATGATTGCTACTCGACAACTCGTTCTTGTACTACACCCATTTTTAAGCAGATACCCGAGTCCTGAATACAAAATCCAGAAGTTGTACACTTTTTTTTTTCTTCTCCTCCTTTATCCTCATAATGGCTTGGTGGGAATATATGGATTTTCATTATGGGAGCTACATGCATTGTGGAGTACGTGCACGTTTAGTATATTGCAATTCGGTGCACCCGTTGCACCCGCGGCACCGGTGGCACCCTTAGCACAATGAAATGAAAAATAAGGTATGCTCCGTGACATGAAGGAATAATGCTTGGTTTATGTTTTGTTGGCTTTTTTTCGTCTGTTTGCATTTCATTGTGAGTCATCTGCTCATTTTGGTGGTGACTCGTGTGCATTTCGGTGGAGCTTGGCGAGCGCATTTAGAGGGGACCTCTCGAATGGGTGATTTTCTGTGCATTCATACGTTCATATTTTTGCACATGGGATACATTTCGAAGCGCACACTTGATAAGGAGGGATAATTGGAGTATTTCACAGGGGAGGCGTCGACACTGAGGACATCCTCTGTGACATACATCGAAGGCATTCAGCTGACGGAATCGTTCATTAAGAGTGTCGAGAGAGAGTGAGGTCAACTTGCAGCATTTCAGATGTGTCCGGGGCATCCATTCATTGCCACGTCTTCTGTGTCGTTTTGACCAACTGCGTTTCAGAGTGAACTTCCTTTAAGGATAGGTGCACATTACTTGCAGGCAGACATGCTACCTCTATTAGACGTAAAGGCGATTCCACAACCACGACACACTGTAACCCTAATAACCGCGTCGCTCACTTTCGTTAAGTTTCGTTCAATTTTACTTAACAAATCGATGGTGGACTTTTCCCCTAATATACGTATGCATTGCTTATTTACGTTCCCATTAAGCCAAAAATGAGCTAAACACAATAAAATGGAAGAAGCGTGCGATGAACTTTCTTAACATTTTGATAATTTGCAAGCGTTGTTCGTTTGTCAGACGATTCATGGTTAAATTATAGACCAAACTGAAGATGTTTGACAGTGAAGCAAAACACATAACGTTCACCTACTAAAGGGTGATGGCGTTTTATAACTTCAGTATCGCCGCATATTTTCAATACACCTCATTCTTGGTACACGCAATCTTACACTTCTTGGAAAGAAATGACTAAAACCTTAAATAGACGACAGCTCTCAAGGCCTGAAGGAAAGTCTCTTATTCAAGTTCTATCTTAGCATGTAGATCCATATAAATGATCTTATACTTCTTCTTCTTTGATTGACCAACATGCCTCTCCAGCCAGCACGATATTTCGCCAGCTGCCTCCACCTGCGCACACCAAGTTGGTTGAGGTCCTTTTCCACATGTATGCGTCGTTCGTCTTCTGTGGCGCTGCCTTAACGGCTCGGTATCGAAGACTTTTCGGGCGGGATCTGTGGAGTCCATCCGCTCTACATGACCTAGCCTTCTAAAGCGTTGGATCCGAAGACGCTTAGCTAGGTGCATGCCGCTGTACTGCGTGGAGTTCTTGCTGAAATTTTCTCCTCCAGACGCCTTCAACACAAACAGAACTGTTCTCTCAAAACAACCAAGAGCTTCTTCATCCGCTTTCAATAGCCTCCATGTCTCTGCGCCACAGAGCAGAACAGGGATGATCGGAGTTTTATACAAAGTCAACTTGGTGTTTCGAGAGATGGCTCTGTTACTCACTTGCCTCTTGAGCTCAAAGAAGCAGCGATGGGCAAAAGTAATTTTGCGCTTGATCTCGGCACTGGATTTATCGTCCCTATTTACTTCAGAGCCGAGGTAGACGAAATTATCAACTATCATTTATTCGAGCCCACTTTTATGTTTTTCACAAAATTAACAACGAGTGTAAAAAAATCTTCGACACCGAGCCATTGGGACAGCGCAACAGAGGACGTCCTCGCACTAGATGGCGCACGCAAGTTGAAAAGGACCTCAACCAACTTGGTGTGCACAACTGGAGGCAGCTGGCGAAAGATCGTGCTGGCTGGAGAGGCATGTTAGTTGAGGCCCAGGTCCACCCCGGACTGTAGCGCCAATCAAGAAGAAGAAGAAGAAGTAAAAAAATGTATTGGACTGATCAAAGTTGTGCGCGTATGGGTAGCTCGACAAAGACGCATAATTAAATTCTGGATAATGTGAAAAAAGATATGTTTGCTGCCGCAACACATGGGATAAGTGTTACATAACGCGGCAAAAGGACAAAACGTTGCAGCAATTAATCACGCAATTAATGCGATTTAAGTTTTCACTTTAAAACAAGTTGCAGCAAGAATATGTGTCACTCCAACGCTGATCATATGTCTAACACGAGTTAATGAAGCACCCGCACCCTCGCTAATAATCGGCACAAAGGAAATAACAAGTTAATGAAATGCTGCAAACAATGAATTACCCTTAAACGCTTGAGAGGTGCATATGCACACACAATCCAGAAAAAAAAAACACCTTTCAAATTATCTCTCACCAACGATTACACCCGACGCGCTGCCATTGAAATGCATTCACTCAGTCGAATAATTCGGATTTTTCAATAAATTGAATGCAATTTAAACGGGTTAAAGGGGACTTGTGCACCGAATGCAGGCCCTCGCTGAAACCAGGGCATTCTGTCGGGCACACTTCCAGACACATCATTATGGGCCACCGAAGCATTTAGCCATTGCTAATTAAATTAAGTGAAGGCGTAACATTTGTACATTTGTGGCCACGAAACTCGACCGGAGCGGCAAACACCCACAACCCCGTTCTGGTCCATTAAATGTGGAAGAATACACGTAAATCGAAACAAACTGAAAAAAAATGCGCACATATTTTGCATAAATATTTGCTGTTAATTTAAATCAAAGCGAGTGCATAAACGGCAGGGAGGAAATCAAGCATGAATTTCTGCGGAATATCTCATCGCTGTTGCCGTAGTGAATCACGCATTAATTGTCCTTAATTTATTGCACAAGCAAGAAACTGTAACGAGAACCGCATTATGCCAACAAAATTTATTACGCACTGTGGTGGTAATTAAATGTTTTGGTTCATTGAAATTACATTTATATTATCTGTGTGCAATATATTGGGTAATGGCAATCTGGATGAGCCATATCGTGAAAATATTGCATTTGATTGATAAATCATAGATAACCGCATTTTATGAAATTGGTTGAGGCCGAATCGCACTCATCATCGTGGGACAATGCACTGTAATGGGAATTTAAATGTCGACCTTCATGGAGTGGCAGTTGCTTGTGCGCACGTAGGACATCAGATACTTAATCGGAGCATTAAATCTGTATGAGGTGGCAATAAGTCTTGTAGTTGGCACACGAGGATCAAGCCAATTGCATGAGAACCCGTGGCCTTCTAATCGAAACTGCTGTGGCTGGTAGGATGACAAACATGGCAAATATACACGAAAAATGTACCGTTTTGGTGATGGTCAGGCGGAAGAAATTGGTTCAAAGATTACCGTGAATGGGGTACTGCTTCGTTAAATGCCCCAGCTGCTAGACATGTTGATGCAGTAACACGGTGCCACATGCTAGACATCACGCGAATCGATGCACGTTATGGGTAATGAGCACGGTAACCAGTTTATCCCCTGCTTTTTGTTTCTTTTTTTTTTAATTTTCATTTTTATTTTACTCCACTCTTAATTCTGGACAAAATGCTCACCTTTAACAATTCATTTGAACGCATAACTAACTTACTGACCCTATGCGGGTACTCAAAGCTAATCTAGTCTACAACTCTATTTGCCTTCCGGCCTATACGACCTATTTTTTTTGTTGTGGTTCTGTCCGAAGACGTATTAAGTAATGTCGTTTTGCCAAGAAAGCTTGAAAACTTGGCTCTTCAAGGGCTATTATATTTAAATTACTTATCTTACTCTAAACCCTAATAAAATGTAAGCTACCTTAACGCGTGCACGCGCGTGCAGCAGGGTGTCTGTCTCTGAATATGCCTCACATATGCAATGCGCACACCCTGATGGACCTCATTATTTTTTTTTCCATTTTTTTTGTATATAATTACAAATGTATGTAATTACGCTGTTAGTTCTTTCATACAGCAGGCATTAAACAAAAAAAAAAACAAAATAAAACAGCGTCGCAAGATTATTGAAGGGCTGAGGACGTCGGAGACTGGTTTTGATTTAAACTCCAAAAGAAAAGTCGCTCCTTAGCGGACTCCTCTCTGTCACGAGCGGGGATCGCTCTACTGAACCGGAGGAGCTCCTCGTGTTCCCGAACGACGTTCGGTTCGAATGAGAGTCGCCGTTCTACTGTTCGGCGTACCACTTGGAAGATTACAGGACATCCATTCGCATCTTGTATCAGGCCTCAGGTGGGACAAAGACATTCAGTCACATCCTTTCGTGATACATATCATTCGGGTAGTAGGCCCCGAAGATGAGACTGTTGGTAGAAGTCATAGCTCGTGCCACATGCCTTCTTATCAGCTTAATAATGAAATTATCTGCTCTATTCACGTTTGCCTCGTTATACAAGACCTCGCTGGAGTAATACTTCTTGTATTCAGACTCGGGTGTGCGGTACAACTTGAGACAGGCCTTGAGGCACTGTCACTCGAACACCCTCATATTTTCCATTTGGGAAGGACTCACATTGGACCACAGGGGGCAACCGTAAGCCAATATAGGCCTTATGAGGGCCATGTAGCAGATAACTTCACCCTGGTATCAAGTTGGCTGCTATGAAACAACCTCCTTGCCACATCAAAGGCTTTTCTAGCTTTGGTCAGAGCCATGTTTGTCAAAATACAGGTATTGGTCCAACCATATGCCGAGATATCTTACTACACTTTTCACAGTTTATCCCCTGTTTTTGACTAGTGATCTAGCAGTCGCGCCAAGTCCAACCTGCCGAACAACCGCGGTTCGCATGGTTCGCCAGTCATGGCTAGCTGACTCTAGTGCCGCAGTTGGCTTGTCCGTGCTCTCCACATTGCCCAGCCACCTCTCGGAAGGTAGTCGTCGGACTTCACTTAATACAGGTACAGTGGCGTACATGACTCGAACCTACGACATTAAGGTTAGGGTCGAGGCATAAACCTACAACGCCACGGGCCACCGTCGGGCTTCACTTAAGATGCTATAAATCTCCCCTCCCAGACACTGCACATGTGTTACCCTGCACATCTAGCGGAACTAACACTCTACCCCACAGAACTTAGATCAGCTAGATGTGAAAGAACTGTTCTCTGTTCTCGTTCCACTGAACAGGACAGCAGGACTGGTAATCGGTGTCTTATACAATGTCTGCAAGGTCCTTGGACGGAGGGTTCTAGTCCGAAGCGGTTGGCGGTAGTTACTATGCACTTGACCTCGATACCGATGGCGCTCGTACTATTTTAGTTAGTTAGGCGAAGCTCTACACTAACTTGAATATGTCAGAGGAGTCGGTGGTGTGTGTCCCTTCTTGTGGAGAAGCATTTATTTCGATATCGTCTCTTACTTACTTATCAGGCAGACGAACCATGAAGGGTCTGAGTCTGAGCAATTGCTGCCTTCCATCGGTGACGGTCCTGGGCACGCTGCTTCCAGTCATCAAGGCCAAGCTGTCTTGCATCCGCGATGACTTGGTCTTTGTACCGGAGGTTCGGTCTTCCTCTCCTTCTCGAACCAGGAGGCTCGGATTCGAAGACCCTCTTTGCTGGAGCGTAGTTGTCCATTCGCTCGATGTGGCCGAGCCAGTGTAGTCGACGGATTTTTGCCTTCCGGACTACGTCCACATCCTTGTACAGCTCGTAGAGTTCGCGGTTGTGTCTTCTCCTCCATTCGCCTTCCTCGCAGACGGGACCATATATCCGACGTAGAATTTTTCTTTCGAAGGCACCAAGCCTTACTTAATGTCCAGCTTTCGGCTCCATAAAGTAGGACTGGCAGGATAAGGGTTTTGTAGAGCATGACTTTGGTCCTTCGAGTCAGGAGTTTCGAGCCCAGTTGTTTTGACAGACCGAAGTAGCATCGGTTGCCAAGGGCGATTCTACGTCGGATCTCCACTACGATGTCATTCGTGGAGTTTACATTTGCCCCGAGGTAGACAAACTCCTTTACTACCTCGAAATTGTAGCTGTCGATTGTAACGTTTTGGCCTAGGTGGTGTGCGGCGGATCGTTGTTTGCTCGACAGCATATATTTTGTTTTGTCCTCGTTGACCTTAAGACCAGCTCGTTTCGCCTGTTCCTCAATTGCCGTGAAAGCTTCCACGATGGCACGTTGGGACCGCGCGACAATGTCGATGTCATCCGCGTATCCCAACAGCTGGACTGACTTGTAGAAAATAGTGCCTTCCGTGTTGACTTTTGCCCGCCGCACTATCTTCTCCAGTACCAGATTGAAGAAATCACACGACAGCGCATCTCCTTGCCGAAATCCGGTGCAGGTTTCGAACCGAACTGCACCGAACTGCACGGTGCATCGCGTATGTGTTAGCGTGGTGCGACACAACCGGATCAGTTTTCCCGGGATCCCGAATTCGGCCATCGCTTCGAATAGCTCCTTGCAATGAATGCTGTCGTATGCGGCTTTAAAATCGATGAAAAGACGGTGAGTATCGATTTGAAACTCGCTGGTCTTCTCCAGGATCTGCCTTAGTGTGAAGATTTGGTCTGTAGTCGATTTGCCGGGCCGGAAGCCGCACTGGTACGTGCCGATTAGTGCGGTGCAAAACGGCTTTAGGTATCGTCTCTCCGTATGGTAAACCGTGGCATCCAAATCTCCAGTCACAAGTAGTTACCTAGTGTACTCTCTTTTTGACCTACTCTGACATATTTGAAGACCGGGTACTAGGCATAGAGTCTACGGCGTTGCAGGCAACTCTCATAGCCGCCGCGAGGTGACCGACAATTCATGCGAGCTCGAGCTCTTCGAGTGAATGTTGAATAAAGGAGTCTAGCCGCTCAGTTGGGGAGGTAAACGTAAAAAAAATAGTGTTGCTTAGAGACGACCACAAGCCTCGGGTATACGGATGGACTTACTGTTGTTCACAAAAGAAAACGCCTTTATTCTCACTCTGGGGAAAGAAATACAATCCAGAGTCGTAGAGGGGTTATCGAGATACCAGCCAGTGTGCTTGAAAAGGTAAATCAAATCTGGACTGTCTGTGTGGACTTCTTTAAATGGTGTCGTGGTCAACACTTATCTAGAACTAAACATGCAAATAATCAGTTTCAAGCATCGCTTTATAAGCTTTTTGACAAGCAGAAACTAAGCACCCTTTAGACGGGATCGGTGGCATCAGAAGGGAATAATTGCCCTGTTTCCATCGCACTCCAGTAACTGTTCCCTTCTTAATCAATCCATCTGCCCACGCTCTGAGCAACACCACCCACAATCAGCACAATGAACTTACTCTCGGGCAGTTTCTCATGCCCCACATTTAATATTCCCTTGCTTTGTCTCACCCCCAACCCCCTGCATAAAAATCGAATAAAAACCTCGCACACAGTTCTCCCGTATCATTGCATATTGATGAGAGGATCACAATCCACGGCACTTCCGCCCGCAGATAAAAATAGCAACGATCTCCGAAATAAGTTCATTCCACTCATTCATTCATCCGTCCATTCATTTGTTCACTCGAGCAATCGCTCCCTCTTTCATCTGTAATGGCATTCAATTACTTTGCGCAGAGCTTCACACTTTCCATGCGGCCCTAAAACTATATTTTATTCAGAGCCTCCCCGTAAAAGGCGAATCCATGCCTCGTAAAAGCGGCCATTTCCTTTGCTGCTACATCTCCTCACACATCGATTACCATCAAGGACCTGCACTGTCGTCATTCGTCGTTTCGCCGGTACCTTACGTTGCGTGAGGTAGCCTATAGTGTGACTTAAATTGATTTGTTCGGAAATTTTGCGATCCGCCACTCACGTGCTCAGCCGAACATTCGACAAGACAGCAGACTACACGCTCGGGCTCCACTAAGCGCATTGAATTGATTCGGATACACGCATCATTTTCAACGTTCGCATCTGGATGCCATGTCCTTCTCGTCGTAATCTGGCCAATTAGCTCGATGGATTTATTGAAAGCAGCTCGTTTCGCTCATCATTCTCACGACCAATTAAAACTGCAATGCGGGCTGCAGATACATCGCCGTTTGCGTATGTCGTTGCCTCTCGATAAATTCCATCGAACAGAAAGCTCGTATCTGTGCCATGATTTCATACAAAACCGACAATCTCGCGTGCGGCAGTCGAAATGATTTACGAGCATCTTTCCTCGACTGTTCAAATAGTTTTAAGATAGCTCGTGTGTGTATTTTATCATTTGAAACGGCAAGTAAGAGCAGTGAACGAGCACGATTCGACGCCAGAAATTTAAGACAAAAAAGATTTAGGAGCGCACAAATATAAAAGAGGACCAGAATCCATTTAGATCTGAGAGCACACACACACGACTTTAACTTCACTCCCCATCAATATACAAAACACACACGCCACGTACATGGTCCTGCTTTCACCACACCACCACCCAATGAATGTTCTCACATCATGGTTGTTTGCTTTTCCTTCTGCCATCGTTCGAGCGTTTTTTTTCTGTTTTTTATATTTGCACAGTTTGCGGATAATGCCTTCTCCGCAAAAAACAAAAAAACCAACCCCCTCCTTCAATCTTACAGTGAAAACAGCGAAAACAGGACATGGGTGCGGGATCCACACACACTTCCATCCATTACACAGAATTTCGTGAGGAAAAAGATTCGTTCGCCATTGACTTTCGATAACAATATCTGATTGGGATTGGTGGGTTTTGAACACGAAAACGACTATCGTGTTTACAAGGAATTTAGTGGATACCATAAAGAATTTGACGGAAAATCTGTAAGATTCTTAGACGATTCATAGCGTCGTCATAACACTAAAGGCGGAATTAATGATTTGATTTTGATGCTTTATGACGGAGTGAAGCAGTAAAATCACGGCAGAAAGGATCGCAGTAAAAGGTGTGCCGCACCGCACCGCATCGCTCAACCGAACGACACTGAGTGGGAAGGAAATCATGGAATGGATTAAGGTAAGACGCCCGTTAAGTCGGTTAAGTGTTGCATTTAATTAAAGACGGAGCGGCACAATGTGATGATTAAATTGTAAATCTTGCAGAATTCACGTCATAGTGGCTGTTAATAAATTAATTGCCATTATCTTTTTGTGCAAGCATTGTGTAGGGATTTCAATAAATTTACGTTCTTGTCAGATTGGTCATGAAAAGGCGAGTGATAGGAAGGTCAGAGGAAGGACAAGGATGACGGTGAGGACATCTTATGAGCGCCAAGAGGAACGTTCTAACGGATTAACAGCAACTGCCACAGTTGAATATCAACATTCTGAAGTCGGAAACCATCCTTTTCCGGACGCCGCTGTATAAAGCTTCAGCGGATACGAAAAAGAATTGGCGAAAGTTCTCAATTGTTGGACGGCGCTGGCAACCACTGCCGCAAAGGAATGTATGGATACTGCTCTGCCAGGGCCCGAGGCGCTTTTGCTTTACAAAGATACTGTTTCACAAGAGCCAACTCGTTGCGAGGGTGAAGGTAATCTGCTACATGGCAAGCTACAGCTCTAAGCTCACCTATGGCTTTCCCGTGTGGTTCAACGTAAGTTTGATGGAAAAGATTCGGGTGTCTGAGAGGCTTGTGTTAATGCCTGCCTTCGCCTTTACAGTGTTCAACGATTTTAAAATTTTTATTTTTTTTATTTTCAATATTTATTTATTTTTTAAATACTGGTTAATGTTTAATAAATGTACAAACAATAAATTGTTCGTACTGGAGCGAGGCTGTCAGAGATCCTATCGCCTTTGTGTCCCCGCCAATAATAAAGAGCCGGAAATGCTGTTTGACAGCACGAAGGAAGATGTTTGACGTAACGAAAAACGTACCGCTGTCAGGCTGTGTTCGTGTGGAGTGTGTGTTGTGGGGACGCTACAACAGAACACCAGGATCCCAGCCACAATAGAACACCAGGGTCAACTCGAATGAAGTTTTATACAACAGGGCGAACCTGACACTAGTGTGTCTGATGTGTCTGATGATCGCCTGTACTTCGTCTTCAGTGTCGGAGGGAACCGATTCAAAGCTGCTGCTGCTTATGACGAATCGCCCCTCCCTCCCATCTGACACATATGGGTATACATCGTCGTCTTCTGTAGACGTAGACGATGCATATCCTTCCATTAGAACTGGTGGAGGTCTGCTTTTTCCTCCTACTCTTTGCTGTGCCTTTTTCTGGCACCGTTGGTTGGAGGCGTGATTCACCAGACACCGGTACCATGATTTCGCAGTCCGCTTCTAGGCGAGCGGACTGCCCGTTCTCCTCTATGCTTGCACTCAATTACTTTTCTAGTGCAATTGTTGGGCCAAAGGAAAAAAAACACAAACTCAATTATGACCGCACTGGGTTTCGAATCCACCACCTGCTGGTCAACGGCTAACTCGTCTGCGCGCTTTTTGCGGTATGTGTCGGTTGCACTATACTTAAATACTTGTTGAGATATCTCTCTGTGAAGTCGAAACACGTGTTCACTGTTCAACGGTCTGTGAACGACTGACTGTGCTCTGACATCATGGTTATTTGCTTATGCTTTCTGAAAAAGGGCTCAAGAGAAGCAGATCGACACCCGCCACCTATTCGTTCGATTTTATGACAGCCTGCATAGAGACGAGCTAAACAGCACCATGTCTACTTGGCAAACGCATCTCATTGTGCAGGATGACGATGGAGAACCTGATCGAACGAAGTTGGTAACCGAGACTCACGGAGGTCTTTAATGTCAAAAAAGTTTTAGACAAGGCGACTCTCTGTCATGTGATTTCTTCAACATCGTCCTGGAGAAGATCGCTCAAAACTCACACGCCAATACTAGAGGCACGATCTTCCAGAAATCCCTACAGCTGTGATTGGACGAACACCGCTAGGCTTTTGCTGGCACTAAGGCGGACGCGGTCAAGATGAGTCTAGCAGTAAACATGCGTTTATCCTGGCAGAACGCACAACCGGGCAGCAGAAACTTTGAGGTAGTCAAGGACTTCGTTTACCTCGGCTTTGCAGTAAACAAGGACGCTGCTTATTTGGGCGCAAGAAGCAATTGAGCAACAGAGCTCGACACTAAATGACACTTTAATCATCCCTGTCCCGCTCTTTGGCGGAGAGACATGGAAGCTGCTGAAAGCGGAGGAAGAATCTCTTGGTTGTTTTGAGAGAGTGTGCGATCCTTGGTCCTGTTTGCGTTGATGGCGTCTGGAGGAGAAGATTCAAGCGAAAACTGCGTGGGCTGTACAGCGGCATGCACCTAGTTCAGCATCTTCGGATCCAACACTTAAGATGGCTAGGAAATGTAGAGCGTATGGCCATCTCATCTCCGGCTGTAGACTCCTCGAATCGGTGCCATTGGAACAACGCACCAGAGGACGCCCACGAAACCGATGGCGCACCCAGGTGGAGAACATCAATTAGCGAAAATGAAGGGCCGGCGGGAGAAGCATTTTGGTCACCCGGTCCCAGGTCCACCACGCACTGTAGCGTCACTCCAAGAAAACAAGGAGCTGGTAGGCGGATTGCTGAACACAATAATGGGATAAAAATAAACATCAGTCTCGCCGCGTGGGACTCTCTGCGAAGGCAAATCAAATGGTGAAACTAAGAAGTCACACACAGCACTTCCTGGAAAATGATTAATTAATTTCACCTGTAATGATCCGCACGCGTCACATTCCAACACTCATCTCCCGATGGACTGCCACTGATTCACCACAGGTATTGCCAATCGGCACGCGAAGAAGTTGCTGCTCTCCCTCTCGCCACACATTCACAAATAATCGTTTCTCTCAGAAACGCGGGGGAAATGCCTTCACTTACCTTTAAAATAAGAGGATAGTCCTCTTTTGATTGGTTGGCAGTAATGCCATATTTGCCTGCCGTCGCCCTGTCCTCTGTGCAAGTGTGTCGTCCTCAGAACCCAATTAGCCGGGCTTCGTTTGATGTTCAAAGTAATGCTCTCTTATCGCCCCGGCAACAGGTTCGCCCCGTAATTATGAATTTATATTAGTTTCAGTCTTGTGACGGAGCGACCGGCGACTGCCCGCACCACTCATTCCCAATGATGCCCAATTAATAGTCGGCAAAGTGTTGAGATCGAGCTTCGAAAAGCGTGGACTTTTGTGTCCACATCAACGCGAATATTTGCTTTAGCTCGAGGACAGAGTACGTGACAATCTAACATTCGGCGGCCTTCACATTGAAATAAGGGCCACAGCCAAACCTAAGCACCCTGCCATAATAACTCAGCACACGTTCCGCATTCGAATGATAATAAAATGCTGGGCGGGGATACACATGTGAGAGCGGATGTGTAGCCCTTGCGACGCAAAATGGCAGATAAAATCGTGCAATTTCTCATCGAGAGGCCGTGCTTGAGTTGGATTCGAGGCGAACACTCGTTCGATATTGGACACAGTCGAATGGAAAGAAGAGACCAAACACAGGGCAGACACACTTAATCTGCGGACATTTAGATGATTTCCTCTCGTATTTGTGTTGATGTTTTGTCTGTAATAGCGGGCTCGGCTCTGAAGAACCATCGAAAAAACTGACGGGGAAACCGATGAGTTATCGTTGACCGATATATTGATGGTGTTTTATTACTCATATGGTAGCCAGCGCGTTGGCGGCCGGGGGCTGGGAGAATAAAGAAGTTTTCTGTAAGTGGATACGAAGCGGATAAATGGTCGAAAGCGTATGGGAATTATTTTGACTGTCTGCCGTGGCGCTGGAGGGATGACCTTGGTAAGTGAATTTTGATTGATGGCAGAAGTGGCTCCCTGGTTGGATGGCTGCGTATACATATGGCCAAGGTAATCAATCAAGCTTTTCGATATGTGTGCGTACCTTATTCACTTGGGGGTGCTTTTCGTTCGCAGTTGTAATTGGAGACCACACAGGCAGTCAATAGCCCGCAGGCTGTGTGGTTTAGAAAGTGATATCAATTTGGAGTTTTTTGGCGAGAACCCTTCTCGACATCGTTCCGTGATGTTCTTTGTTAGCGCGAGGGATGGATGCTTATGTCTAATGAATGGGAACTTGTTAAAGGCGCATAGTTGATGCTTCTGGTGATCGGTACACTGAGGAGCGAAGAACTTGCAAATGGACTGCGCAAGTAGCTCCAGCTACAGGAAGGTGATCGACCAGCCTCCTCAATCTCATCTAATGGTGTATTGCTTTCCAATGAGGTGGACGCTTTGTGCCGAAGGAGCAAGCACTTTTCGGAGGTGCCTTATCCCGGATAAGGCACTCAGACTTGTGCGGGATGAAGAGTAGGCATGAATGTCGCTAAAATCAGCTCAGAAGATCGAAATAAATGCTTAAAGAGGTAGTTTTATGCTCCCCTCGTGTCACTGACTTGAAATGGGAAAGCTGTGACACTTCTGCCCTTTGGCAAACGAGGGTGGTTGTCCAAGACATACAGTGGCACATCTCCCTTCAGTCTTCCCGTACACTCTACGAGATGGTGTTAAGCCAGAGACCAGAATGAATGGCTTTCTTTCCGAACGTCGAACTGAAGTGAACGCAATTCTAAATGTGTTGCGCGACAGAGCGGTAAATGCAATCTTGGTACGACTACAAAGCCTGCAGACAGCACTGGTCGATGCACACAGTCGATGTGGCATGTAATTAAGTCTCATCTCAAGTTCAGTTCACGCACTCCGACAAGGGCGCGTTGTGTCATCTCTGCATTTCATTAAATTCATGTGTAGACTGAATATTGTAGCGCAACCGAGTCGAAGAATTTTTCATATTGCCAGAGTTGAAGGTAAGTCGTGTGACTTGGTTAGCCTCAGATGATCCCAGTCGATATGTTAGTGACCTTAAGTGCAGATGAATGGAATGAAGATTAACTTGGACAAATCAGAGTTTGTGGTCATTTTAAGACTAGTCCAATGCACTCTAGATGCATGTGGAGTCAAATAGAGCAGGTGATGAAATTCAAGTATTACGGCGGTAATGCCGAGCTTTCATGAAGGCCAAGCTGGGACAACGTTGAAACAACTTGAAAGAAAAACAGGATAGCCGAGCCAAGAAGGCAGTTTCTAACTCAATTTAGGGTGAACCTGGGCCTTAGCCAACATCGCTCTCCATCTAGCCCGGTGTTGTGCTAGTTGCTTCCAGCCACGCAAGTAACGTCAGCCCTTCCACAATTCTAAATGTATTACTCTTTCTTGGAATGTGCATCGCAGAGTCGCCATGTCATCCGATCCTTCCTGGACAGATTTTATGTATTGCCCATTTTATGTATTGCTCAACATAGAGTGTTGATCATTCGTAAGAAATAAAGTTTAGTTTGAAAACTCATCTCGCCGTGTAACCATCTCTTTGTACTGTCTGGGCACGCAATTCGCACGTACAACTGGTGGAGGTCCCCTTCTAGTTCAGTGCGCCACTGTATGCGTGGTCTTTCTTTACCGCTTTGTCCCCCGGGCTTGGAGCCGAAGAGTTTCCGGCCGGAGAATCGGCGTCCATTCGCTCGACGTGACATAGACATCTGAGACGAGAGATTCGAACTCGTTTGAGCAGGTCGATGTCGGTGCTCGTCGTTCAGTCTCCTCCTCCAAACACCATCCGTACGTAGGCGACCGAAGATAGCTCGAAGGACTTTTCTCTTGAAGCGACCAAGAATATTCCCGTCCGTTTTAGTTAGTGTCCATGCTTCTGCGCCATACAGCATGACTGTGGCTATCAAGGTCTCTAATGGGGATACGTTGGTTCTTCGAGAGATGGCCTTATTCCTTAGTGGCCTTCCGAGTGCGAAAATGCAGCCAGCGTGATCTTCCGCCTTATCTCCACGGTGGTGTCATTACTTGTATTAACTCCGGAGCCTAGGTAGACAAAGTCATTCACTACCTCGAAGTTATAGCTGTCTATTGAGGCATTTTGTCCGAAACATCGGAGTTGTTGGACATACTTTGTCTTACACTCATTAACCGCAAGCCCCATCGTGGCCGCATCCATCCCGATGCTCACAAACGCCCCACTGACAGCCCGTTGAGTTTTTCCGATGATGTGAATGTTATCGGCACATGCGAGTTTTTTGCTCGACAGCATATATTTGGTTTTGACCTCGTTTACCTTTAGACCAGGTCGTTTCGCCTGTTCCTCAATTGCCGTGAAAGCTGCCAACGGCACGACGCGTTGAGACCGCGCGATAAGTTGTCGTCGTTCAAGCAGACTGCAATTCGCGGAAGTTGCGTTAATTTCCGCAAACAGACTGAGTCGCGATCGGTGTAAGTTTTCAACAAATTTGACGTCTGGGACAGTTTGTCTGATTGACCAACTTATTTCCTTCAAACCTCGGTCTTGTGGAGTGTAGGAACGTAACTAGATCAAACACGAAAATGTGCCACAAGTTGCTCAATTCCCCAAACAAACACTAATTTGTGCCACCCCATCCGCAGTACTCCGCCACAACTTCCTTTTTCCACAAAAGTAGTAAATTCACTTTTAACACCAGAAACCCCGTGTTAATCCATTTACGAGGCAGCCCATGCCCCCGATACGATTTCGAAGAAATCCACATTTCTTGGTGAATTAAATTAGTGAACTCAATTCAAGTTTTCAAAATTAGATTTCTTTTCGGCAAAACTTTCCTACCGTCCAACAAACTTCCCCAAACATCCAGTAGATACACATTCTCCCGAAACCACTTCCCTTCATTAAGCAAAATCCACCAGTACATTTACAAGAGAAAAAACATGCTTCAAAATTAATACTCCATCACAAGTGAACCCACACAGTCGGTAATTTCCAGTTCCATTCAGGGACCGAGAATAAAGTTTTGCCTAGTGTTTCGTTAGGAAATCTAAATTTACATGCTCCAGCCAGCTCGGAGTAATGTGAAATACTGAGAGGATTTTTGCTTGACGTTGTCTTACAGCGCATTGCAAATGGAGGGGAGGGGGTGGATGGCCAAGGGCCTGGTTCATGTTTGTAGATTTTCTGAATGATGACAATGCAAACTGCAAGCTAAAATATTTATGATATCAGCAACCGACTGATGCCGGGGAAAGTGGAGGAAAATATTTTCTAAAATTTGCGATGAAAGGAGTAAGTTTTAATTCAGGAGTTTCCAAAATTGTAGTTCTCGTATATTTTGCCTAGGCTACGACTAGGTGGGAGACTGTTTGAATCTAATGAGGAATCAGGAAGCCGCAAGTCCTTCAGGGGCAATTATTTTTCGAACAATCGGCATCGTTGAATAGAAGTGCTTGTACTATTGTCTGTATAGTGGGACAAGAGTGTTCGCCCGCACCGCGAATTGGGGAAAAGGGTGCAAGCTGGTAACTCTCAACTTCGAGAAGGTATCTGTGAACATCGGCTCTGCCGTGTTTAATGACGCAAGCATGGTAGACCATGGCATCGCACAGACCTTTAAGCTGTCTTCGAATCATTAAATATAGGGAAACTTGGTTGAAATCGACGGCTGCCACACCGTTGTGCTGAAAGTGGAAGTGGATACACATGTACATGTGTATCCTGTCCTCTTCAAAAACGCACTAAACAACACGAATTACTCATTCCTCTCAGAGAAAACGATTCATCAAATTCGTGCAACTCACGGGTCATCAGGAAAGTGTCGATAATGTGATAAAAAGAGCTCTGATCAACTGGACAGAGGAAGAGTTTCGGATAACCAATTCCTATTCAAAGTGGGGCTCTTTGGTGTCGAATATCCAAGAGCCAGTAGCAACGCACCGGAGCCTGTCTGCTTAGCGAGGAGAAGGCCTCCTTCGACACCATATGGTTAAAAGGACAATCCGCATTAGCAAACCACCTCTGTGGTTACTATACTTGCCGGTAGGCTTTTTGTCATCAAGCATGGCAACGTCATCTCTACTCATATTTTTGAAGTTAAAAATGGTCCCCAACAGGGTGCTGTCAATTCGACGATCCTGTTCAACATTCAACATCTTGAACGATCTAACAAGTTCTCTCCCTTATGCAATTGCCTAGGCTGAAAATTTGATTGAGTTCAGGCATAAAGAAGTCATCAGTATTTACAGTTTCCTGAAATTAATTTTTACAACCAATTTTTTTTTATTTTTGAACATACTCGCTATTAGAACCAGCCCAGAGAGTGCACACCTAAGGGCCAATAAGTTAGAAGTAATAGAAATGTTCGTCAAACTAGTCTTAAACATATTTGTCTAGAAAATAAGTCTGTTATGAACTTTTATAAACCTCCAGTGTAGTCTTAAGAAAATCAGCGGTAGACCGTAGCGTTATGCGTGTGTTTATCGATCCCTACGCACTTGAACCTCGTTGCCTAGGTTCCAATCCTGGGATGTACGTACGTCACTAGCAATGCTCAAAGGGTATTCCCTGGCTAAAGCTTCACAAACTTAACCGTTCGATGTCGGCGTGAATCTGTAGGACCCTTCCACTCTTGAGAGAACAACAGCACGCGTTTTGTAGAAAATAGGGCCTGAACTGTAGTGCCACTTGCATTGCATTTGTATACATCGTGCTCATCCCAGGAAAGTCCAGATCAGACCAGATCTTCACACTACGGCATACCCTGGAAAAGACAAAAGATATGGAAATCCACACTCACCTTCTGTTCGTCGATTTCAAGGCCGTATATGACAGCGTGCATAGAGACGAGCTATACAACGCCTTGCCCAGTCTTGACATTCCTGCCAAACTCGTCAGGTTGCGCAGGATGACGATGGAGAACTCTCGCTGCTCCATCAAGGCCGGTAACGAACTCTCCGAGACCTTCAATGTCAAAAAGTTTTAGACAAGGCGAGCGATGTCATGTGGTTTCTTCAGCAAAGTCCTGGAGAAGGTCACGGAAAACTCAAACGCCTACACTAGAGGCACGATCTTCCAGAAGTCCGTGCAATTGTTAGCACAGGCCGATGAAATTGGTGATTGGCAGAACTCAGCGAGCCGTCAATGAGGCGTTTACTTACATTAAGACGAAAGCGGCTAAAAGGAGTCTGGCGGTGAATGAGGGCAAAACGAAGTATATGCTGTCCTCAAAAAAAGTCATACACCATCGACTTCTTGGACAGAGCGTCACAATGGGCAGCTATGTCTTCGAGGTAGTCAAGGACTTCACTTACATCGGCTCTGGAGTACACTGTACTAATAACATCAGTCCCGAGATCAATCGTAGGATAACTCCTGCAAGCCGCTGTGTCTTTGGGCTCAAGAGGCAATTGAGTAATAGAGCCCACTCACGAAGTACAAAAATGACTCTATACAAGACACTGATCATCCCAGCCCTGCTATACGGCGCCGAGGCATGGACAATCTCGAAAGCGGATGAAGAAGTCTTTGGTCTCTTTGAGAGAAAAGTTCTACTTGCGATTTTTGGTCCAATTTGTGTTGACGGGTTTTGGAGGAGAAGTTTCAACCACGAACTGTAAGGGCTGTACAGAGACATGAGCCTAGTCTAAAAAGCAGTCACATTTAGGCCAGGGTAGGCGCATTGTGATACCACGCGCATTGACTTCTCCTAACACTGGAACCAGTTGGTGCTTCTAATGAAGCAATTTAGCTGGCCAATGCTGGCCCTTTTTAGTTCGCTACGGCCGCTGAAGTAGCCTAGGTAGGCGTCTACGGATCCATCACCTACGGTGGCTAGGTCATGTAGAGCGGATGGACACAGCTACGGCCCGAAGAATCTTCGTGGGACCGCGTTTAAGGTGGCGAACCCAAGTGGAGAAGGACCTCAACTAATTTGGTGCGCGAAACTGGAGACAGCAAGCCAGAGATCGCGCTATTTGGAGAGGCTTGTTGGTTGAGGCCCAGGTCCACCCCGGACTGTAGCCCCACACAAAGAAGAAGAAGCTCATCCCATCATCTCGTGGACTGATAGATGTGCTTGCTAAAGCGAATGCTCTCATCGACTGACGGTGTGATTATAATTTGGATAACCTGGTAAAAATAATTGGGGGTAAGTGGTTAACCATCGTCATTCCTCTTGAGCAGTGCCTGCGTTGACCCAATTCTGGCTTCAATCAACAGCCACTTTAAATGTCTGTTGATGTCTAAATGTGGGACCTCTTCCCCCAGAGTAAAGCTTAAGCTATTATTAACTCATCTCACAAGACCATCCATGCTCACACCATTTGAGACAGCTTGGGAACAGAAATGCGTTTGACAGAGTCGACATGACCATCCAGGACTCCGAGGGAGTAACACAAGCGATGACTTTTTTGTAATTCTTTAAAATGTGAAATGCTACAGTCATGGCAAAATGTAAGGTAGGCAAGGGCAAGCAAAAAAGTTGTCAATACGCCCTCCAAAAGGCCAAATACTGGTCTCATCAAGATTTGGCGGGAATTTAAATATCGCGCTATTCTTCAGCCTGGCCAAATCGACAAAACAACACATTTCTCTCAACTACGGCACGTTGGGACCGCGCGATAAGCAATTCGCGGAAGTTGCGTTCGTTTTCGCAACCAGACTGAGTCGCGATCGGTGTAAATTTTCAACAAATTTGACGCCTGGGACTGATTGTCTGATTGATCAAATGATTTCCTGCAAACCTCGGTCTTGTGGAGTGTTGAAACGTGACTAGATCAACCACGAACATGGTAACCCTGTACGCGGCCGCCATAAGCTGCATCTCCACACATTTTCGTTTAACAAACGGTAGTGCACTCGGTGATGCTGCTTCCGACTAGTACTTTCTGAGGAATCCTTCAGCAGATCTATGAATCCCACGCAATGTCTTCAGTAAGCTTCAGTAAACTGATGAATTTAAATTAAGAGAATTAAAATTGACGAGCCAATGGCAACAGATGCTAACGTATTTCATGCTGTTGCTGGTGGGCAGTCAGGATGAAAGGATGGGCCCAAACTGGCCCAGTAGATTGAAATTATCTACTCCCCCGCAGCTTCATCAGCAGGGTTTCAATTTTCCTTGAAAGCAGTCTGACCATAGCGTAACTTCACTTTGTTCGACAGTACTCTTTTAATAGCACTCCCAGGACAGAGACTCTATCGAATACAAAATGCCATCTTGGCCCCGTTCTCGAGAGTCTTCAAAGCTAACATTGTCTGACCAAGCAAGTGTTTACAAGTTAAGGAGGACTTCAACCACCTTTGTGTACCCGACTGAACTCAGCAAAGCTATACTGAAGGAGGACACGAAGCAGCTCCAGTTCGCTTTCAACAACATCGTCGGCAAACAACATCTTTCAATGCAAATTAACGTTTAGTTCCCACTGAACCAGGACTGTAACGTTTCGCATTTTATTTCATCGGGAAACCAATCAACGTTTGACGGGAAAAAATACTCGATTGCAACTGCAGGGCGAATCCGATTTCAAAGGATGTCGCTCTCTTTAGTCCGCAGGTATATCAATTAATCTCTCACTTAATGCGCAGAAATCAAATTACACTGAATCGAAATCAACTTATTTGCGAATTACACCGGCCTTCGGGGCAGGTGCAAAAAAAAAAAACAATTCCACTCACAATCACGGCAAACAGGTTTGTCCTCTGCAAAAGAACATGCACAGCGAAACAAGAGCAGAAAAAACCTTCACCCTCCAGGCGCCGGCAACCCCAATAATTTCACAGAAAAATAAAAGACAGTCATAAACAATTCTGCAACAAGCAAAGGAAAGTGCCCCCGGGCGGCAATAATAAAACAAATTAAGAAGAATAAGAGCCCGAGCAAGCAAAGCAATCCCGCCCTGGAAAGTCAAACAGTAAAATTCGCAACAACCCGTACCCATTGCCGATTGCCGGCGAATCGCAGGCTATGCCTTTGCAAGGAGTAAGTGAAATTTCCCACACCTCAGGTGAAATTGTGCAACTTACTCGTACAATCGTCCCAATTTCAGATGTTATCCGCAAGACCCCTCGACAAAGGAAACCCAATGAGTGTTCTTACAATAACGAAACCCCTTCCTGCAGCGATGCCTTCCACGAGATACCCTGCCTTAGATAACCATAACAAATTATGCAGGATGCTAAAGCAAATCTCCCACCACTTGTTGACCCGCCCGACTCTAGCCACCCCCTTGCAAGAACAAAGCGGATAGAAATGAAAGAAGAATCCAGCAGAAACGGACTCGCAAATAATTTGTCATAATGAAAATTATCCGAAATTTTTCTTTCGGGAGAAAATTGTTTTAAGGAATATAAAAATAACTCTTGCGCTGGGAACGAGGAAGGGATCGCCTATCAGTGTCCATTTGTTACACTCAATATGTATGTACATCTGAAACTGACCCGGCCTCAGTGAAAGGGATCTCGGCAAGCGGCTCATTTCGCTTTATAGCAGGCCTCATGCTTCCGTTGAGTGATGATAGAAGTTTTGTGTTTCCATCATTCGCCGGTCCCTCCCGATGCATAAAAAGGGAATGATAATAAGGGGAATTATGTGAAGACCTTTTTTTTGGCCGTCTTTGTGCTTGTAATCCAGTTCAGTCAGTATTTACGGGTAGTGTGTGAAGAAATATGCAAGGAAACTGAAATATTTTACGGAGTTTAAATATTTTCTATGTTGGGGGGGTAGGCACCTTTGATGAATGGAATTGCCGGCTGGGTGCAGTGTGTTACTGACTCGTAAGCCTAAACATGTGTCGGTAGGAATTCAAGGCATTCCTCTGAAAATGAAAATTAGAGTCCTTAGAATCAGAGACACCCCAATTGTCGTCCTAATTTATTACAGTCAGAAATTACGGTACACAACACACCCTCTCGCAGTGGGAAGGACACGTACGACGCCCTCACAGCTGACATGACATCAGAATATGATTGATGTAGAACCGTGATCCTGACATGACGAGCAATCAATAGAGAGAGACGTGTTCTCGACCGAAGCTACTGAGTGACAAGTGTACTCGTGTTGGGGACAATAAGGAAATTTATTTCTTGTAGGACATGTGTCGTATGATTGAGCATTTTACATGGATATCCTGCAATGAGACTGGTTCGACGCTGCGTGCAGGTGAACATGGGCAAGGAGATGAAATAGACCCATTATACTACAGCACCACCAGTCAGACTGCACTGTCTTTGCATACACCTCAACAAAATCAGCCCTTTCACCGAATCCATTCGTAAAATTCGAAATAACGATACGATTGTCGCAGAAAAACGTTCAAAAAACCACTTCATTCGTGTCCAGTGATAGCAACCTTCTCGTAATTTGCAGCAGATTTTTCATCATGATCGAAATATCAACGAATTCTGTGACAGATTTTTCGGAGTTTTCGGAGTGAATAGGTGAGTTCCCGTATAATGCCTGAAATACAATAGTGCGGTGCTGCATTCGACTTCAATGTTACGGAGGGGTGCGATGACGCACTGCGTTATGCGGATGCACCCCAAACTCTCAGGATCGACTAGTACACACACCAGAACATGCAATAAGGTGTGCGCAGGTCGTTGGTAGCCCTAATAGGGCCGCTGTGACAGTGGCAAGTGGAGACGTGAAATTCATCAGAAAAGCTGCAGTCAAAAAATAGAACAAGGCATGTAAGGGGTTTTCCAATAAGGACTTTACAACTTTTATGTAAAATAAAATGCAAGTCGGTTGAGATATTTTAGATTATGTATTTTCGCCTGGAAGTACAATCAAACCGTTTATGAACGCAAATTGTTTTCGTTCATAGCCGACACGGCCGTTTTTTGTTGGCTTGTTTGCAAAAGTCAATGATTTCATGTAGCCCCACAGAAAATAGTCAAGCGGCGTTAAGTCGCTCATTTCTTGAGATAACATGCTCACCATATCTACTCTTCAATAAATCGATTTAATGGCTTGTGGCCTCATCCTGTTGGAACGACATGTCGTCCAAGTCCATATTTTTTAATTTGGGTCAAAAATTGATCACAATTTTCACAATAATTGGACGTTTGTTATCGTCGACGAAAAAATATGTCCCAGGCATGCAAAGCGCACCGAACACTTCTATTTCTATTTTTTGTTAATGAAGTTATCACATGTGGATTTTCACTCGATCAGTAACGAATAATTCGCTTATTGACGAATCATTTGAGTCAAAAGTGCGCTTCGTCACTGAAGATGATTTTGCGATGAAATTCATCATCTTGGTGCATTTTCTCCCAAACCCCATGGGAGACAGTACATCGCTTCAAATGGTCGACTTTAATTTATTTTTCGATACTGACGACCGGACTACAACATCATACCCTTGTCTAACTACCCCCACAGGTGTCGCTGTAACGATCAATACTCCTCGTCTTATTGGTAAGTTCATGGGAATAAATAAAAAATATGTCATTCTTCTTAAATTCTCAATAAAGCAAGTGTAATAAATAATAAATGGCAATAAAAATTTACTGGAGTACCACTCCGAGGAATATATGCAAATTCATATCGAACACCCATCTGCAATGACCTTCCCGAACAAGCAAAAAAAAAAAAATGAAAGAAAATATGCAAAAATCCCTAAGACAGTGGAATCGTATGGCATTTCAATCATAAAAAAAATATGAATACTGCAGCCATAAACACACGTTACGTTGAATGCCCAAAAAACAATTTCTGCTCAACAACAGCGATCTTGTTTTTCCCTCACATCGGGCTTTATGCTCTCAAGACGTAACGACTGGATAGGGAGAGATTTTCATCATAACACTGAGGTTTATGGATGTACACTGAATACTTCTTTGTATTCCCTTCCTGTTCTCCATTTCACCGGGTAATGTAAGCAGCAATTGGCAATGGGAATTCTGGGTGAAGTTCAAGATGATTCCCGAAATGCAAAATCCCTGTTAAAGACCATTGAAGGGGAGAAACTTTTCGCAAAAAAATAGTTCTGTGGTACATAGAAGCAGAGGATATATGAGGACTCCCGTGAGTCGGAGCTGACGGTGGATATTCATGCAATTGGATGTGTTTTTAAATTGACCCAATTCTGGCGCGGCTTCCTTGCAGAGATATCCTGTGTTGAACTTTTTTTTTTCAAATGAGTGGGCGGATGTCACGTGCAGAGGCGACTTAATATGTATATTCATTCACAGCGCGATAATTTCATAAACTAACCAACCAGCAAATGCAAGATGGCAGACGCAAAACGTGCTAATGAAGGTGGGGCACTCATGTGTGGATTTTTTCGACCCAACTGGTAGTGAATATTGCAATTTCTGCCCCCTGCAGAGGCAACATCATTCTAATCGATTACTCGAAGCCATTCAGTCTTCCATAATTTCGACTTGTGCACCTTCTGGGTTATCTGAATTGAGAGCCCGTTTCAAGGTTCGTTTAATGAGCGCTTATGAAAGTGAAAACCAGCCTGTTGAACGGGGGCCGATTGTTTATTTGAATTCGGTTTGCAGAAGCAGCTAATTATGGGTTGTAATTAACACATGAATCGGATTTAATTGAGCTCGTATACGAGGGAAGTGAATTAGGTCGAATTAATGTTGTGAATGGGAAGTGGGCGAGTAATGTGGAAACGATTGATGAACAACATTTATGGCCGAAATGCACACGTGGTTCTGAATTTTATTGCAATCGAACGAGCGTAAATAATTTTAAGGTTCTTAGGACGAGCTATGTTCAACAGAATTTACCATCCGTTTCTATGAACGAACATATTGTTCACGATGTTCAAACGCCCTCGTGAGCAAGTGAAAATTCCAGCGAATTAAAAATGATACCACCACTCGAACCCTGAAAAACAACACGGACATGGACAAATTATCGGCGTTGGTTGGGGCGGACAAAAGTAGGAACTCTACGACTGCAATGCAAGTGATTTTATTGGCGTTTCTGGAATGAATTACAAGTCTGCCAGTCTGTCGGTCAATAAACGCAGAGTGCAGTGCAATCTATGGGCGATGTTAAAAAAATCTGAGTCTTGGCGATAAGAAATAAATTAACTTCCCTGTTGACACCAGGGCTGGATTTTACATGCAATTTTTACTTGATCGATTTTTTATCGCTCAGGTTACTGAAATCGACTGCGACGTAATAGTTAAATTATTTTTTAAAAACTGTGTGTAGGAGTTGTGGGAGAGAAAAACAAACGGACCGCTCCATGCTTATCGGACGACTTTACTCACAAGAATTGAAGACTCTTTATGTTACAGTCAAGGAGTATATAAAGGGTGATTTTTTAAAAGCAAAAAATAAACAGAAAATGCATGAAATCTTTATTTGAATCGATAGTACGGTCCATATAATTTAATATTTGAAGATTATTTCATGCAAATGTTGACCTTGACTGCGCCTCAAATGGTCCTATTTTGGCTTAGTCCAATTTTGGCATACTCTTTCCAAAATTTCGGCCGGTATCTCACGAATAAATGCTTCAATGTTGTCTTCCAATGCGCCAATTGAAGCTTGAGGGCTTGAGCTTTAACATAGACCCTCAATAAATAGCCAAAAGGCTTAAAATCGCACGATCCAACCGGTCCCGAAAGTGAAATAAAATGTTTACCGAACTCGCCTCTAATAAGTCCATTGTTGCGCGTGCTGTATGGCATGTGGCACGGTCTTGTTGAAACCACATGTCATGCAAGTCAAGCTCTTGCAGTTTGGGCAAAAAAAAGTTGGATATCATCTCACTGTAGCGCTCAACGTTCACAGTTACGTTACCATTCGCATCATCTTTGAAGAAGTACGGTCCAATGATGCCACCAGCCCATAAACCGTATCAAACTTGGTGGTAGCTCTTGCAATGCTTCTGGCTAATATTCACTCCAAAATCGACAATTCTGCTTATTTACGTACCCATTGAGCAAAAATGAGCTTCGTCGATGAAGAAGAATGGGGAATACATGAAGCGCGATGAACTTGCCTAACAGAGCACGCATTTTGATAATAAAATTCAATAATTTGCAAGCGTTGTTCGTTTGTAAGACGATTCATGGTTAAACTGTAGGCCAAACTGAAGATGTTTGACAGTGAAACAAAACACGAAACGTTAGTCAGCAGCTTAAACCAGTGTTGCCAAAAAGAGAATAGCTAAAAAATCACCCTTTAGAAGCCACACGTAGTGGTTTAAGTCAGAGTTTTTATATGTTTAAGTTCATTGGAACTTTACCGTTTCGTGGATCGATGGACGAACTTTATGTACAAGTGCATTTAAGAGATAAGAAATGGTATAAAGTAGGAAAAAAAAAACTCAGCACTTTGAAATAAATGCCCACATGTGTATTCTCGTCGGATTCATGCCGCAATACAAAAGAGGTTCACACGTCAAAAAAATTATACATAAATCCCAAAAAACGCGTGCAAATTAAATCAATCATTTGGCGTGTATCAGAGGACAACGCGTATTTCATCGTCAATTAAGCCATACGAACGACAGTGTATTTAAATGAATATCAGAAGCGATTGTGTGCTTCCTGAGTGGGTATAGGATTTCTCAAAAAAAAACTACAACCACAAAAATTTAATTAATTTTGTAAGGAACATAAAAACAATATCCTCACAGAAACGGAAACAAATTGGACTGGACAGGCGTACGGAAGAATAGACCGACAAAGCCAAAATAAATAGTATGTTTTAATCGAATGGAAAAAAAAAACACAACAAATGGCATTTATAAATATGCAATTTCCTGATTTAATCTCGTTAAATTTCATTCCAAACTTGATACGTTTGCACGCGACACAATTTCCGCTTTGAATGATTCTTCCGGATTATTTACTATGAACGGTTGTATGTTGAAGTTGTGCATGATTGGGCAAGGGCTATTTTCTAGCCACTCACTGGACTGTGTGACCCTTCTAAATATTTTTTGTTTGGCAAGCAGTAGACTCAATAACATTCTTTCCACATTCAACTAACATCTCATCTTTGGTCCACCAATATGGCTGTTATCGTTAGTTTTTCTAATAATTATGCGTTCTTCGTGCCGTGATATTTTGTGGGACTGGAATTTTTTGTTGCTTTGACTCAACACAATCTCAGTTCCTGAACTGTCTTACGATGTCACCGACCATATTAGGCTCAATGTCCAAATTTCATTTTATGCTCCACTGTTTGTGCTGGCTTAACACCAGCGCCCGTTTTTCAGGAGGAGTGTTATTTCCTTTGCGTCCCAATTTATTTTGTTTGGCACTTGAGGATGGTTTTCTACGGAATGTTAACAAATAATGGTCTAGGAATGATATTTCCAAACTTTCATAAGAATCATGGGATCATGGACCGTGGGTTCTATGACCTACAGTTTCATGCCGAATCCGAACGGCTCTGTTTGCGAAGCTTTCTCTGGACAGGAAATACTCTTTGAGCATTGTCAGTGACTCAAAAGAGGTGGGTTCGTGAAAATTGTTTTCGTCGCACAGAACAGGAATCGAACCTACGACATCGAGGTTAGGGTCGACGCACGTACCCACAACGCGACGAGCCACCACTTAACTTGTGTCAAATATAAGAACACAGATTACTCTTTCCAGTCTGATGACAGGCATCCAGTTTCGAATTGAACTCAGATTGACAGCATTCGCAAAAAAGTAGATCTTTCAACTTCTATGCTTGCACGTCACAGCATCGACTAAGAGCGCATCTGTCCGACAAAAAGGACGTAATACGCTCAGTAAAATGTGACAAACCGCAGATTTAAACTGACTAAGAAACAACTCAAAAAGAAGGAAGTATTTTAATGCAATGCCATTGACTTTCTCTCTCGCTACTAGAAATGCATCCTTCGTGTCCGAAAAACTATAAAGTCGATATATGGCACAATTTAAACGCAAACAATTTTTATCTTGCAATCGTTTCGTTGAACCAATAGTCCTTGCATATTTAGTAATATGCCACTCCTGACGCTCGAAGCAGTGTTCCAAAATTTAACCCTTTGTAAACACAAACAATTCTGACCTGTTAGCTGTCCCACAACCATACTTCGTATCATACCCAAATCAAGCAAGACAAAAATGGCAATTTTGAAGACGTTTGTAGGTTTTTTTTAACGTCGCCAGAGCTTCCATGGAATATTTATTTCGTTGATTCGGTAATCAATTAATTCTAAACGTACCTGATTGAATGTCTGAAAATCTTCGTCGGAAATACGTCTTTTTCTAAGAATTTCTTACCCTGCTGTCGACTACCAGAAATTTAATCTGGGACACATTGCGCCGCCAGCGAAGGCCACTCATTCAATCGAACGCATAACTCTGCTTGCGAGTCTTCATTTCATTCCGGAGCTCCGACCTTTGAAAAGGAACCACGTCGAAACCCAGAAATGGTATAGGACGACAATGATTAGCTAACAACCCCACAATCATACTCAAAACGGTGTGGGATATTGCAAAGATTATGGGCGTTTTTGCCATTAGAACAATCGGGACTTATCTCTAATATGAAATGTGAACTGCGCTAAAATTGGACATTTCAAGTCAAACAATAATCAACATCCTTTACGACCTCTTACTAACACTTTCCTACCCTTTTATTCCCCAACATCCAGTAGGTCTTCTCCCTCTGTATTAGACTTTTTTGAATGTGCCGGACTTATGCTCGCAGCCTAATTTGATTAACGACCTGAGTTCGGATCATTTACCTGTAAGCTGTGATATTTCCTGAGGAGATGGAAACAATAATGTGCAGTTCTTTGACTAATTGGGAGCTGTTTAGATCTCATTTTTCTTTGAAAGTTCGTAACTGTCATTTTAGTCTAGAAAGCGGAAATTGTTATAGTCATGTGGATGATTTCATTGAATGTTTCGAAAATAAACTCTTCGAAAGTCTGTCCCTAAAAAAAACGCCTTCACAAAGAGTCCTTATTCTTCCCTATTGTATTCGCAGCCTAACAAAGCTACGAAGGAAATCACGAAGAACTTGGCAAAGACTTAGATCAGTGATCTATCTAAGAGTCACAAACTATTAAAACAACCTTCTCTCCATAAAAATTAAAGATTTTCGAAATAGTGAGTGGAATAATAAACTCCGTCTTCTCGACTCAAACTCTAAACCTTTTTGAAACATGTTTGAGGAAGAAAAATGCTTTCATTCCTGTACTTCAAACCATGTTACTGCATCCAGCAACAAAGAAAAGGCTGAGCTGCTGGCGGATTCTTTTCTTTCAAATCACCCTGTTACGGTCAATTATCAACACCTATTGAGAATGTAGTCCAAAATGAAATAGCTTAAATGCTCACTATACTGTCTTTTACTACTACTACTAACCAGTACGCCACTGAGGATGTCATTGAATTTTCAATCTGCAATTTAAAGCACAGAAAATCACCCAGTCTGGATGGAATAAGCAACACTATGATTAAAGAACTCCCAGATATAGGTTTACGTTTCTTCACATTCATAATCAATGCATGTTTCAAACTGCAGTATTTCCCACAGAAAAAGTAGTCCCAACCCTTAAGAAAGGGAAACCTCCTACCAATCCCTCAAATTATAGACCAATAATTCTGCTGAGTTCGTCTAGTAAGAGTCTGGAAAAAACGTCATTAGAGACATGCTACAGAAGCACCTCACGGTGAAGAATATTATACCATATTAACATTCTAAACTACATTAAGAAAGGTTTCTCGGAAAAATTATCTACAGGTTTAGTACTATCAGATATCCAAAAGGCATTCGACTCTGTCTGGCACAATGGGTTATTGTATAAGCTCATCAAATCGGAGTGTCCAGATCACATCACTAAAATTATTCAAAGCTACATTGCTGGAAGAAGTCGGTTTCTATTAAACACTGCGTTTCTGATGCTAAGCATATTCCCGCTGGTGTTCCTCAGGGATCTGTCCTCGCAACAACCTTATTCGAAATTTAAACCGCTGATTATTCCTCCCTCTCAAACTGCGAACTAGCTATGTATGCTGATGACTTAGCTTCATACACCTCTGATGATCAACATTCTATGGTGTTTTAGAAAATAATCTTCAGGGAGCTTTGAATGTAATTTGCGAATATTAGAAAGACTCGAAAATAAAAGTAAATGGAGGCAAGAGCCAAGTTGTGTTTTTTGCAAGAAAAAGAAAGATTTGTCTCATGCCCTCAAATAATTTCAAATTAAACTCGAGTGATATCCCATGGGTTGGCTCTGTTAAATCTTTGAATCCTTTTAGATAAGAAGCTTTTGCAGAACATATCACGAATATCGGTAACAAAGGAAACGTAGCTACAAAAATGCTATATCCACTTATAAACCGCAAATCCTTACTTAGTGATCACAATAAACTAGTTATATATAAAGTCGTTTTTCAAGCAGTGATGACGTACGGTTCTGCTGTTTGGGGAAATTGCGCTACGACCCACATTAGGAATGCTACCTATAAGTATAAATAAATAAATAATAATAATGGTAATCAACTTCTTACAAATTGGTAATTAGAACCAACTAAGCACACTAACATAGAGGTGGCCCGTGGCGTTGTGGGTACGTGCGTCGACCCCAACTTCGACGTCGTGGGTTCGATTCCAGCTCTGAGCGATAGAAATAATGTTCACGGCCCCACCTCTTTCGAGTCCCTGACAATGCTCAAAGAGTATTTCTGTCTACAAAAGGCTTCTCAAACAAAGCCGTTCGCACAATACTAGTGGTTGCTGAGAAGCTAGGCCCTGGCCCCTTACGGGCTGTAGCGCCACCCATATTACTATATCGTAAGCACACTAACAGCGGTTTTCCCGTGGCGTTGTGGGTATGCACGTCACCCTACGCACTTGATCTTCGACGTCTAGGTTGGATTCATGGTACTTACGACATAAATAATTTAACAGCCCCGCCTATTTCGAGTCCTTGACAAGGCTCGGAATCGGCTTAAAACTATAGGCCTCTTCCCATTCAACATGATTGATTGCAGAAAAGTTGTAGTCCCACCCATATTATTACAAAATAAACACACTAACAGACAAGTCTGAAGAATCGTCGCCACTTCCTGATTACTGCTCACAAAATTTTTATTAACATCTTTTTTTTACTAAATTCCTTGCATCATCCCTTGAAGAACCCAACAAAATCATCATCAAATTCCACCGCCAACAATGGATGAAGGAATGACTTTACATTTTCTCCACTTACAAATACAAGACATCTTGACAAAATGAACTTAAGTAATCAATATCTTCGCGATACTTTGCTTCCCATCGACAAGCTTGCTTCTCATGTTTTCTCAATGGAAAATGGAGCAGCCTCTGAGGTCAAGTAGACCTTCAAATGCCGCAACCATAATACACAATGTACAGCGTGTTTTCGCCAGAGCACAACAATGAGTCTGTTCGTGCATACAATTCAGGTCATGGATGAGTCGATGATTATTGTTACAGTTTTCGGGTGAGAAAACAGCTTACCGAACACAATGTCTGGCAGTGTCTTCTGGAGGAATGTAAACAGGGATCAGGGACTTAATGTTTGTTTACGCAGCTTTTCGAACTTGTAATTCTTTGTCTCAAATCGTTGTTGTTTCAAAAATGTTTGTTCTCGGTCTTAGAAAATAGCGGGTGGTACATATTTTAACTTTTTTTCTTCTTACTGAATAGACGTAAAAAACCTTATTAGCTCTTGTTAGCACTTGTTAGCACGTCAATAGACGTAAAAAGCCTTAGCTCATGTTAGTGCCGTTTGATACCCACAACTCTACAGAGTGTCCACATTGATCAGTCGAGTTGTGGAAAATAGTGATCTGTAAACAATGTTGTTTGTATACAAAATATGGATCCAGCATCCAAATTTGAGTCTCAGTGGGTTGCACTAATTCGTAGGTGTTCACCAATAATAGAATTGCGATCCAATATTGGAAATCCAAATTTACTTGTGCAGTAAGTCATCCAGCACACCTGACGCTTAACTCAGTTGCACTCATATGTCTATCGTACTATACTCTCAATTCAATTGGTTTGAGATCAGTGTTACCACAGTTGATGAGTCCCAGAAGCGGTCAAAAAGAGAGTCGTATTGAAAAAAATATGCTCCAATGAAGCTTTTTGATAAAATGGTCAACTTTAAGTGCACTCTTCCAGTATCTCTCGTGAAACGTGTCCTTATGGCAGCTAATATGAATCCCCAAGTCAAGCTAAAGAAAATGTGGCTCTTTTGACTCTATCGCGTGACTGTGTGACACTGTTTAAGATATCATAAAAGAAAACAACCCTTAAACAAAATAGCCACACACAAGTAGGAAAAGAAACAACGAGAAGAGATCAGGTTGACTGGTAGACATCGTGCCACATCACACTTGGCCTCGAGAAGTAAGTACTACTAGGTCTCTTTTGTCTTAACCAGCCAAAGGTTATTGCGTCCTCACATCACATTGAGTTTAGAGATTTCCAGGTATGATTTTCAACTAAAAGGTGGCCAACACGAGTCAACCGAAGCGCGTGTTGCACCCTATCGAATGGTTCGCAGATGTGATGTTGAACGTTCATATTCGGTTTGACAGAAATTCAACTCGATTTGGACGTAACTCGGGTTGACTTGGTTTATGAACTCGACCCATCTCTACTTTGAAGGTCCTAGTCGCGGGCAATATTCATACGAATTTAGAAAACAAAATCATACCAATAAATTAAATATAAAAATTAACATTCATTAATATAATAATTATAATATGTGTGGCGCAACAGCGCATAGAGGGCCAGGGCCTAGCTCCTCAGCAAAGACATTAACCGCCCAATACCTACATTAGCAGGTGGCACTATATCTCAGATACTATTTTTGAACATTCATACAATCCCCTGATTGTGGTCCGAACTCAACATTGGCCACTCAACCACCCTCAAGGAATTCAACTACCTTCTTAGCGGCATTGACCACCTAATACCCCTGACTATCTTCGAGAACAAATTCTCAATTCTCTCTTCTGCGAATCTTAAGATAAAAAGAATAGATATCTCTTCACATCTATGACGTCTTGAACATATGGCATCACTTTTTGGGGCCGTGCTAACCTTAAAAAAGCCGATCTTCTGTTGATGGAGCAAAAATATGCGAGGCAAACCGCAGAACTCCAAACTTTAATTTGTCCTGCAATCTTACAGCTGTTCAGACATCCCTCTTGTCATAAGGTAATTAAAACTTATTTTCAAATTTCGCGATTTAACACAGTTCGAAATTCTGATCTTTATAATTTACGAGCCAGCACCAGACATTTTGCTGCTATTCCTCCAATTCGTACAGAACGTGAGGGTTTGAGTCTTGTTTCAGCACAACGTCTTTTCAACTTACTTCCAAACGCACTAAGATGTGAATCCGAAAGGAATTTGTATTTTTGAACGTTGTTAGAAAATAGCTTTGATCTTTTGGCTATGCAAATAAATTGAATAACGTTGTTCTGTTGTTTATCAGCCTCTTCTCAACAACGTTAATTTTTGTATCTTTTGATTTAAGGGGATTAAGGGGACTTGCCACTTTGGCCACAGAATGCATTTTACTATTTCTAGTTTTTCATTTGCGAATTTTTGGAATTTATGTAGTCTAAAAAATAGGTTTACTTAATTCATATTTTTGTAAAATGCAAACAATCTACCCCGAACTATAAGGCTAGGTGTCAATTGCTCGGATTGAAAATCTTAAAAACGCGACTCACTGCTTGTGATAATATATATATAAAGTAAAAATAAAATGCCCTTATCTCCTGTCGTCATTTCGATTTTACTCGCTCACTAGGCCACCCCGTACTCGACAATTATTTTTTGAAATGTCTCATAACACTGAGTACGGAAGAAAAGAACAGCTTTCTAGAGTAGTCGGAGCATATAACAAATATTAGAAATATCTGGATTTATCTGATAGTAGATAAGATTTTAAAAATTAATTATTAAGCCTATTTACTCCTAGTTTTATGCTTAACATTTTCACTTAATGTACCTTAATTGTTCATAATCTTTCGTTCATAAATCTGTATGTACGCTAGTCACTTGTAGATAAAATAAATATAAGAAAAAAATATTTCGCATTCAAACTATTAGTGTGGTGGTCCGTCCAACGCTCTTTCGAACTTTGTGTCTAGGTTCGATCCCTGATACAACAAAATACTTTTCTCGGCCCCACCTCTTTCGAGTCACTGACAGCGCTTAATAGGTACACCTGTCTAGAAATAGCTCCTCAAACTTGTCCCTTTGGAGTTGACATAGAGCTGGAGGTACCGCCCACTCGTAAAAAATTCAGCCCGTATAAACGAGAGATTGGTGTAGAAGCTTGGCTCTGGCTCTCAACAGGCTGTATTATTATATTTTAGGTTTTAAATTTGTAAGCCTTTAGCAGCTAAACTATTTACAAGTCAAACCAGAATGATAGACAGTTCAGAAGAAGAATGTCTATTTATTGAAGTCTCTTGTTACAGGTATTCATCTTCGATCGATCTAGTTAATTGGCAATATTCATGGGAAGTTACGAACCAATATGCAAATAATTTAATTTCCAGTAGAAGAATAAACAATAAATAACATCTGCTGCATAAATTGTATATTCCTTTGAACAACCTAATTTTTGATTCTTAAAGATCTCATTCATTACTAAGATCGAAAATTAACCAACCTTGGTTAACTAGAGGTGCATTAAAATGGTTTTGACGAACTTTTGCAAGGCCTTAAAAATTCCCACCACATGTGTATATTTCGACATATTTCTCCCTTTTCGTTTCACTAGACCACGACCACATCCTGCCACCGTTTCTTTCTCACAAGTTTATATACACAATCGAAGTCCCTTTTATGGCATTCGGGAACACGCTCAAAGTAGTTATTCAAAGTCTTTTGAGCAAAGCGGGTCAAATCAATCACAAAAGGAGCCTCCTTTTAGAGACACTAAACCAAGCATCGAAATAGTCCCAGTTTTATTTGACACTTGTAAATCTCAAAAATCTACTCAGTTTCACGACCGCCTATAAGATTTCCGTCAGCCCAGCCCACCAGAAATGCAGACTAAACTCTTAAATTTTATAGGTGATTTCACAATAAACTGAATATAAAAAACAGAAAGGAATCCCTGAACCCATGGCATTTTACCAAAGAAATTGGATAGCATTTCTCCCGAGTTATATCCGTTCATTGATAAAATGCAAAGTAAGCAACTCCGATGAAAGGCAGGGCTACCCTCATCACTAGTTTGAAAGTGATAGCAATTACAACCCGTCGCAGCAACCCAATAGAGAATTTGCAGGATACAGGACATAAAACCTTTCAATTGCAGGCTGTGTCTTGCTTTCGGCTCTTTCGTTTGCCCGTTATGTGATTTATCTTCGGCAGAAGGACAAGGAAACCGAACCCGAAATGACCGCCTTCATATGTATTCCATTTGTAAAGCACCCGAGAACACAGCCCCAAGCACTACGATACGCACAGAACCTATTCTCATTTTTACGATCCCTACAGGGACGGTGCATGGGGCCGGATAGAAGAGGACAGTCCCCTCGTCTAAACCACAAGTTTTGGGATACGAGACAAATGCTTTTTCTCATAAGACGCAAAACAAATACCCATATAAATGCATAGTAAAACAGGGGATCACAGATAAATTCATCAGCGCGTGGAGCATTCGCATACCCTGAGGACTTCATCAGTCGGAAGTAAGGAGGAAGGAGGAAGCAGGAGAAAAAAAGAAAAAGTAAACAAACGAAAGTAAAAGCGGAAAAAAACTCGCACAATCCGTCCAAGAAAACCGCCGCGTCCAAACAGGCCAAATAGATCCCCGAGGCATAATTCGGATAAACTGAAATGAAACTTACCGCTGTTTACGTTCGCCAATCCGAATACAATCAGCATGAGGGTCCTCAGTAAAGCATTGTAAATCCTGGAGAATCGTATTCTCCTCTCGCAGCCGCACATTTTAACGAGAATTTATCCAAAAACAAAATGTTCTCGTTAATGACTATTTCTTGGGCACTTCCTCGCTGCCACCGCGACAGTGATAAATGTACAAAGTTGCAATCCGTCCGTCGTCCGGTCCGATGCTAAGTGGTGTACACTCGAATTCTACCGCATTGCTGGATAACACTCGCGAAATGTCTGGCCAAGCATACGTGTGTGTGTGAGAAGAAAAACATATGGGACACGAACAAAACAAAAACCAAACAGAACTAACACCGGACTTAGGCACTAAAGCACATTCACTTTTCAGGGAAATGCCACCTCACGAGAGGTACTTCTGGTGCGCAAAAATTTAATTAAAAACTATTCTCACAGAGTTTCCTACTTTGCCAAGGACATTCTCTTCATAATTTATTGAGGCAACAAGGACAGTGCTGAAGCTTTAAACAAAAAAAAATATATATATATGTATGACACCGTACAGCGAAGGGTTTTACATCAAAGCACAAGCACATGCAGATACGCCCACACACCTAGCCTGCATTAGGGAACATAAACAAGTACGTTGATGGCGTGAATGAAGAATAGCGATGAGGTTGATGATGGTGGCCGTGTCTCCGTGTGAGTGTCGTTTTGCGAAAGCCGATAATAGATAGCTGCTGGTCGTGCTTAGGTAGACCTTCTGACAGGTAGGATAGAGGCTGGCACACGAGAGGGACTTTCGTCGGTTGGCTTGTTGTGCGGCAGTAAATGATCAATCAAAATGTCACGTTATCATGCATGGTCGTTGTGCAATTTGGCAAGAATACAAGCAGCCGCTTCGCAACGGGCAAACTTTCATTTTACAATTCACGGTAACTTTAAGCCGGACGAGCACATAAAATAAAGGATTAATGTTGACAGCCACCCAGTCTGCAGCTACGTTCACAAAACTGCGTTAAGTATGGTATTCATGACATACTACCCGATTGGATTCATTTTTTCGTTTCGTTCGACACCACGTACGAAGTTTTGACATTTAGACAAGCCTTTTCAGAACCGAACCGAATAGTTTTTGTACCGTATCCTTTTTTGTTTCTCGCCAGGGCTATGGTTTGTAGTTCCCTCTTCTTTTTTTCACTCTTGCCGACCAGTTGTGTTTCACATCAAATAAAAGTCACTTTTCATCGACGAACACTCGTGGGTATCCGGTTTGCTTGTTCGACTTTGACACACTCACGCACTCGCGGCGACTCGCGTAAGGGCAATCAATTCAATGCCAATTCCCGCGGATAATCCTCAAAATTGAACAAAAAAGAAAAACTTCACAATCAAAAAAAAATTCGTTGCAGCTTTTTCTTCCTTTACACCTCCGCGTCACCGATGCAACGTCAAATTTATATTCTTCTCATGGAATTGCCAGGGCGAAAATTACTTAACCGCGCGTCACAACCCCGGTCCTTACATGGTCCAAATGAAACTGAGTCTATTATGATGGCAAACAATATTTCGGCTGATACAGTTTTCATTCCCAGCATCCTCGTGAGTCGTTTTTTCTCCCCATTTTTTGTTTTTGTTTTCGTGGCTGTGTTGGTGCTGTATTTTTTTTTTTTTCGTTTTCCATTGGAAGCCTTCCTGCTATCTAGTTTGCTTGTGCGTTGAGATAGGATCACGACCGCTGTGCGTTTGGTCTCCGCATTTCTCTTTTCTCTCGCCAGAGAGCGAGTGCCCGAGAGTCTTCCATAAAAAGTCACTCTCGTAGTCTCGTTACCTCAACAAATTTCGGGGTGTGTGACTGGAAAAAAGGTCGTAATAAAAAGCTCACAACTCTCACGCTCGTCCTGTAAGCGCAAACATACCCTTGCCAAGAGGGTACAACTGAAGGTTACACGCCTGCACTTGTAATCACTGAGCGAAGAGAGAAACGGGGACTTGAGATTATGGCAAGGCCACGTCCAATAAATGGGGCTTTTTATATCTCACGTCAGCTGTTCGTCGCTGGAATATCGTAGAGGAGAAGGCGAAAGCACGAAAGCTCAATCAGCTGTTATTTGGGTTTTGTCGCCAGCCACTGATATCGGCTCCGTCCACTCCCGGTTCTCCATGAGTCTGACAATGAAACTGCAACATCCCGATAATCTGCCAACTGTCACATCCCATTCTGTTTGAGGCACCAGATCCAGAAAGTTTTCTTTAATGGGCAAAGCACATCGGTGCCCGTGTGTGTTAGTCAACATTGCCCAGTGTACATCCACATGGGCTGGTGGATAAGCTTGTAAACGGAGACCTTCTACTTGGGGGAAAGGGTGAAGGGTTTCATTATTATTGACGCAACATCTGAAGTTTTTTCCCTGCCTTTAGTGGGTTTGTTCTTCTCGTACTTTGCCTGCAATCATATACGTTTTCCTATTCTTTTATTCCTTTGCTCAGCTCTTGTTAGTCGAAGGGCGGGGGTGTGCGCGGTCGGCAGGGAGTCGTACTTTTCAACGTTGCCGGAAAGCATGATTTCCTAACTGCGAACGTAATAGTTCAGTAATTTGCATTTAAGAAAACCGAGGAAGTTTAGGCTTGACGTGGATAATTCTGTGAGAGTTTCCGTTGTTTCCATCGTTCGTTAGGGGACTTGTATGGTACGTGTGTACATTGCGGATGGATTTGGATACAGACGTTGCCTCAGGATGAGATTACCGTGCTCTTCAAGAATGCCCATGAATATTGTGCTTAATGTTGTTGACAAATACGAATTTCCTCCCGCCCAAGGTCTGAGTTACTGAGTTACTAACTAAAGTGACTTGCTTACTTACTAAAGTGATTGGCCTACATTTCGACGGATTGAGGACGACGAAAATTGACGAGTATGTGCTTGGAGAACCTGTGACGTGTGTGTTCAGCACTTAATAAATTCTCAGTAGAGGCGCAAGAAATAATCGCAAATGAGCATTATGTTGTGCCCATTGATGCAGGGCATGCGTCGAATATTGTCGATTTGTGCACATTCATGGGAGGAAACGTGGTACTCAGACCATTTCCTCGTGGCAGCACGTATCACAGTTCAATCGACAAAGACTAGTTTTGATGTAGGACGCCTGCCCTCACCGGAGATGGCTAGAGACGACAAAAAGCCGTGATATGAGTAGCGAGTGTAAGAAGAGAAAAAAGAAAGGGGACTGAAAAGCGCTACACTGAAAAGCAAGAAGAACAAGGGTTCCTCACCACCTTTAAGTACCCAGAATAGTGTTTTGTGAAAATGTACTCTTCTGGCCTAAGTAGCAGTAAAGAAGCTTTGCAATTGGATCTTCTCATCGATTGACATACCTAAAGTGCGCATATCATGTTTGGTGGACAGAACTAGGCAAAGATGTTAACAGCAAGCCACTCAACCGTATGAAAATACTGGTCCACACGTGTGTTAGCGGAACTTTGAGAAGCACTCCATCTGAAACACACTTCTCTACTACTCCATGGGAAACAAATAGCAGCCAGCTCTGTTTCGTACATTTAAAGTACTACAATTGTGGTCAACTACTTTCGACGAAATTAAGAACCTTCCCAATGACACCGACCGGCTACTACTCCATTCTATCTTCGAGAAGAAATTTCCATCCCTCCGTTTGGGTGTCTGATAATCAGACGCTGGATGATTCCGCATGTGTATCTACCATATACACATGAGTTTAAGAGTGGGTGTGGTTGTCTACTCCAAGGACATTAATATCACCCACTCATTGAAGCCTCCTGATTACTGTAGCGTATATCCAAGTATAAGCTATAGAGTCTGGTCTTAAGGTAAAGTCATTATGGCCAGCACGAAATCTTAAGCCATCACATTGTCTGCTCGGAGTAAGCAGACCCTCTCTCAGGACAACTGGCTACTGCACAATCGGAGGAAGCCCTGCAGCAGCTTCTGGCAAGCAAGCAGAGAGAGGCTATCAGAATAAGAGAGTTGAATTTCCGGTTATACAAAGCCAACCTTACTGAGGAAAACCGGAATAAGTTTAAACGGGCCAGAAATGACTGCAATGCAATAATCCGACGTGTGAAATTCTCCCATGAACAAAAGTGAGGCAAAAAGTGCTACAATGTCCCAAGGGTAGCAAAAACTTTTGGTCATTTGTGAAAAACATAAAGAATTTCGCCTCGTCATCAATTCCCACGCTCATTTACAATGACATACCAGCTGTCAGCTCTTTGGACAAAGCCAATCTGCTTGCGGCGCATTTTGCAGCCAGCTCAACACTGCAAGATTGTAATTTGTCCCCACCTGTACTCGAGAGCGTTGGTTTCACCATGGGACAAATTCACTTCCGCACTCGTACAGTTGCAAGAGTACTTAAAGATCTCGACGTGCACAAATCCGCTGGCCCGGATGGTATTCCCCCAATACTTCTGAAGAGGTATTCTTCTTCGCTGGCAAAACCACTGCGTAAGCTTTTTCATCTATCCTACTCTTCAGGTCTCTTTCCGAGTAGATGGAAAACAGCATTTGTCCAGCCCGTCCCTAAAAAGGGCGAATCTTCGTCACCCACCTCGTACCGACCCTTCTTTCTTTAAGGTCATGGAAACGCTGATAAATCGTCAGCTTTTGAAATATCTTGAATCGCGGAAGCTTCTTAATGACCGACAGTATGGCTTCCGCAGCAACAGGTCCACTGGTGATTTGATAGCTTATCTCACCGAAAAGTGGAACCAATCTTTGCACAATGCAGGCGAAAGCAAGATAGTTGCGCTTGATATTTCTAAAGCATTTGACAGAGTTTGGCATCAAGCTCTTTTGTCGAAAATGCGTGCTTATGGTGTTGATGAATTTCTGCTTCTATGGATTAGAAACTACCTTTCGAACCGTTCAATCCAAGTTGTTTTGGATGGGTTCAAGTCTGATATCCACAAAATAAATGCTGGTGTCCCCCAAGGCTCTGTTCTGTCTCCGACACTCTTTCTCATTTTTATAAATGATCTCCTGTCTGCCACTTCTAATCCAATCCACTCCTTCGCTGATGACAGCACCCTCAGCTTTTCATATTCGTTCCAAAATTCACGACCCTGCCCTTCGGACGTAATATTGGAACGGCAGCGTATGTCAAGCACATTGAATTCCGATCTGGACAGCATAATTAACTGGGGTAAGAACAACAGAGTGGAATTCAATGCTTCCAAAACTCAATGCTGTCTGCTGTCTCTAAAGCGAACCCCTGATAATCAGCCATTATCCATGAATGGCGCTTGTATCGATGAAACCGGAAAACTTTCCATCCTCGGTATGTCCATCAACACAACACTTAGTTGGAACGATCACATATTCGAAGTCGCCAAAAATGCTGCGAAATGTTTAGGTTTCCTTAATCGATGCAAGAAATACTTCACCCCCTCTGATTTGGCTTTAATCTATAAGGCGTTTATTCGCCCAAAGCTTGAGTATAACGCTCATATCTGGTCTGGTGCCTCCAAGACCACCTTGCACATAGAATTCAAAAACGAGCGATAAAACTTATAGGAGACAATGAAATCGCGGGTTCATTAGACTCCCTTGAACATCGACGAACCGTGTCTTCTTTGTCCGTGTTTTATCGTTACATTAACAAACGATGCTCAAGTGAGCTAGCCAACTGCATTCCTCCTCTCCTTGAATTCACCCGCAATACACGTCTCGCCAGGAATGCTCATCAGTTTACCCTTAAGCCTGCTTTCGGACGCACAGTGAAATTTAGAGACTCTTTTTTTAGCCGCACTACACGAATATGGAATGCTCTTCCCAGCTCAATATTTCCAATAGATTACAATCCGCAGATGTTTAAGACCAATGTGCACAGGTACCTCCTCTCTCTCTCTCCCTCTATACCTTCGGCCCGTGCTGTGTCTTGACCCCGGACAATTAAGGGTATTAATAACCCCTTGAGCACGCGCAAATTATAAAAAAAAAAAAAAAAAAAAAAGCAACTACAAACTTGGTCAGCTGTAGGTACTCCAATCTAAAGGCCCCCAATTTGTATAAACTAAACGAGCTTAAAGCCATCAGCCCTAGCCAGCTTTGTCATAACCACCAACTAACTCCTACTTTAGAAGTAGTCAACAGGCGTCGTTTCAAAATCGGGACTCTTTGTCCTGCCTTCTGCAGAGAACATAACATCATTTTCTATAACCGGCCAGCTTAAAGATTGTCGATGAGTTTAGGGACAAACCAAAAATAGGATAAATAAATAGCATCGCCTAGCCTGGAATCCGCAAATTCCAATTTCAGTCGAATAGAGCTGGTACCACTAATCAACCAACTACTCACAGGCAGAGTGATTAATGCCAACATAAGAAAAGCTTCCAAAAAAGCTTGACCAGAAGAGGTACAACGCAAGGCGGAGTACCACCTCCACTTCTTTGTAACCTGGCATTGAAGAATCTACTACTAATACTTGAAGTGGCTAGCTGCAAAAAGATTACCTATGCGGATGATGTTGCTATTACCATGTCGAAAGAATATTCGCAAGTACTGAAAAACTTAATGCATCACTGTCTCCCTCTACTCAACGACTAGGTGTTTGAATCCAATCCAATCCAAATGAATCCAAAATGGCTCGGTATCGAAGGCTCTTCGGGCCGCAGCTGTGGTGTCTATCCTCTCTACATGACCTAGCCATCGTAAGCGTTGGATCCGAAGACGCTTAACTAGTTGCATGCTGTACAGCGATTGGCAAGAGTATTTCTGCGCTTGATCTCGGTACTGGAACTCGGACTTATAACCTAACCTTTCATAAAAAGCTGCTGACTGAATAATAAATGGCTATTTCCCTTGAAAGCCGTTTATTGTTTTTCAGCTTTTATGGTCGACGATGAGACGAAATATGTGCTGTCGATCAAGAAACGCTCCGTCACACATAAGTTGCCACAAGACATGAGTTACTGAAGATTCTTGTCTAGCGGAGAGGATTCCACGAATGACGTAGAACAACTGAACGAAAAACTGGGCTCGAGACTCTTATTGTTCCAGTTCTGCGACGTATATGGAGCCGAGAGTTGAACGGTACCCAAAACAACAAAGCAGACTCCGGGTGTCATCGGTACAGTCTGCGAGGAAGGTGGATGGAGGCAAAAATCCATCAACTACACTGACTCAGCCGCATCGAGCTCATGGACACCAACGCTCCATTTAAGATGGTCTTTTAAACAGAGGCTCCTGGTCGAAAGCGGGGGGAAGACCGTATCTTCAGTACAAAGACCAAGTCGTAACGGACGCAAGACAGCTTGGTTGTGGTGACGGTAGGTTAGGTGGGCCATTGTTGGGCCATTATGATACCCAGTGCAGTTCTTTTGATCCCAACGCCAAATGGTGGCTGGACCAGATTTGAAAATCAGACCAAAGGTTGTTTGCTACTGCTTTTATTGGGATTCCAACCAAGGACAGGCACTCAACCAACAGCGCCATCTAGGCGTTTTGGAGTTAGTAAGTCAGTGCCTTTAAGAGCCCATTGTTAACTAACGCGAAGAGTCGATAATTCGGCGTTCTCCAAGGTATCCCTCAGACCACACTGCAGCTATTCGGCTGGTGCGTATGGAACCTCGACATTGGAGTCGAAGTATTTCCGGGTCGAAACATGGCTCTCACCCCTTCGACCATCGACCAAATCGATATCCAATCTGCAAGTATCCATTATGAGGTATTGGTCAACAAGTCCTAGCATATTTCTTCAATCTGACAATTTCTCTACATTCCAATAAGTTCACATGTGCAAAAACGAAGTCGGTATTAATTCAACAAACAATTCCTCATTGTAAGGGTACAGTAAATCAATGAGTTTCTCAGTTTTCTCCGATATGTACGTCCTGCATTATTTAAATGGAAGTGCAGACACTCGAACTGCGGTGCGTGCGTGAGTCCCAAAGAGCTCCTTTCGGTCCTTGAACTTGCAGATATCATTTCTGATTGAAAAGTTGCAGTCAGACTGGATCCAATTGCCATGTTCCCCGAAAGAAATTAACTCCGAAAATGCCGTCCGCACCCAGGCATAAATGTTTTATTCCCTCACATGAGTATCTAATGAACAACATATCAGAAGTCATTTCCAAATGAGATCGTACACTCTGTCGGCACCCGGCAAGTGGGGTGTGCTGCTCCGGCAAGCAAAATGCTCGTTTCCTAGGTTTCGCATGTACAAATCCATTTATCATTAGGTTTCTATTTACATTACGTCATTAAAAGATGGAACCAAACCAAGGCTAAGCCGGTTCATATTTCAAATCAAACAGGGAATGAAATGGGGTATATGAATCAACAAGCTGACTGATGGACAGACAATGACACCGAACAGAGAGGATGTGCCGTGCGGGCACCGTACCGACTGTGGAACGTTTTTCCATGCATTTTGCTAACTGATATGCATTTCATTTCATTAAAGTTCATTACTTTTCATTAAGTCTGCTGTCGGTAGGGATGCAATTTCCATAGATTGGCCTGCCTGCATGGTTATGACTCGTGCATGAGTGGGCACAAAAATTTGCCGAGCACGAAGCGCTTTGGGTTGCGGTGGCTTTAAAGTTTGGAGCCGCATTTCGACTGTGCTCTGAAGTTCAGCTGTCGTACGAAATCGCCACGAGTGATGTGTGCACTTGCATGGTCTATTAAATTGATGTGCTCTGCTGAAAAAGGCAGACGATAACGACACAGGCGTTTCAAATTAATTGAAGTGGGCTCTGCTGATGGTGGAGTGATTTGAATTTATTTGCAGCAACGTGATTTAGATTATTACTCTGTCCGGAGTCCAGGCTTAACGTCGTTGGTGCAACTGGATACGTCAAACCGAATCATCAACAACTGCATAGATTTGGCTTAAAGTGGGTGTGTAAGTGTTCTTCTCTGTGCGCCGCTGCCGGTTACGTCCCCACACAACTTAGTCCTTGTTGAGCCCGTCGGCGACGTTTATCACAAGACTGAGCAATTTATGGCTTCTTTGGGGGATCATCTTCCAACTGCCATAGCTTTTCTATCAGGCCTACCAATTGCCTGTGCACATCCGATTTCAAGTTTTTGCATGTGTCTTAATCGATTCTGAGACTTTGGGCGACATCGGAACTTCCACCGAAAAAAAATGACGGTGGTTAGTAAGGCTTCTCTGAGGGCTTCCATAGATCAGCCCGAGTAGGTTTTTATGGCTTGTGTTCCAACAGTAGCAGTGCCGCCTGGTATCGGTAAATAAAGACTTTTTATAGATCACGTGAGGTTTGTTCATCTACCCAGACATGCACGCTGTGCAGAAAATATGCCTGCTGTAATTGAATGTGTTCAAAAAATTCGAAATCTATTGATCACAGCAACCGGCGACTTGTCTTACACATTCTACTTCTTTGGCTGGCGCTGCAGTCCGGTGTGTGGACCTGTCAACATACAACTCCAACTAGCACGGCCTGGGGCTAGGCGCCTCCGGTTTCGTATGCCCAGCTGGTTACGCGATGCGAGGCGATGTCTTCCTCCACTGCCTCGAAGACTTGCCGAGCTGGAGCGTTACTGTCCACTCTCTTTGCAAGTCCTAGCCATCTGAGTCGACACAGTCAAATTCGTTTGACTGGGCTATTGCGGTTGAGCAGCTCAAAGCGCAATCTTCTCCTCCAACATCCGTCTTAGCACGGCATCGATTAGAATTCGGAAAATTTGAAACTGATGATCAGCTTATTTTCGTTGTCGAAGTACACACTTGGTTCTCCGAGACAGACAGGTAGCTGTCTATTGTGACACTATGTCAGCGATGCACGTGGTGACGGACCTTTTTGAAGACAGCCTAAAGTTTGTCTTACGCGTAGTCACCGCAAGACCCAACGTAGCCGCTGTCCTTTTCCAGCCTCGCAATCAGGTTTTGCGGGTGAGCTGGTGTGCGCACCTTATCCAATCATCGCCAGCTGATTTGAAGGCAGTTAATCGGCACCAACTTCAGTTTGGCAATTGCTGTCGAAACTTCACTGGGATCGAGAGGGCTTGGTTCTTGTCCATCATCGCCTATATTGGATTGATTTTTATTAAAATTACGACGCATCATGGCGTATAGGGTATTTACTGTCTAAAAAAGGTTCTCAAACTTGGCCTTTCGGAGTCGGCATAAAACTGTAGATCCCTTCCTTGTGGCGGAAAAACACGGGTGGTAGCCGAGAAGCTAGCCCCTGGCCATCTACGGGCTGTATCGCCTCCCACATTTTTACTATCATGGCGTCCTATACATATCCGTTTTTAAAAAGCTCCAATAATTCATTTGACCGAGATACATTTATTTGAAACCAAAATCTTTACAATTGCGATAGTCGGATTATCATGCACGGTTGGCTCAAGCACAAAAACGTGCTTAAGACATCAAAACGTCCCATCCCTGCCAGCCAACACCTTTCAAAGCAGAGAGACCAACCTCTCGTCCGGAAATGAACGCGGGCCCCACTAACGAGCCCAAGAGCACGTGTGCCCCGCTTAAGATATTTTCCGCCCAGAAACGATGTGTCAATGAAGTGAAAAGACAACTTAATACGATTAAGAAATTTCTTGAAGACGAAATATTTGCTTTCAAATAAAAATACATTCGTTTTTCGTCGAATGAGAGTGCGTGTGTTTGAACTTCCCCACAAATTGCCGATTTGTTTATTTTATTTCGTCACACTTGCCTGCACAAAGTCCACATCGACACGCATCTGTGTGTGCATTCCCGGAAGGGAATAATGGATTTGAGTCTAAGGTTATTCTTGATCATTAATTCTGGGCATCCAAGACAGGCACAACTCATTTACATGTGCAGTGACAAGGATTTTCGCATTAAATGATTAGCAGTGACGGCTTAGACGTAGGGCACACCAGTTACATTATGCAGGTGGTATGTCTATAAACTTTATGCACCTCCGAGGGTTGTCTGAAAAGTTTTGAGAAAAGTGTTGAGATTTTGCTGTGAGAGACGCAGCCCAAAAGTTTGCGTAACTTTGTGTCAGCATTAAATCCTCTTACGATTGACTAGACTGAACTTTTTGGCAGCGTCTCAAAAGCGTGTGTCATACACCCAATTAGCTGGTTGAATAGCAAATGAACTGAAATGCAAAAAAATTGTTTTGCAGGATTTAATTGAATTCTCGGAAATTTATAATGGACCGAATAAATAATGGTACGTATTCATCCGCGAAGGGCTCTTTTACTGGGGTTCTTTAATCGGCGATGTAGGCGGAGACTATACGCAGAGCCTGAACCGAGGTGTACTAGAAGACCAGGCAGGCAGAACGTTTCTCTTGATTTGGACGATGATGGGCAAAAATTCCGTCATCCGTCGACCTAGACGAGTTGATATCTAGACTGAAGTCGAACAAAGCGAACGGACTGTCCGAAGAACTGTTTAAAGTAACTGGAGATGATCCAGTTGGCCACATGCACCAGCTCATCTGTAAGACATCAGCGCAGGAAAGCATTCCTAATGAATGGAATGTCATCGTCGCTTGTCCTGTCCTCAAGAAGGGAGAGCTACTTGACTGCGTCAGTGATTAGTCAGGGATAAGTCTTCTCAACAAGATCCTGTCTGCCGTCTGGTGTGAACGCCTGAAACCATTTGTTAACAGTCTGATAGGTCAGTGCGGTTTCAGGTCGGGGAAGACCACCATCAACCACATATTCACATTTCGGCAGATCCTCCAAAGGACTTAAGAGATGCACATCGACAGACACCTAGTATTTCTCGATTTCAAGGCAGCAAATGACAGCGTGCATAGAGACGTGCTATACATGATAGAGCGTCTTAATGGGCAGCAGACTCTTTTATGTAGTCAAAGACTGTACCTACCGCGCCTCTGCAGTTGCCAGGAACAATAACACCGCGGTACTGGTGAGCAAGCGCAGAATTACTCTTGGAATCGCTGCTTCTTTGGACTCGATAGGCATTTGAGTAACAGAGCCATCTCTCGAAGCTAGTGCTTCTTTTATAACACTCTTCTGCTAACTTTATATAACACTCTGATTACCCCTGTAATGCTCTATGGTGCAGAGACTGCATGGACGCAACTAAAAGAGCATAAAGAAGCTCTTGGTCATTTTGACAGAAAAGTGATCCTCGCTTCTGTTTGCGTTGATGGCGTCTGGAGGAAAACATTCAACCACGACCTGCACGGGCTATGCAGGGGCATGAGTCGCTCAGGGTGTACGGACACAACGTCTAATATGGTTTGGTCATGTAGAATCTTCCATCCCGAACCAGGGGACGTTCTCGAACGAAAACATGTAGATAGATCGTGCTGGCTTGATATAGATCGTGAGGTTGTTTTTTTTTTTTTTGGGCTGAGACTTTATACTTGGCCATTGTACGGTGGTTAAATTTTCAGGACCGATCTTGATTTTGAATGAAACACAAATTATTTAGGAAATCATTGTCATTTCCTTTTATTATGATGATATTGGTATGGTTCAATCATGTATGGAACAAAATATCGGCCAAATGGCCGCCGCGACCTCGGCGGCACACCTCCATCCGATGGTCCAAATTTTCGATGACGTTGAAGCATAATTGAGGTTCTATGCCGTTAATGTGCCGAATTATCTCATCCTTTAGCTCTTGAATTGATGCTGGCTCTTCGACGTACACGAAACAAATCCAACGGTGTCAAATCACATGATCTTGGCGGCCAATTGACATCGCCACCACGTGAGATAACACGGCCATTGAATTTGTCGCGCAAAACAGCCATTGTTTCGTTAGCTGTGGCAAGTGCTAACCGCATATCGTCCACATTTATATCTGCCAATTCGGTCAATAAAAAGTTCGTTATAATTTCACGATAGCGAACCCCATTCACATCAACTGCCTAACCGGCCTCACTTTGGAAAAAATACTGCCCGATGATGCCGCCAGTCCATAAACCGAACCAAACAGTCACAATTTGTGGGTGCATTGGTTTTTCGACAATCACTCTTCGATTATCATTCGACCAAATGCGGCAATTCTGCTTATTGACGAATCCACTGAGGTGAACATGTGCCTCATCACTGAAGATGATTTTCTTCGAAAATTGATCATCCACTGTTGCCATTTCTTGCCACCATTCTGACCATTGACGACGCTTGAAATGGTCAAGAGGCTTCCGTTCTTGAGTCAATTGCACCTTGTGGGCGTGTAAATGCAAGTCTTCATGCATAATGGTCATTAACGACGTGCGTGAGAGGTGCAATTGTTGGACACGAAGACGAGTTGAGGTGGACGGCTCTTCAGCCTTACTATCGCGAAAAGCAAGAATATTTTGTGCAGTACGAGCTGTGCGTGAATGCTCTGCTATTTTCACATCTCCTACTTACCCGGTTTGCTCAAATTTTTGCACGTTTTTTTCCGATTGTACGCGCATTTGGACGATTAAATTGACCGACAAAATCACGAAGTGCACGGTATGTATTTTGATTTGAACGCCAATTTTCATATTAAGCCTGATTAACTTTAACGCGTTGCTCGATTGTGTATCTTTCCATGGTTCGAATAGAGTTAGTCTGAAAATGAGAAATGTCAACTTGACGTTTAGGTGTGGTTCACATTCAACATCGGACCTGTGATAAGGAGCCAACGTCATCAGGTCTCACCGTATCAGCACTGAACAGCTGCCACCAAATTCGGGACAGTGGTAGAGCAACTGCTCGGCAGTGACGTCGTCTTTTCCAAAATTTCTACATAAGCGCATTGTCTAGCATACTTTTTAAGCAATCCCAGTGACAAGAGTTTTTCATTCAAATGTCTACGCACACAGTGTATCAGTGTACCAGGTTGGATGCCAAAAAACCACCTCCATTTGTCGTCACGCTCTGCCAGAAGCCACATAACAATGCATCAAGGCTTCTCGGAATTCTGCTTTTTGTGTGAAGCTCAACCTTGCGGGGTTGAGCAACCCTTGAAAACAATTTAAATCGATGACTTATCGAAAAGGAATGGACTTCATGGAAAAAACATCTTGAGCTTTAAAAGTACTCCTCCTAATCGCATCACGAGAATCTCTTTGATGTTGATGAATGAGTCCGTCTCCTTTAAAGACTGCTGTAGGAATGCATGCATGAGTGGAGGAAAAAAATCCCCCAAAATCGATAGCCATTCATCTACATATGTACCCATGACCTTGGAGTCTCGTCCCGCACACAACACCAATGTATCCTTGCGTCTACTGCTCCCATTTGAAGTCATTAAATCCAGCAAAGCCATCACCAGGCTTCCGAGAGGCCGTTGCTGCAAAAAAAGGAGGAAAAAAGTAAAATCCATTTCGTCCGTCATTCTTTTTCACTCCAATTCGAGGAATTCATTCAAATCGAATGCTCGGACCTAATTCAATTTAAGAGATTTTTATCTATCTCATGCGGGTAGGCCTGGCCGAACGGTTGGGAACCTTCGCAGCTGGGCACGTACTCCTCAATCCAAATAAACCGAGCGCTGTGTGGGTGGGTGAGTGTGTGGGGGCGTAGATGATTTTCACATTTCATTCTTTCTCCTACTTAAAACATAACAATATAAGAAATTCTTTATTGCTGCCACTTTCAAGGGGTTGCCTTTGTTGATGGACTTGGGGGAATTGTCTCTGCGTTCTAACAAATATTCAACATTTTTGAGTACATTGCCGAATGAAGGTACACGAAGTCAAGGTAACACGTTGACTCTGAGACTGAAATAGCGGTCATCGACTCCATTTACCCATTCACTGATCTTCGATGATGGGAGAAAAAAAGTGTCACTGCCACAAACGATTTGCCCGCCGAAGGGTGTCTTCTTTCAACACACGCTGTAGACGCACAAAATAACTGGAAACTCTTATCTAATTTGAACTTAAGAAAAAAAATATATATCGGCTGACTCAATTTTCAAATAAATTGATTTTCTACTCTTGTGTGCGGCAATGACTGGATGCCATCATCTCCACTTTACGGGGATTAAAAATGAAGGTCTTCGCTCTGCCAGTTATATCCCCTGTCAGTATGTAGGAGTCAGCCTCGAATCGTTCATTTGATTGACTACTGGTTGGGGCCTTCGAACGATTGCTCCTTCCCGCTCAAGCGATAGTCGAGCACATAACAGGGCGGCGCGACGCGGTGTGTGGATACTGATTTTCCGTCTTCAATTTTTCGAAATTAATGACGAAACGGCTGCAAATCAAATTTGCAGTTGTAATTGAATTTTGTGAATTTCTATTTTTCCTCAAACAATGGACCGAACAACAGCAGCAACAACATAAGCTAATTACACGTTTCAAGAGCTCTCGTTTGGTTGGAGTTCGACGAGCTTCTTCAATTCCTGGCTGGCATTGGATTCCGGGTGTATTCAGTGAGCAGACGGGCCGTGATGAGGACGCAGTGAGGTGAGGCTGTAGTTTGTAAGTGTTTTGAAGTGCCTGCACGTGTCGCTTATTACGGAATTAAATTTAAATTTGTTTCACTTTAAATTTCGGTTGGGCTCCAGACATGCCACGAGAACATGGATTGGTTGCCGCTCTGAATGTAATGGAATGTAATTAAGGATGTAAACAGGAGTGTTGATTCGTAGCAAGTAGGCGAGCAATTCATCCGAAGAGACTTTCAATTCGAATCCGAACTTGAAATGGGTTGACTGAAGGGAGGAGTTCTTGATGCACTTAAGTTGAGAAATGTCGGTTCGTTAGATGGCTCCGTTGTGGGGAGGTTGTGGCGAAGATTGTTTTTGTGTTTCTTTAGATCAATTTTACGTTTCACTGGTGTGCTTGCTCGTCGGTGTTCAGATGTAGTAACGTCACGGTGGCGTATGTGGAACATTTTTCATCTGGACGCGGAGGTGTTGTTCAGAGTTGTCTTGCGTGGCCAAGTGGCGTCTACGTAACAGCTTCAATTCCGACGAGAAGGCAGTCTTACCAGTTCTCTAGGATGACATCAAAAAATACCGTCATTTTAGACTTTGAAATCTTGATCATTAATTGTCAAAAAAAATGACTTAATTTTATCGCTGCCGCCAGCAGAGCTAACTCCTTCATCGGACATCCCACTCCCATTCATAAGCACGCCGGTACAATTATAGTACCTACCTCCATCCCGATTCAATTTAACAATGACGTGCCAGAAAAAAAAGACAGCCACGGAGACGGAATCGCATTTCAGCGATAAGTGAAGACCAACAAAGCTGCCATGCACTTCTGTGCATTTCTACTGGCGGATGGATGTCTCCGGGAGAATCTTCAGTCTCGATATGCATTGAATTCAAATTATGCTCAATGGAGATATTTTTTTGCTTTCGTGCAGAGCATTAAGGAAATTGGTTGGAATTGATTGATGATGAATTTTTTTTTCTCCGTGCCTCCTCGTCCTGTTCGTCAATTCAGATTGTCGTTGAAGATATTTTCGTGTATTCTCACAGAATATTCATTTTCTGAATTCAATGAACAGAGAAATAAGGCCTATTTGTTGCAAATAAATCTGAAGGAATGAAGACGAACGTCCTCCACTTGCATCGATAGGCAATGTTTGTTGGCGATTTCGTGTGATTTTATCAACAATGAGCTGAATTTGTATTCATCTTTTCTATCTGGCACTGGAACCGATGTTTTGATGTCTCTTTTGCCAAAAACGAAATGAATTCCGCTTCCGTTCCAGAAGCTCTGAGTAGATCTTTTCAGTGCGAAGGGCGAGTGGGGGGAAAACAGGTCCGCTTTAGTCACATCCTGTAAACACCGGAATCACAGTCTTCTACAATCGCATTTTCAACATAGTCAGTAGCTCAGGCTCTCATGGCGACTGACTGGCCAAGGAGGATAAGAAGGCATACTACCAAAAATCGCTCCGTCACACACCACCAAGTAAAAAGGTCGCAATCGTCGGCTGCAATATCGACATAGTAAAGCAAGTAAAGTCCTTGACTACCTCAAAGTTTCTGCTGCTCATTATGACGCTCTGTCCTAGACGTCGATGTTGTGCGTCCTTTCGTGATGAAAGCATGTAGGTAGACGAAGTCCTTGACGACCTCAAAGTGATGACAACATGTACTTTGTTTTGCCCTGGTTCATCGCTAGATCCATTTTAGCCTATTCCGCTTCAATGCCAGCAAACGCCTCATTGACGGCTCACTGTGTTCGTCCAATCACGTCAATGTCGTCCGCGTAGGCAAGCAGTTGAACGGACTTTTGGAAGATCGTGCATCGGGTGTTTATGTTTGAGTTTCGCTCGATCTTCTCAAGTATGATGTTGAAGAAGTCACATGACAGCGTGTCGCCTTGCCTAAAACCTTTTTTGACATTGAAGGTCTCGGTGAGTTCGTAACCGACCTTGGTGGAGCAGCGAGAGTTCTCCATCGTCATCCTGCACAACCTGATGAGTTTGGCAGGAGTGTCAAAACTAGACAAGGCGTTGTATATCTCGTCTCTATGCACGCTGTCATATGTGGCCTTGAAATCGACCAATAGTTGGTGCGCATAGAGCTGAGTCTTTTCCAAAATCTGCCGAAGTGTGAATATTTGGTCGATGGTGAACTTCCCAGGCCTGAAACCGCACTGATAAGGATCGATCAGGTTGTTGACAAATGGTTTCAGGCTCTCACACAAAACAGCAGACAGGAACATGAACTCGTTGATTAGGCTGATTTCTCGATAGTTGGCGCAGTCAAGCGGGTTTCCTTTTTCGTGGATCGTTCAAACGACGCTGACATTCCATCCTCTGGTTATATTTTACAGATGAGCTGGTGCACGCGCCCAACCATATCATTTGCAGCTGCTTAATCCATTTCCGCGAACAGTCCGTCCGCTCCAGCAGCTTTGTTCGACTTTAGTCTAGATATCGCTATCTTGACTTGGTCTAAGTCGGGAGGACGGAATTCTTGTTCATCATCGTCCAAATTAAGTGAAATGCTCTTTTTGTCGTCATCATCGTTTAACAGTCTACAGAAACGATTTTCCAAATTCTCAGCATCGACTGCGATTCTACTACTAGTTGTCCATTTTCGTCCCTGCAGGCTTCGGCCAGAGTCATGTACCATCCGGACACTTGTTACTTTTGGTAAAACTTTCGGACCTCCTTCCTGTCGTAACATCTCTCCATCTGATCATTTACCACCCTCAATTAGCTACAAACAAGGTGGATAAAATTGCCCCTCATTGTCCTTTTTATACAGAGTTACATGCTTTTTCCAAATTTATTTAAATTTAATATACATAAATCAATTAAACGGAATCAAAATGAATCAGATTAAATTACAACACCATAAATATAAAGCGATTAACCAAACCGTGAAAAACCGACAATGCTCACAAAAAAAGCACTCTTTCGCAATTGATTTCGGATTAAAATTCGTCATTATCTGGAGATGAACAGCAAAATGTCCGAATTACATAAAACTAAACCATGCCATGTGCAGCGTTTGTTTTTTTGCTGTTTCCCTTCAAATTAAAACGGCAACAAAGCGAAACGAAATAATCACGGCGTGATTTAGAACTCTGTTATGCAACAAGAGCAAAGACCTGTGTCACTTCGTCAGAGCAACATGCACGTTACTACACATCTACACGACCGTCGTACTTAGCCGGCGAACGAGCGTATTGTTTCGGAGTACACAGCAGATTTTAATGTTTAATTAAAAATTCATGCAAATAATCAGAAAATCCCCGTAATTAACCATGTTTAGAATAATGAGCAGCAAAGAAAGATAATCAAAGCTAATTAGGCTCGTCGTTGTGTGTAATATTATGCAGTTAGCAGCGTTTAGCCGGCTTTAGACGTGTATGCGTGGCACGCTAAAGCAAACGAAAGGATCTTTTGTTGTGGATGGTGATAAACACTGTCCGCTGCTTAATTGAATTCGTTACATGCTGACTACTTTAAGCATTTGCCTTAGGTGCTGAGAAATAAAGATATAACGTCGCCATTTTAAGCAATCCTCCTGATCACCGAAAGGCCCATTCGATTGGAAAACTCGCGAGCGAATCAGCCAAGCAGTTCACTCTCCGACAGACCCCCTACATTGGCGAAGACCTCCACGTCGGTGGGGCTTTAAGCAGACTCCCGCCCCCCTCAAAGGGCTTAGGGAAATAGACTACTCCCACCAGCCAGCCCTTTATTGAATTCTAATCAGACAACGTCTGAAAGTGTGATAATTAGCTTAACCGCTTGGCAAAGTCAATTGGCTCTTCTCTCCTGGCAGGCCACGCCAGCCGTCCTGCGGAGCACCCTCGTGGATATTCAACGAAATTTCTTCATCGACAAATCATTATCATTGTTTATTCAACGCTGCCTTCGTTAGCTTTAATCGGGCGAGCAGTAGTCGCCGGCATGCCTTCGGGCATGGCCAGATTTTTTTTCTTTGCTGTCACCCGTTTGAATGACGCCGGATCGTCTTAGTTCTTCATTTACCCAAGTAATGCCTCGGAATAAAATTAACATTCAGTGTTTAATCAAGCTGAACGGTGCCAACGCAAGTGCCAACCATCGTCACCGCTCTCGGGCCGGGCACCCCATTCGTTCGAAAATTTCTATGGCAAGTGAATTAATTAAAATCTCTTAATTTGTGGAAGCGGATGCAGTGCTCCTTAATTCTTCGCCGAACGTGACATCCTCATCCAATCCAGTTGTGCTGTCGAAAAATCGTCGAGTAGGTGTGAGGACTCGAAATATCTCATTCGTATTCAATGTCACTCTGGGCAAGTATTTGCTTTATCAGATGGAGCTGCTGGTATTTATTAACTTATCCGCCGGGGAATTGACTCCGCGCAGTAACAAACAGAGGGGGTGCATCATCATCCGGCTGTCTGTTGAGAGCTGTGCGCTCGAGAAGCAGTAAATCCTCGGAACAGCGGGAGTGCCTCTGACAGAGCTGCGTTTCGGGTGCTGTTTCTTTTTTGTGCTGCCTCTTGTTTAAATTTGGCATCCTGCAGATACTCAATGGACATATTTCTTCAGTTAAACGGCGGATGCAATTGAACCGTGTCCAAGTGGACGTGCACATGTATCTGGGGATGTCCTGGCTCCCCGATGTGGTGGGGCTCACTTGAGCTGGCTTGGGGGCGTTTTATTGGTCATATTCCAAAAAATTTCTGTGCAGAGTTATTGCGAGCCCTCGGTTGCTTCTGGGTTGCTACTTCAGATGAATGAGTTGAATGCAATGAATGGTCCCGCTTGCATCCAGTGTAGTGTGCGCATTAAATTTAATTGCTATGAACTTGTTCCGTCCATAAGTTCTTTGTGCTGTGCAAATTGAGTTTGAGCAGGGAGCGTATGCCATGGGGGCTGGTGACTCTGGGTGCAGGGCATGGAACAATGCGAAATGAAATTTGAGAGCACAATTTTAAGGACATTGTCTGAGAAATTATTGGAGCGTCAGAATAATAATTCCAAGAGGTTATTCAAATTCAAATCAAATTTAACACACCAATCATGGTGGCACAGTGAGGGATTCGCAGGACGTGGGAGTCCCGAATGAGAATGAGACGTCAATGAAGTGTCGTGCCAATGTGAAATTGGATTCCCTTTCATTCGGATGGTGTGTGTATGTGGAGTGTAGTCATTGGGTGGGTGGATATGTAATGACTCTTGCCGCAGGGATTCCTAATGGACATCAATTCATTTCGTCTTATCACTCAGACAGGGTTAAGGAACATCGTGATCTATGCAGCGGTAGAAGTTAATCGATAAATTTGCTTAGAATTCACACGATGTGTGCATGTGTCCAGTGGTTCATAATGTTTAATTAATAACCAAAAAGAATGGGTGTCGCTGTAAGCCAGTAAAGCTTCTTAGACTACTCTTGTATTGCATGCTATTGTTCTGTCACGAGTGGAAGCGACGAAGTGTTCTATGCCGACTCCGAACTTACAAGTTTTTGAGAAGATTTTTCTAGCCAGGAAATACTCCTTAAGCATTGTCAGTGACTCGAAAGAGGTTGGGCCGTGAACATTATTTTCTTGTGTCGCTCAGACCAGAGATTCAACCTACGATGTCGAGATTTAGGTCTACGCGCATAAGCACAACGCCCCGGGCCACTGCACTTTTTTTTTAAATCTTTCTTCTTTGTGTGGCGCTGCAGTCCCGGGTGGACCTGGGCCCCCACCAACATGCCTCTCCAACTATCACAATCTCTAGCTAGCTGTCTCCAGTTTCGCACACCAAGTTGCTTGAGGTCCGTTTCAACTTGGATGCGCCACCTTAAACGCGGGCGTCCTCTGTTGCGTTGCCCGACAGGTTCGGTTTCCAAGATTCTTCGGGCCGAGCTATGGTGTCTATCCGCTCTACATGGCCTAGGCACCGTAGGCGTTGGATCCGTAGACGTCTAACTAGGATCAGGGGGCCCACTACTTCAGCCGCCGTAACGAACTAAACAGTGTCAGCCTTGGCCAGATAACTCGCTTCATTAGAAGCACCAACTGGTTCCAGAGTTAGGAGAAGTCAATCCGCGTGGTATCGCAATGGGCCTACCCTGATCTAAGTGTGACTGCCCTTTAGCAGCATAACCTAACCCAACCTAACCCAACTAGACTCATGTTGCTGTACAGCCCGTACAGTTCGTGGTTGTCCTCTTGTGTTACTCATGTTAGCCGTTGCAGCGTTTTTGGAGTGGCTCGTTAATTGCACGTTTTTTGTGTTCACACTCGCCAACATACCACGAGTTTCTTGTCGGGCTGGGTTTACAGTGAAGGATATTAAGAAAGACAGTCTTGTCTGTTATGAGGAACAGGGAATGTAGGAATGAAGAACAAGGAAAGCTGGACGCAAAGCAAGACTGCAGAGCTTATTCTTGATGCTTTCGAATGGAATAATCTACGTCTCGTTTGCGTGGAAGTCGAATGGAGGAGAAGGCACAACCGCTAACTCTACCAGCTGTACAAGGATGTGGATGTGGTACGGAAGGCAAAAATTCGTCGAACGGCACTGGCTCGGCCACATCGAGCGAATAGACACCAAAGCTGCAGCTTCTAATCCGAGCCTCCTGGTTCGCGAAGGAGAGGAAGAACGAACCTCCGGTATGGAGATCAAGTCACCACGGACATAAGAGAGCGGCGTGCCTAGGACTGTCAACAATGGAAGGCAGCAAGCTCCATGGGTCATCGGCCTTGAAAATTAAGAACATGAGTCAAAAACTGCGAAACTGACGTACATTTCCACCCAAAGCGCAATTAGGAGACCATGAATCCTTTGAAACCACTCACTGTGCAGGTTTTAATCTGAAATCCAGAGAAAAACGCGCAAAATTCTCTGTAATGAGAGTACCAAGAACAGAGTGTTGAAAAAGCCTAGTTCCTTCACAGCTGCTGTCAAAACTTGGGTACAAGCACAAGGGTATGCTTATGAATAAATGTTCCGTCTTTAGACCTACTTTTGTCATTATTTAGTGGGAAAATTTAAAGAACGAACTTCACTTAACAGCGCACGCTTCTGCGACCAGACACTCCTGCAAATGTCTCGGCCCTTTGCAAAAGAAATCAATTCAACAGTGTAACCATCAAGTAATACGTTACGGATTAAGCCCTGACTGATGAAGGCACCATCAATTCTTGACGCTTGTCATTTAATCTGCTCGTCCTAGCTGTGTGCCTGCGTGTGTGTGTGATGTAATTTCATACGAGCTTACTTCTACCGCCTCGCTAACCCGATCCCTCCCCCTCCACTCACTGCTAGCCGGGGGACACAATAATTGCTGCATTTCTCTCTGTCTCTCGATTTTCTTGTTTTCATTTCGTGTATTTTTACCAAGATTAATCAAGATTTTTCGACTCCGTCTCATTGATTTAGTCGTGACATGCGATGTCATCCCGTGCGCCGGGGGATTTCATCATGCCCTCCCTCCAGCACTGATGGCAGTTGTATCAACATTTTTTTAAGCCCGTTTATAAGAGAATCCAAATGCTCGACCAACAAATGCACCCTTCTCGGAAACAACTCTTACGGTCCCCCTTCTGCTGTCCAATTCAACAGCACTCAACACCGGCTCTGCCAGTAGTCGTAAGGAGCTCACATCCGCAAGAGCGCCGAGGCATTCCCCAAAGTTTTATGATGTGTGTCGAAACTCGGAAGTCTAATCTCATATTTTTAGCAGGAAGTAGTGGTTTATTTCAAGACAGACTCATCGCCAACCTGCGCCCCCTCACCGAAGGCGTAATCTACCCCTGCACAGACTTATGGATTGTATGGAGCATACAATTTCAAGGCAATTGTGCTCGTAAACGGCTTACCTGACGGCCGCCAACAAAAAGTGTTGATCTATCAAAATGATTTACGAGGCCCGACAGCTCCGCTTTGCGAGGCGTACGACGACACGTACCCGCAGCAGGGAAAAAAGTTAATGTTGCGGCTGTGTTGCCCTTCGCATCCAAATCACGTAAATATAGGAAAATATACTCAAATTCAGTACCCAATGGAATTTCCCAATTAATTCACTTCACGAGTTATTCGGAGACTCAGCCATCAGCCAACCGGGTGTGTCGGGGAAAGGTATCCCTAGCCACACAATCAACAACTTTTCTCACCATAAATTACCAGGACATTCACATCAACCAAAAGAACTCCCATTACGGGTGCGGGTGGGTGGCGGTTGGGAACTGCCGAGTCGGGCCGTGGGACTCCTTTGGCCAAATATATGCAACTTGACATGTACCACTTCGCATGAGGATGTTGCCGACCAATTGGCATTAGCCATTGTGACACTTACTAGCGAACAGCTTAATTATACCGTTTAATTAAACAGGAAACCACAACCAAATGGGATGTGTTCGTGCATGTGTCTGCAGTGTCCTTCGCTGGCGGACCAAAATGCCACCAGCACAACTAGTGACAGACTGTGGATGTGACTGTGTATGGATGCGAGAGCAGACGGATGTTTTTGTGCTCTGCCAAAGGACAACAATTCCAAATTGTCAATTTGGGGAGCACATTTGGCGTGGAATGACCCTTAAAATGATCTCCCGGAAGTAAGTGCTGGGTCTGTGGACATATTTCAGATAAACGAAATTGAATTCAATTGGAATTTTCAATTTGAATTCATCATGATGCGGGCGTATGAGCTTCTCCTTGGCTCGGAGCACACCACTGAGCGCAAGAAATCGTCAAAATTCCAGCAACTGTGATTTGCCATTTCAGTTGTTCGGACAAATGGTGTATTCATTGGTCAATTAAAATATTTTTGGCCCATCCACTGTGACCAGCAGTAAGGAGGTTGCCTCCGCCTTCAGCGCCACGGAAGTCCACTTGTGGCTGGATATTTGAAAAGGGTTCCTTTCGAACGTGAGAACATGTGCGTAGGGAGTGACAATGACCACAATGGGCGGTCCATTAAGACATGCTATCTTAAATTTAAATAGAATAGACGTCGTTATCTTTGCGTCACGAGGCCATTCCTGGGTTGCTCGCATCGTCTTTTGGGGCTGATCACGACCGGCATCCCAGTAACTCTACCTAACCTATGCCGATCAGAAAAGATGAGAAGAACAAGACGTTAATAGACCTTCGACGTTGGTGGACTGGCATGGAAAACACTGATGTGGACCTATCAGACTACTTCTGACGGCGACACAAATCGGTACATAAAATCTGAAACGAAAACTCAAGAAATTTAAGTCGTAACCCACCACTTGTTGGTCGATGTCAAGACCCATCATGACAGATGCATACAGCTATACAATACCAGTTTTGACTTCCTGCCGCACTCGTCAGGATTAACGATAGAGAATGGCTGCTCGATCGCTGCTCCATCAGGGTTGCTTACAAGCCCTCCCTGACATTCAACATCACAAGGCTCCCACGCCAACAACGCAAAATCTTCCAAAGTTGGTGCAATTGTTAGCATATGTGGCTTTAGACTTTGATTGAAAAAACACAGTGTGGCGTCAATAAGGCGCCTCATGGGATTGCGACAGAATCAGATGAGTCTGGCGGTGATCGAGGACACTAGAGGACATAGAACATCGATATATTCGTCAGAACGTCACAATGGACCTAGTTGACTCGATATAAGACATTGACCATCGATGTCCTGCTATCTGGACAATCTCAAAAGCAGATGAAGAAGTCCTTGGTCTCTTTTAGAGAAATTTTCTGAGTGCGGTCTTATGTCCTGTTTGCATAGGATCTGGGGGAGAGAATTCAACCACGAACTGCACAGGCTGCACAGCGGCGTGCACCTATTTAAGCGTCTTCAGATCCAACGCTTAAGATGGCTAGGTAATGTAGAGCGGATGGACACCATAACTCCGGCCTGAAGAGTCTTCGATACCTAGCAATTGAGAAAGCGCAACAGAGGACATTTTCGAACGAGATGGCGCACACAAGTGGAAAAGGACCTCAACCAAATTGGTGCGCGCAGCTGAAGGCAACTGGCCAAGGTTCCTGCCGGCTGGAGAGGCATGTTGGTTGAGGCCCAGGTCCACCCGGACTGTAACGCCAATCAAAGAAGAAGGAAGAAGCACTATGGAGCTTAATTCAATGCTGTTTGCTGTCACTTAACTTGAGTTGCCACAGTGTTTGAACCGATTCCCTCCTTTTGCAGTTAAAACCGAGATGTACAACTTTTTAGTGACCTTTCGCCACGAGCGCTCTGAAGGCTTGATGAAGAGTCATTGAGATATGTTGTTTGGTGTCAATGTAGCGTCGGTCATCACATTCGTCCAACGGCCAACCACAAAAAACTGGCTTGGATGTCAGATGTGCCCTTCAGTGTTAACGAACGCAAAGCTAAGCTGTGCCTGCTGTAAAAATGTGCGTGGCACCAAATTGTACGCAACATCGTGTTATTCTCTGCGAGAAATACGAAAGACTACATCAAATTAAATTGCAGCGTTCTCGATAAGATGCGATATGCCTTTTTTTCGTTCCTGTTATCTGCTCCATAAATAAAAATCAATGTTTGTTTGTTCTTTATAGACTTCTAAATGGTAAAACATAGAGCACTGATGTCCTTGGTAACTTTTTTCAGAATTGTATGGAAAATGTTTTGCACTTGCAATTAGTTTCTGAAGTTTGTAGCAACACACGGCGGAAACAACATGTAAAAAAATGTTCTTTCGTTTATTTTGATATATTTTTTTCAAAAATTTAATGTTTTCTTGTTTATTTAGTTTTTTTTTTCGATTTTTAATAAAATATCTTTGAGCGAATTTGTAACAAAAATAAGAAAAATGTAAGTTTTCCTCAACAAACTCCCATATTATAGCTTTTTGACTCAACAAAGGACATTCAAAAATTCATCAAAAATTAGATAAGCATTGCAGAACCAAATATAGACTAGTGTTGGGCTTTGGAACCAATGTAAAAAGCGTGCTTTGAGTCCTGTCATCAGCGGAGGACTGAAATTGTATGTCAATGAAATGATTAGAAATCGGACAGGAAATCGTTTAGTAATGTTGGCTTCCAAATCCTACAATTGACTTTATGTATCACGGTCGTGCACAGAGACTCGAATATGTGATGGTTTGCTGTGAACTAGATTTGGAGAGTACACTGAATAATTGTTGTGGCCCGTGGCGTTGTGGGTATGTGCGTTGACCCCTACGTACACGAACCTTTTCGCCCAAGATAGCTCCCTCTGTACAACAAAAATAGTGCTCACTGCCCCACCTCTTTCGAGTCACAAACAATGCTCTAAAAGTATTAATGTCTAGAAAAAGCTTCTCAAACTTGGACGTTCGCAGTCTGCATAAAAAACTGCATAAACAATAGAACGCACAAAACGAGTAGTTGCTGAGAAGCTAGGCTGTTGCGCCACCCATCCTTTAACACGCCCAATCTGTCAAAATGATTCTTTTAAAACAACTCTCCTAAATCACACGTCGTGAATATGCCCATAATCCACGTAAGTGCATTCCAATAAAACCGAAGAATATCGAAACACTTTAAGCCCCACCGCATTTGAACTTGACTATTTCTTTCTCTTGTCATCGGCTCAAACAAATATCGCAAGACCTGTGAAATCCTAATCAAATTCCCAGTCACGTTGGGAAAACACCAAAAACAAAACAAAGTATCCGCACCAAGTCATCTGAATTCTTACATTAATTAGTTTAATCAAGCAATTTCCACATCTTCATCATCTAAATATAGATAGGAAAACAAAAAGTGAGAGCTTGAACGGAATAACTCTATGCAATTACGCTCTTCGTCGAAGGAAGAATAAACAACATGAGGACCAGCCAAAATCAGATATCCTACGCACATTGTCGGGATACGACGACGGCGACGAGCGAAACAACATGACAACGCAGCACATTCGCCGACTAACCACTTAATTGACCTCGTCTCTCATTTCGGTGAACTCATGATTGGATGGTGCAGACTAAAGGATTTCGTTCGCTTGTTGGTTTGATGATACATTGCGAAGGTGAAAGACACTGTGTGCTTTTAGAGGGGCAACTCAGCTACACACACACTTACTCTCGTCAAAACAAATGGGAGTAAAATAATGCGGAATTTTGTGTCGACTTGTGCCGCAAATCAAGTGATCCTTCCGAGCTCGTTTCAACGGTATTGGTGTTGATAACAGAAAGGGTACGCCTTGCCAAATTCGAAATCATTTCAACGTATGTCTGTTGACACAGCATCGCAGACGCGTCCGATGATGTAAGGTGACCCAGAAAAGGATTTGGTATTGTTTTCAGAGTACCTACGTGACGAGGTATTCTCCGAGTTGAGTTGAAATTGGGATGTAGAGGGACACAACATTCTCATCATAATAGGATGGTATAACCGCAAGCTCTACGAGCAGTAGCAATATCTAGAAGAAATCCGGAACACTAATTTCATCCACTGCCCTTGCGCCGCCAAGACAACCGCATACTTAAGTTCTTAGTAACTAAGGGCAGATAACGTCGTCTTGCTAACTGACAGCAGCATGCCGGAAATGATAAGGGAGAACTACTTTACACTCAGACTCGCAGCAAGTGCATACAACATTCCCGTGACTGTCCACCTTGTCGTGTCGACTGAGGTTAGCGCGCTCCCATGACCCTGGAGAGCATTGACTAGGGTCACCCAAACGACCTTGCCGAAGCTAAGAGGCATTTAAATCAAAAGGTGGTGGCTTGGGGATTAAGCAAACCATAGCGGGGAATGAACGAGCTATTCAAGAACAAACTCGTTCATGTAACTTGCTAGTACCTGCCGTAGGTGGGCTGTCGCTATGCTATGGAGCCCACGGGTTAACCCGTGGGAATACAACTAAGTTCAATGACAAGGTATTCGTCATTAGGAATCTCAAGCAATCTTCTTAGAGTAGCTACCGACCAGAGGCGCCCACAAATCCTTCACACTGCACCTTCGAAATGAAACAAACATCATCCTCGAAAAGGTCGTAGATCAGCACTAGATGAGCGGTGTGTCCTCGATTAGTTAAAATAATAATATAATATGGGTGGCGCTACAGCCCGTAGAGAGCCAGGGCCTAGTCCTACCCCACGCCGACTCCGAAGGGGCAAGTTTGAGAAGCTTTTTCTAGACAGAGAATACTCTTTGAGCATTGTCAGTGACTCGAATGAGGTGTGGTCGTGAACATTATTTTTGTCGCACAGAGCAAAAATCGAACCTACGACGTCGAGGCTTGGGGTCGACGCACATACCCACAACGCCACGGGCTACCACTTCCTAAATTAGTTAGCACTCACGAAATAGACTGACTTGATTGGCTGACAACTTGATCGAGACTAAAGTTAGTACAATCCAAGTATCAGCTGGCCGCAAGAAAGGTCTTCCAGAAAGTCAGTTCTGTGAAAATGAGAAGACTGAGCCAACTATGCAGAGCTGAACGAATGACGCTAAAAATGGTGCCCAGAGGGGTCGATGTCACAGTTGTTGTAACTTTCAAGCACATGGGGCATTATGTACACATACCATTCAAGCTCAATAAATGAAGCAGCATGTTGCATTAACAGCTCAAAAAGAAATAGAGGTGAAGGAGATTAACACTTGACTCTAGGTTTGTCTGGGAATGCCACAAGATAGCATTTTGACAAAAAAAAAAAGAACTTAAAACTGCTATGTGCCTGGACATAGAAACGATCCCAGCCCACTTAGCGTTAGGTGAGTTTAGTGTTCAGCTAGCGAAATCGCCGGCACACTTAGACCACGCTGTTCCAATGTGATACCCATGGTCAGTCGACCACCACTCGATCGACGACAAATGATTAATGGAACTGTTTTAAAAACCGAAACTACCCCTCGATCGACGGCAAATGGTGACTGGATCTGATTTGAAAACCGAAAGTAATGCATTAGCTTTGAGACTCCAACCGTGAACCCTTCCTACCAAGGAGGCTTGTCAAATAATTCTCGCCTCCTACCACGGAGCAGTCAAGTGGGAGTTACACACTCCAAAAAATGTATGAGGGTCTGTCCCAGGAGAGCCGAGCTGACTCTAAACAACCCTGACCTGTAGCACGCACATCGATCACTTCTCATGCAACAATCAGTGCCACGGAGGGCAAATCAGCTCAGACAACTTTCGGCGCTGCTCACATGCAAGAAAAACCGTGGAACACTTACTCGTCGAGTGTCCATTGACTTCAGGCAGAGCAGAAAATAGTGAACACAACCACCACCAATCAACAGGAGTAGACTATCAGAATATTCCGTCTAGAGAGATAATCAAAATACTCAAGAGAGCTTTATCCGTCTAGATTAAGAAAGACGATCTTTAGTGGTCCCGTTGCTATGTGATTGCTATATTCACTCCCCATATTTTTCAATTTTATTCGATTCAACGTCCACAGCAAGATGAAGCACAGAATAACTCCGGCCAACTGTCGTTTCTGTGGGATTAAGAGGAAATTGACCAAAAGCGCCCTCTTTCGAACGTAGAAGCTTCTTCTATACGGGACAATGATCGTCTCTGTTGGAAGTAATGCTCTCGTGCCCTAAAGGTAGAGTAGTTCTCTGCCACAAGCCTCGAGTGGGAGCTGCTGTCAGAAATGTCAAGAAAACTAGTCAGTTGGCAAGTATTCATTTTCTGTCATCGGACTCTGTGTCGTCGCCATGTGGCGATAATTCCATCAATTTAATCGTGCAGAAATTTGAGCAAACCGTGTCTGTAGGAGAGGTGAAAATAGCAGTGCATTGGTTGAAGAGCCGTCCACCTCAACTCGTCATCGTCCTCAACAATTGCACCTCTTACGTTCGTCGTTGATGAACATTATGCATAAAGACTTGCTTTAACATGCTAACAAGGTGCAATTGACACAAGAACTAAAGAAACCGAAGAAAGATCTGATTTGAAAACCGAAAGTAATGCATTAGCTTTGAGACTCCAACCGTGAACCCTTCCTACCAAGGAGGCTTGTCAAATAATTCTCGCCTCCTACCACGGAGCAGTCAAGTGGGAGTTACACACTCCAAAAAATGTATGAGGGTCTGTCCCAGGAGAGCCGAGCTGACTCTAAACAACCCTGACCTGTAGCACGCACATCGATCACTTCTCATGCAACAATCAGTGCCACGGAGGGCAAATCAGCTCAGACAACTTTCGGCGCTGCTCACATGCAAGAAAAACCGTGGAACACTTACTCGTCGAGTGTCCATTGACTTCAGGCAGAGCAGAAAATAGTGAACACAACCACCACCAATCAACAGGAGTAGACTATCAGAATATTCCGTCTAGAGAGATAATCAAAATACTCAAGAGAGCTTTATCCGTCTAGATTAAGAAAGACGATCTTTAGTGGTCCCGTTGCTATGTGATTGCTATATTCACTCCCCATATTTTTCAATTTTATTCGATTCAACGTCCACAGCAAGATGAAGCACAGAATAACTCCGGCCAACTGTCGTTTCTGTGGGATTAAGAGGAAATTGACCAAAAGCGCCCTCTTTCGAACGTAGAAGCTTCTTCTATACGGGACAATGATCGTCTCTGTTGGAAGTAATGCTCTCGTGCCCTAAAGGTAGAGTAGTTCTCTGCCACAAGCCTCGAGTGGGAGCTGCTGTCAGAAATGTCAAGAAAACTAGTCAGTTGGCAAGTATTCATTTTCTGTCATCGGACTCTGTGTCGTCGCCATGTGGCGATAATTCCATCAATTTAATCGTGCAGAAATTTGAGCAAACCGTGTCTGTAGGAGAGGTGAAAATAGCAGTGCATTGGTTGAAGAGCCGTCCACCTCAACTCGTCATCGTCCTCAACAATTGCACCTCTTACGTTCGTCGTTGATGAACATTATGCATAAAGACTTGCTTTAACATGCTAACAAGGTGCAATTGACACAAGAACTAAAGCCTCTTGACCATTTCAAGCGTCGTAAATGGTCAGAATGGTGGCAAGAAATGGCAACAGTGGATGATCAATTTTCGAAGAAAATCATCTTCAAATGTTCACCTCAGTGGATTCGTCAATAAGCAGAATTGCCGCATTTGGTCGAATGATAATCGAAGAGTGATTGTCGAAAAACCAATGCACCCACAAATTGTGACTGTTTGGTGCGGTTTATGGACTGGCGGCATCATCGGGCAGTATTTTTTCCAAAGTGAGGCCGGTTAAGCAGTTGCTGTGGATGGGGTTCGCTATCGTGAAATGATAACGAACTTTTTATGGACCGAATTGGCAGATATAAATGTGGACGATATGTGGTTTCAACAGGACGGTGCCACTTGCCACAGCTAACGAAACAATGGCTCTTTTGCGCGACAAATTCAATGGCCGTGTTATGTCACGTGGTGGCGATGTCGATTGGCCGCCAAGATCATGTGATTTGACACCGTTGGACTTTTTCGTGTACGTCGATAAGGCGGCAACAATTTAAGCGCTGAAGGATGAGATAACTCGGCACATTAACGGCATAGAACTTCAATTGTTCTTCATCGTCATCGAACATTTTGACCATCGGATGGAGGTGTGCCGCCGAGGTCGCGGCCAACATAATTGAATACAAATTGAATATTACCATATTAAAAAGAAATGACAATCATTTCCTAAATAATTTGTGTTTTTATTCAAAATCAACACCTTTACAAGCCCTGGGTCCACCCAGTTGTCTACGTCTACAGATTCAACGGCTGAAGTGGCGTGGCCGTTGGCTAGAGAGACTTGTTCGTTAATAACCATGTCCGCTCCGAACTGAAGTGCCGTGCGGAGAGTAGAAGTAGGATATGGTAGCCGTGTCAAACGAGGCAGCCACGACCTTCGACGACAGCTAAAAAATTCCTGAATTGCTGCTTCTTATCCATCTTCCAAATGTACACACAAATAGTATTTCCGCCCCTGAATGCACATCAAAGAGACGTAAAAACAATCCCATTCCCCACTCAACTGAACTGCATGCAGTTCGGAAAATAAATGCAACAGGCACTAAGAGCAGTTCAGAAGTAATTTCCTGAGAATGCAACAGATCGAAAGTTCTAAGCACAACTGATACACGCAAACGAACAACCCACTCGAGGACACTCGAGCACTCGAACACTCTGGTACAAGCACCTCGGCACTGTCTGCATTGCGCCCACATCCACTCTGCATCCGCACACTCGACTGCCAATGATTGCTGTGTTCTGTGCGATTTAAAGAGACATTTCTGCTGTTGACCCTTCTAAGGGTATGACACATTTTGTTGCACAGACAATCGCCTCTCTCTCTCGGCCGTCCGGTCCGTCGTAGACTCCGCAAAAAAATTGTATTTTATTGATTCTTGTTTATTGTGCTTGCCAATATAAGTTACAATCCGTGTTGCTTCTTGTCGGACGGGGTGCGGGTGGGCTCCACTCATTGTCTGTACAAATAGTCTGACATTTTGATTACAATCTGATACACTTACCACATGCTGTTGTTACTGAGGCTGGAGCTGATGCCGAAGCCGGTCCGTTGTAATTGTTGTTGAACATCAGATTACCCAGATCGATAGAGGCAATTTGCAATTTGACTAGAAACCAGTGCTCCGGCGAATGGAATGGAAGATCCGAGCGGACTCACAGGGCAAGGCAAACACACCTTCGAACGACAATGGGAGAAATTCGATTAGTTTCGTGTCAAACAAATTGATTGTAGGGATTTAAATGAATATGCCGTACTGTCGGCCAGTTGTGGTAATTTGTTTTACTCTATTAACAAACCGATCCGGCGCGGGGGAGTTTCGTAACGATTGGACGCTGTTTCGTGGCGGCGGCGGTGGCAACAATTGAAGTGAGCGTTGTGTTAAATAAGAGTCGCCACTTGGAGAACTGCCGTAAGTTTGCAAACAACGTGTACAGGGAGACAAACAAGTTGAAGTGATGTTTTATGGTTTCTTTTGGCCATTTTTCCCTCTCAGCAAAATAAATGAGCCCCACTAACCTGTGACGAGATTTTTCGCTTACTCACCGAAGCCGAAGGAAGAGATTCGGCAGTTGGCACCCCCGATGGTGCAAAAGTTAAGAACAATGATTTTAAGATTGCCCAAGGACACTAGGGGGAATTTATGGGGAGCTTTTAGTGGCGGACGCTACTAATGGCTTCTGTCTGGTTCATTTAAATAACATGTTACCAGAATGAATTATGCGATGTTCTTTCCACTCGCGTGCGTAGGTTCGGTGCGAGGGGGCGATGGTTAATGAACTGAAGTTGACAAAGTTGAATTTAAACACGAACCAGATTTAATCTGAGTTCATTTCTTTTATTTTTCTCTTAATTGTTCCTTCATTACTAAGTCATCAACGGGGAGGGTGGCTGGTTTTTGATTTCGGGGTGTCTCTCTGTCTGTCTGCGTCAGTAGCTTCTGTGCTTAGGAAGCGACATTGAATTGAGTGGTTTACGCGGGGCTATCGATTGTGATTGCCAGTCTAGACGAATTGCTCGGGTTCATCGCCGTGTTCGACTCTTGGCTTTCCAGATGGTAGTCGAGGAGGGTGCAAGGACATGGTGTCGTTTACTCTCTGCGCTACGTGTTTGGGACTTGCTATGACGATAAGACGTGCCTGTGACGTTGTCGTTTTAGAAAGACTGTTTGTCTGACTGTTCAATTTTTTTTTTGTCATTGCCGCATGCTTTCAAATGCGAACCGAGGTGATACAGTGGAAGCTCCCTTAGTCAAATCGTCAAATTGTGATATCAAATTGGTTCGAGTTAGGGAAAGCCAACTGTAGCTCCATTTTAGAACTTAGCTAGTTCGTAAAGCACACTCTGAATTGAAAGAAATCGCTTCAGTATGTCCAGTATCGTCACCCTGTCGGCTGTTTTCTTGCAATTGCGTCAAAGTGTGTTGTATTGGATGCCTAGTTTTGAGGCACGATTTCCAATCGACCAGTGTCTCTTACAGCCGTCTGCCAATCTAGCATTTCCATCCCAAGTTCATCGAATGCTTAGATGTACTGTGTTGGATCAGGTTTCTCGGTCTGGTCCATCTGAGTCGAATGCTTATATTGGGATGTGCAGCTCCTTCAGCTACAGCACGCCACCTGGTACTGAAGGGCAGATACCTGCAGATAGCCTGCTTTACTAACCACTGCTTGGATTTTGTGGTCAAAATCTGAAAATTGTCGGATGTCCTCCAAACTCACAGGATCTGTTAATACACACGCCAGAACATAGAAAATGGTGTGCGCAAGTCGCCGGAACCCCTAAAAGGGCCGCTGTGCCAGTTGGAAGCTCAGCTTGACTATCACGCCATACAACAACCTCCTGTGAGGCAAGATGTTTGCGTGTTCTTTGGCCTGCAAAATACTTCCCTGACTCTAAATGATCCCTGATTGCAAACGGTACTACTTGGAACACACTGCAATTGCCCGGTAGTCTATGGACGTTTGATATGTTTCTAGGCATTCTGAGAACTCGCCCGCCCCGATTTCGCTGGAATGGTGTTGATTATTTACTTTCTTTATGAAGAGGCCTACGAGTCATGGAGGCTCGGTGTCTGAGACATCGCTTGACGGTCATGGGCATCAAGGCCAAGCTGTCTCACTATCGCAATGTCTTGATCTCTGCACCGAAGGTTCGGTCTTTTTCTCCTTCTCGAACCAGGACGCTCAGATTCGAAGACTCTCTTAGCTGGAGCGTTGTTGTCTATGCGCTCTATGTGGCCGAGCCAGTGTGGTCGACGGATTTTTGACATATACTCCTTGTGCAGCTCTTAGAGTTTGCGGTTGTGTCTTCTCATCCATTAGCCTTCCTCGCAGACGGGACCACATTTCTGAAGTAAATTTGTTTTTTCGAAAGCACCAGTAATCACCTCTGCAATCTTGCTTAGCGTCCAGTGTTCTGCTCCATAAAACAGCACTGTTAGAATATAAATTCTGCAGAGCGTCATCCCCCGTTTTATCTCCGCGGTGGCGTCATTGTTTGCATTAACTTCGGAGCCTAGGTAGACGAAGTCTTTCACTACTTCGAGGTCTATAGTGACGTTTTGTACTGACAGCCCATTGTGTTCTCCCGATGCTGTCAATGTCATCAGAATATGGGAGCAGTTGCAACTGCTGGTTGCTGGACAGTTCAGTTCCGCACGATCTTCTCGAGAATGATGTTAAAAGACAGTGCGTCGCCTTGTCTAAATCCTTTTCCGACATCAAAGGCCTCGATGCAATCTTTACCGACCCTGACGGAGCATCGGGCGTTTTCCATAGACATTCGTCATTAGAAGCAGTCTTTGGTTGCGTAGTAAATACCACCGTTTTTCATCCTTCTTCTGTCCGGCCCATCCCATCGCATCTCTTGTATTGCGGTACTGTCCGCTTTGTATCGGTAAAGGGCCTCCGCAAGTATTTGTACAACCACCATATGTTTATGAGTTAATTGCTCAAACAATTTTAAAAACTTTCCTTGAACATATTTCTGCAACCACCGCACTACCTTGACAATGACACGTGTAGCCTCACCACCATATCCTCGCCGCCTCCTCACCACAAGAAATAATTAAATTTAAAATCGAGCGATGCTAAGAATCTTCGTCCCCAAACCATTTTTATCTTTGAACCAAGAAGTCCCATCAGTTGTAAGCCGCAGCTTCGACATTTTATGACATTCTTGGCGCAAAACCGCCGTCTGAATGTCAATGCCAGGACAGCTGGCAAGGGACACCAAGGTAATCGGCTTTCTGGTAGGATTGCGGATGTCACACAATTCTGTTGGAAAAAAAGGAATATGGTGAAACGCAATTTTCGCCGATTGAGGTGCAATCTCGTGGTACTCGCCGACACTTCTGGTGGAATAAGCAAAGAAGTCGATTGTCTGTAGTGTGCAGCAGGGGCGTGCTTTTGCGTCCGCTTGTGCAAAAGCGACACAGAAAGGGTGGCGTAGTACCAACGCCGAATCCTGGGCAAGTGTTGAAAGTGATCAAATCCGTCCGCGTGCAATTCAGACGGACTGACGCTCAACTGAGTGAGACTTACACGAATTCCCGGGAATTCTTGAATTGAGCCATACTTAAAGTGAACGAGAATTTGGTTAATTCCCGCTGCGTACATGCAGCTTATGCTCTTGCCACTGACAGTGGAATAACTCTGAAGAGCGTGAGTGAACGTCGCGTTTGTACGCTGAAGTGGTGAAAACAATTGTTAACACTTTGAAGGACTGATTTCCTTTCTTTGTTTTTTTCCGTCTGCTGGGGATTTTTTCCGTCGGAGAATTAAGTTTGGGATGTCTGAGCGATGAAGCGAAAATTGTTTTCCACACTGTCAGAAGGCAATCCAACTCGAACTGGGGATGACAGAAGAATTTCATTTTTCACCATGGCATGGAAACAGTTGCTGGTTCGTTTTGTTTCTTATGAATTTTTTTTCCATTTGCTTTCGGGATGGGGATGGGATGTTTCACTCAAAATCACGACTGTTAATTTTTTTTAAAGAGGTCGTTGAACTCCTGTACGAGAGGACGTGAGTTTTTTTCCCGAAATTCTGTTACGTTAATTTATTAATGTGGCTCTCGACCTACCCTGAAAGTGCAGTCATTTGAACCCAATATTCACTTCAAAGCGCTGTTATCGGCTTGCGATAAGGGTTCTTTATAAGAGAGCTGCTATATTCACTGTATCACACAGACCTTCAGCTCTATATTTTCCATGACGACTGAGGGGTGTCTGGCAGGACCAATCATTTGTTACATTAGAGCGAAGTGTCGGCATTTTGATAGATAGTCAAGCCCCAGGCAACAAGTTCTCGCTCATCTTCCAACGAATTTCAATCGGTCCATAGAAACGATCTCGCTAGACACACTGCGTGCCCAATTCCACTTCCGACGAGCGAGTAGGCTTCACTGCCAACACCTGTAAGCTCATACCTATCAAGACAGATGGTGCAATTTACCAGAATGATTTGGCCAGATCTATGTCCTAAAAACAGACTTAGAACACTTTTGAATGCTGTCCACTTCTAGGACATCCCAGATGTCTAGAAGACCAGTTTAATGAGAAAGAAGTACGAAGACAAGAAGTGGAGAGTACCTCACATTCCCTAACTCCCTCTCTATCAACACTGAACGCTAGGAGTCTACTAATTTAAATATCTCTGGGACTGGCGTGGTCCTTCGACTTGTCGACAAACACCAACTGACTTCCCAGCAGAAGTAATATAAATATAATAACATGTTTGGTGCGACAGTTCTATTTGGACGTTGACTTAGCTTCAACATAAACCAACCGTGTCGAGCATGCTGTTTTATCACAATTACATGGGAACACCAATTTTGTAGCAAATCTGAAGGGAGAACTTCAAAAGGCCTTTTACATGGTCATACTCTTTGAAAATTATCAGTAACTCGAAAGAGATAAAAACGGCGATTAACAATGGTCTTATTATTCGGGGATTACAGAAACCTAGCGTTACAGTAGACGCACAAGCACATCACTGGCGAACCGCATGACAATATTTGCTTAAGCCACTGTCGCCAACCTTTGAAGAATTACTTAAAATTTCACCCAGACTTTCCTACTTACTTACTTAACAGGCCAACGACCCATGGAGGGTCTGAGTCTGAGATATCGCTTGATGGTCCTGGGCGTCAAGGCCAAGCTGTCTTACGCCCGTGATGTCTTGATCTCTTTACGGGAGGTTCGATCTTTCTCTCCTTCCCGAGCTAGGAGGATCGGATTCGAGGACTCTCTTAGCTAGAGCGTTGTTGTCCCTGCGTTCGATGCGACAGAACCAGTGTAGTCGACGACTGTTTGCCTCCCAGACTTCATCCATATCCTTCTACAGCTCGTAGAGTTCGCTGTTGTGTCTTCTCATCCACTCTCTTCCTCGCAGGCGGGTCCAAATATCTGACGTAGCTTATTTCTCTCGAAGGCATCACTAATCAGCTCTGCAGGTTTGCTTAGCGTCCAGCTTACGACTCCATGATGCAGGAATGGCAAGATAAGATTGCAGAGCATGATTTTGATAATTAGCCAAATTTTATTTTGACAAACCAAAGTGGCATCGGTCGGCAAGGGTGGTTCTACGTCGGATCTCCACTGTGATGTTATTTGTGGAGTTAACATTTTCCCGAGATGGACACACTTACTATTTTTTTTTGTCGCCAGCATATATTTTGTTTTGTTCTCATTGATCTTAAGGCCGGCTCGTTTCGCTTCTTGATCGATCGTCGGAAGTGCTTCTGACCGTCCTCTGCGTATCCCAATAGTTGCACTGATTTATCTAAGACAGTGCCTTCCGTGTTGACTTTTGCTCGCCGCACTATCCTCTCTATCACACGACAGAGCATCTCAGTTGGTGCAGGTGCAGGTTTCAAACAGCTCAAAGGTCTTCGAGCCGAATTGCATTCTTCATCGGCGCACCAAGTATGTGTTAACGCTTGGCGGCGAAACCGGATCAATTTTCTAGGAATCCGAATTCGGCCATTGTTGCAAATAACTCGTTGCAGTGAATGCTGTCGTATAAGATGAGTATCGATTTGAAACTCGCTTGTCTTCTTCGGGGCTTGCCTTAGTGTGAAAATTTGGTCTATGGTCGATTAGCCGGGCCGGATGCCGCACTGGTACGTGCCGATTAGTGCGGTGCAAAAGGGCTTCAGACGTTCACACAGTACAGTGTATAGGATCTTGTTGGCGACCTTGAGCAGGGATATACACCTGTAGTTGTTGCAAGAGGTAAGATCGCCTTCTTTGTGGACGGGGCGTATGGAAATGGCATTCCATCCGTCGGACATGCTTCCGTCCTCCCAAATTCGACAAATGCACTGGTGCATGGTCCCTGCCAAGAAGTCGCCACCAGACTTGAAAAGCTCCGATGGTAAGCCATCTACGGTAAGCCTGTGGCCTTGTTGTTCCTCAGCATTTTAATGGCTGTGCCAATATATTCATGGCAAGGTTGGAGGACTACTTCATCGACTACAGTTAGAATCTCCAGATTCCCGATCACTGCTCGTCAGGGTAGCTAAGAAGTTGTTGAAAGTGCTGCTTATTTCCTGAGGGACCCTGAGATTACCCTCGCACTTTCGAAGAGCCTGGGTACCTTCTCTTAAGGCTCAGACCAGCCCTTTGACTTTTTGTGAAAGTCTTGACACTATTTTACTGTCCACTGAAAAAATAAACTAAAAATTTAGCCGCTTTCAGAGACAGAAGTCGATAGCTTGACCTGAAAATTGGAGTTATTCCAAGGGTGCTGAGATCGGAGCAAGTAGAAGGTTACCACATTCACCGATTTATTCCAAGAAACTGCTAATGCTATTTGCATTCCTTACTGAGCACTGTGTTCTAGGGACCCGACGGCACATACTGCGCAACGACTTCAGCTGAAGCTGCAGTGATGAGGAGGAAGCCCCCCATCCCTAAGTTTTCAAACAATGCCCCTAATCGCACTCTCCTTTTTTCCTTTTTTTAAGTAATTTAATCTACTCTAACTTCAGCGACTGAGAAATAAATCCACACAGCCCATCACTGCGAATTTAATGAATAACCCACAACACAATCTTGCATCGCATTCATATCATATTCAAAGCGAAAGATCGGCTTTGATCTCTATCCGTACCCCGAAAGCAAGTCTACACAAAGCATTTCCATATTCAATTTCGCAAAGTGCCAAAGGACAAGCCCCGAGGATCCCCAACAGCAGCAGGTCGCCGGAGCAAAGGAGAACAGAAAAATAAACTCGAAAATAAAAGGAAAATAATACACCAAGCAAAACGTAACAAAAGTAATTGTTGACGCAAAGACGGGCAAACAAGAGCAGAAAAACCGAAGGGAGAAGAATAAAATTGAAAACTAAACAGGAAGGGAAACTCTAATGTTTCAACGCTTCTCGCAAGTGCTTAGGCGAGGTTACAGCTCCTTGCGAAAATCGGCTGCATGAGATGTGAACAGATTTCTGGAGGTCAATAGACATAAGTAAGCAAAGTCAGATACACCGTCGTCCAGGGCTGTGCTCTACACATTCGCACACACACACACACGGCACAATGGCCGGCACCAAAGGAGCAAGGAAACAACAAAAGAGGACGATATTGCGAGTCTTTGGGTAAATAAATTGATTCCTTTTCGCATTCGCTCCCGCCTGGCCCCTCGCAGTGCGTCGTATCGTCTAACATTTTTAATGCGATGATTGCTTCTTCTGGTAATTTTTTTCCTTTCATTCTTTGGATTGCTTTCGCATCGTTTTGTTGCTTGTGCTGGTGTTGTTGCTGTTTGTGTTGTGTTTGGCCCTCGAAGAGAGATTTCCCTCAATCAATCGAATCGAAGACTAATAGAAAGCAACAGAAAACAGCTGAAGCGTCATCATCATCATCATCACCTCTGCCATTATCTGAGAGGGATATTAAAGTATCTAGTCGTCGCTGTCGTCGTCGTCGTCGTCGTCGTCGTCGTCGCCGTTGCCATCGCACTGAAAGACGGCAGACCGATATTAGGTTGGCAAGCAAATATACTCAAAATACTATGAAATTGTTTTCATTTGCCTTATTGTTATTTTTTGGCGGCCGGGTGGGCTGGTGTGGGTGGGCGGAGCCGCTCTTTGAATATGCCTCAATTGAATTCTTATATTGAATGGCTGGGGCGCAGAGACACAGACAATTGTGTCGCTTGAAGGAGGGATGCTGGCGCTGGCAAGTAAATTAGGAGCCGAGCGTCGGCGCTGGTGTCTGTCGCAATGTTGATTTTTCTGCTGGAGATAATGCCGAGGTAATATTCAATACCTTTGAGATTAATTACTTATGCAAATGAAACGATGAAGTGGATGTGTGATGAGGTCTTAGGGATATTGTGATGGGAAATGAAACTGTGACGGGTGTAGGCCACAGTGACTCGGCAAGAAGTTCTTAATAAAACTTAAGGGGCGTGGCAACAAACACAGAGACACTCACTTTCTACCCTCAGTCATCCATTTTGTAGCTCGCAAAAAAAGCGAAATCACAACGCACTCTTTTTAATTCAGTAAACTGGTAGATTCTCGCAAACAAGACTGGAATATTTCCTGAACGGGTATACTTGAAAGACTCGATTCTGACATGAAACTTTAGAGACTTCCCAGGAGATTGCCGACAGCAGTTACATTTCTTCTTCTTCTTCTACTGGCGTTACAGCCCGGCTGATCCTGAACTTCAGCTCACAAGTCTCTCCAGCTCGCACGATCCTTAACCAGCTTCCTTAAGTTGCGCACACTGAGTTGGTTGAGGTCCTTCTCGACTTATGTGCGCCATCGAAGACTCTTCGGAGCAGTGGTGTGTCCACCAACTCTACATAGCCCAGCCATCTTAGGTATCTGGCTAGACTCGCTGCACAGCCCGTACAGTTCGTGGTTGAATCTTCTTCTCAAGAAACTACCAACGCCAACAGGACCAAAGACTGAACGCAGAACCTTTCTCTCGAAGAGACCAAAGGCTTCTTCATCTGCTCTTGAGACAGTCCAGGCTGCCGCGCCATAGAGCAGGACAGGATGCATGTAATGTTAGCTTGGTCCTTCGAGAAAGGGCTCTACTACTCGATTGCCTCTTGAGCCCAAAGGAACAGCTGTTGCCAAGAGCTATTCTGCTTTTAATCATGATGCTGATGTTTATTCGTACAATTTATGCTGGAGCCGAGGTAGACGATGTCCTTAACCACCTTGATGTTGTAGCTGCTTACGGTGACGTTCTGATCTAGTCGTTGACGTTGTGTGTCCTTTCTCGATGACAGCATATATTTAGTTTTGCCCTCATTCACCGCTAAGCCCATTTTCATTGCTCAGCACAGGGCAAGGACTGTGCGTTGGTGAGTGAGTTTTACACGTCCTTCTCCCTGACGATGTTGAAAAAAACGCATGACATCGCATCGCCCCTTTGACATTAAAGGCATCAGCGAGTTCGTAAATTCGGCAACATCAGCCTGATTTGCGCCCCCAACTCGACAGAGGACGAAGATGACGTCTATGATCTCCTAGAAAAAAGATACGATCAATGCCCCAGCTTCGACACTAAGATCGTTCTAGGAGATTTCAACGCTAAGGTGGGTAATGCAGAAATCTTTGCTAAAGTCACCGGGAAACGCAGCCTACACGACACCACGTCCAGTAACGGACTAAGACTGGTGGACTCTCTGTTTCTAGCACTCGGTTCCCAGACCAATAACCCGTCAAACAGATTGATCACTTTGCGATCGACGTCAGCCACTCCTCCAGTATTCTTGATGGCGGAACTTTCCGAGAAGTCAATGTTGACTCGAACCAAGTTATGAGTCAAGATATCGAGAGAACAACCTAGTCGAGAAAGAGATTCATGGTTTGACGTCTAAAAGCTACAATCGCAACGGACTGCTAGGATCTTTGCCGACCGAGTCTCCCAGCAACTCTCCGTAGGTTCGACGCTGCCTGCACAAACCATCGAAGAAGAATGGAGTCGTTGTCAAAAAGCCATTAAAGAATCCAAACCTGTGGTGCAACGCAACAGAGGACGACCGCGTTTAAGGTGACGCACCCAAGTGCAGACGCACCAACTAGGTGTGTGAAACTGGAGACAGCTGGCCAGAGATCGAGCTAGATGGAGGGGCTTGTTCGTTAAGGCGCAGGTCCACCCCGGACTGTAGCGCCACTCAAAGAAGAAGAAGAAGATTTTATATGCTCAGCCAAGCTCGGGGAAAAAAACAAATATATCGTCGGAGTAAACGACACAAATTTATTTTACACCGTCTCTTAATATTTCGTTCATCAGTCTCTGGAAAAGTCATCCTGATGAACTCATATGAACCACTGGGAGTGACGAAGGCTGTTTTATGAATATCCTTGGGAATCATCTGGATTTGATGGTATCCCTTAGCCAAGTCTAATGACGAAGAGTACTGGGCTCTTCCAAGTTTGTCTGGGATGGAGTCAATGGCAACGGATATTTAACATCAAATGTTATTGCAAAGCAAATTCTATATTTCTGACTGCCGGATATGTCTGAGTTTTTTGCAGCTACGGCTATTGGAGATGATCTTTAACAAAAATAATATGGGTGGCGCTACAGCCTGCAGGGGGCCAGTGCCCAGCTGAGAGAATACGACTGGTGGTCAAACTCCAACAAAATCCATTCGCGAAAGAACAATAGCTCTCGTCCAGCGAAACAGTGCATTTTGGTGTTGTTGCCGCCACATAAGTCTGCAATATGCCTGCGAGGACATCTGTTGCTGGATGGAAACAAACGAAGAACAACATCAAGGGACGGATAGAATCGCTCGGTTTTAGGGCTTTTCTTCTGTTTCTTCCTTTTGGCGTTTTTTTTTTGTCTGTCTGTGGCTCAACCACGTTATTTCTCTTTGTTAAAATAATTGAATCAAACTTTTTTTTTTTTAAAGTGCACATAAGGTGCGTCTATTGAAAGAAGTTTATTTTTATTAATTTTTCGTTTGATTTCTTTTCTGTTCTTTGCGCGAACAGGTGTCATGCAAGAAGGGTAGCTTCAGTTGATGATGCGTAGTGACTGTCAAGCGATCGCAAAATGGCAAGCTCTACACAGTCTTGTGGTGGTAGTTCTCACAGGCACTTTATTTGCCCTCGAATTGATAAGCCCAGTTGTGCGCTTTCAATGAGCCGTATTTGAATGATAATACTACCCAAGCATGCAGTGGCGTACCATCTCATGTTATGACCACAAGACTCTTCCCAACTGTTGTTAGTTTTGACGGCTCTCCATCGGGACGACACGATTCTTCCTCCCCCATGTTGTCCATTAATTCTTATCCAAGCTGCCAACCGTGGGCTTTTATCCCGAACCGAAGAGCAGAAATTGACTTCTTGATAAAACGCCTTCACCGAGAATGACTCCGAATCCATTCAATGTTGTCATTACCAGAAGCACTGCTTAACACGTGCGCCAGAGTTTGAAATCAAGCCGCATGCATATGTGGGCTAATTCACAGCCCGCGCGATTCCACTTTGTGACCGAAATGATGGCATTCATGTCAAAAATTAAACTTCATGGGATCCCCTGCGGGAACGCTTCCCGCATGAAGTTCCTTCTCGAGGCGTTTATCGGGAACTCAATTGTGCTGCGCTCCCCCGGGTGCCTTTCAGATTAAGTAAATATAAAGTTCTCAAACAAATCATGTTACCAAGCCAACAGCAAGAAATGGAAAAGCGCAAAAAAAAGCAAAAAAAAACATTAAAGAAATATCCAATGAAGCAAGGAAAAGGAAAAGCAATTGTCCTTTTGAGCGTTTCCTTGTTGTTTTATTGAAATCGATATCCTCCTTCTTGGGGTTAGACTCCGGTTCCCCTTTGGTGTGGTGCTCCTGTTAATGCCATTATTTCTATTATCTTTATTGCCATCGAGTATCCAAAGTCATGAGCGGGGAAACCCTGCCCACCGTCAGCGCCACCCGGAAGCCCCAACAGGCTGGTGGGTTGAATTTTAAAACAGATACACACACTACACGGCTATAAAAACGGGCAAGATATTGAGGGAAACGTCGCAAAGATGGAAAAAAAACCGGCAAAGAAACAAGCGCAACAAAAAGGAACAGAACAAGACGTCGAAGACGTCGCTGGCAAAGGGAAGAGGAGCGCAGAAATATTAACAGGATTAAACATACCGGAGCATTTGTTATCCATTTCCGAGTCCGATCCACCCAATTGTTCAATGTCCTTTGCCCGGATGGCTGGATGCTCAGTTGGCTGGTTGCTGCTTAGTTCATGTTGGCCATTAAGTGTGCGTGTGCATGGGTCTCTTAAAGGGACGGGCGACGGCGACAAGTGCTGTTCAGGTGACCTTTAATAATGCGCACGTTGCAGCAGTCGAATAGTTACTTTTTTTTCTTCAACTTAACTGTATAAATACATCGAGTCAGGATCGTGAGTGCCTTTGTTGGTACCCTTCCGCTGGTCGGTGCCACCGCGCCGTACTCCAACTACACTGACGGCAAGAGAAGACAGGATGCCACCATCCGCCCGCGTCTCTTCAGAGGAGGAAAAAAATAATAATGAGCGTCGTCCTGCGAGCCCGTTCGATTTAGTTGTAATGTACTTCAGTAAAACGATTTGTTAAGCTTCTTGTGTAAGGCCCCCCATTGTTGGCTAGGTTATTATTCCTCTTCGTTGCCACACCCGGGCGGTGTGCGGAAACACCTCCACACATAAATGACCTGTATAGGGCGGACATCTCTGACGGCGCGGCTAGGTGCTGCAAGGGCGCCCCGGTGTATTAGCCCCGAGTGGGCCTGTGCTTGTTGTCGTGTAAAGTCAGTAATTCGATTGCGTTTCATTTGCGCGCCCCTAATTGGATTAATTCCGTTGATTGGGTTTCGTTTTCTCGTCTTTAAATTGTATCCAAATCCGTCAGAATTTCAGGATGGACAAACAAAACGCCTCATTGAATGCCACGGGTGTGACCCTGGCCCCCAGATTGTCTAAATAGGATTTGCCCGGCTTACTGAAGTGAGAACTTTCTGCTTGTTTCGTGTTCCTGGTTCCGTTTTTTCCCCATTTTTTTCCTCGTTTTGATTCCCGGCTCTGTGGGCTTGTTTTTTTTTAGGAGAACGCTTGAGTGCTTGTGCTATTGTTTCCCACGGTTTTTTTTCCATCTCCCTCTGCTGGCATCACAATCGATTCGCGCTCGTGAGAGCGGAATTAATTTTGTCTTAAATTTTAAATTTCTATTATGCGGAAGAAGCATCTTGTCTTGGATGTGCGGATTCCGGGGAATTTGTTCGGCTTAGTTGCTGGGCGAGTTATTTTTGTCGGGCATTTCCAAATGAACACGTGCTGCTGCTTACCGAATATGCTTCAATTCTCGATCTGTCGAATGCCGAGGTGCGTGGAGGAATTCAATTGCTGTAAGTTGTGTAAATGACAGACTATTAGGCGGTGGGCTGTGCTATTAAGTGATTAATGCGGTATCAAAAATTCAGTGAAGCTCGTTAATTAGAGACCAGTGCGGAAGTACAAAGGGAATTTAATTTGTATCGTTTGTGTGAAGGGGAAATTGAAGCGTATTTTTAATTGTACATCAAGGATTGTCGGGTGGAATTCAGGAAGTCATTGACCTCGCAAGGAAGTATAGTTCACAAATTCAAGAACGGTCATACCATCAAGGATGAACCATTCCTGGAAATGTAATGCGAGTGTTTCATACCACTTATCGTTGCTCAAGGTTGCAGCCGACGCTTGCGGAACTATCAGTGCTGGTTATGTCAAACATGCATCACGCGCTGAAGGGACAATTTGCAGAAAATGTTGGTAAAATCACTTAAATCCCCAGCCTAACTGATACCAGCATTTTTACAAACATAAACAGAAAAAAGCTACTCTATCCTGATCCAAAAAAAACATGCATAAATTAGCGTGACGGAAACCGCGCTAACATAGAATCGTGTTCACTGCTGAAAAAGCAATCACCTCAGCTTACAATATGTCATTGCTACAACAGGAGGCTGTACTCATTTAGACATTTTTTAGATCTTTTGCAGACGAATTGGCATTCCCGAGCAACGTAGAACCCGCGTCGCCATGTATGACAAGCATGCAAATGCGGGCTGCTAAGTTTGTATGCTTCTTGAGAACGATGTGCTGGTGCGACGATGTGCAGTATGGTTACTTTCTCCTTAAATTGTATTCGATTACATTGAACCCAAAGCAATATCATCAGCCATGGTTATATTTACTCACCAGCTACTAGGCAACAGAACGTTAAGTTCCAAGCTGAGTTATTAGTGGAAATATCTTTTTCTTCTTCTTTGGCTGACGCTACAGTCCCGGGTGGACCTGGGCCTCAGCCAACATGTCTCTCCATCTAGCCCGGTCTTGTGCTCGTTGCTATTAGGCACGTACGTTCACCTCGTGGAGGTCTCCTTCTAGCTGCGAGCGCCACCGGATGGGTGGTCTTTCTTTACCGCAAAATCCCTCGGAGTTGGAGTCGAAGACTTTCCTTGCCGGAGCATCGGTATCCATTTGCTCGACGTGACCTAGCCATTTGAGACGAGAGATTCGAACTCGTTTGACCAGGTGGCTGCCGCTGTACAGCCTGTAAAGCTCGTCGTTCAGTCTCCTCCTCCAAACACCATCCCTGCATACGGGAGCAAAGATAATTTCGATTCGAAGGACTTTTCTTTCGAAGCGACCAAGAATACCCTGTAGTTAGTGTACATGCTTTTCCGCCATATAATAGGACTGGGACTATCAAGGTTTTATATACGGATATCGTGGTTCTTCGAGAGATGGCCTTTTTCCTCAGTGACCTTTCTAGGGCGCAAATGCAGCGATTGGCCAGCGCGATCCTCCGTTTTGTCTCAGCGGTGATGTCATTGCTTGTGTAAACATCGGAGCCTATGTAGACAAAGTCTTTCACTTTCGCTATCCATAGTGACCTTTTACAACTAATGGAAATCTCTACGACGGGGAATGTTATGCAGTCCTCCCTTTATAAAGGACTCTAGGTGACAACCTACAGAAAACTGAGCCGGTACTCTTCAAAAGCATATACAACCCTTTTTTCCCCTCTCTGTGCATAAGCTGAATGACAGCGCAAAGTCAACCAAACACCCACGAGCGAGTCAGAAAAGGCTCCACGGCCTTATAGTTCTAGTATCCATACTACTCTATGTAGTTTTGACTTGGTGGCAAACCACTCTATGTTGGTAATTGGATCCCCTTGCGAATTTGTGGCCCTGGCTCACTTAGTTCATTGTGCACGTGATTTTGTGTAGACTTCTACCATGAGACCTTCGTACTACTGGAACCATCCTGAAAAAAACGTCCCTCTAATAAGGACGTACTGTGTGAGTGTCGGAAGCCGCTTTGCACAGCACTAATCAGCACGCACCGCTCGACTACCGGCTCGGCTTTTCGATCATAGACCAAATCTTCACACTAAGGCAAGCCCTGGAGAAGGCAAGCGAGTTTCAAATCCATACTCACCATCTTTTTATCGATTTCAGAGCCGCATACGAGAGCATTCATCGCAAGGAATTATTCGAAGCGATGGTTCAATTGTTTTGCACTACATACACGCGTTGTACTGAGCAGTTCGCCTTGTGGACCTCTGAGCCGTTTGAAACCTGCAACGGATTTCGGTAAGGAGATGCACTGTCGTGTGATTTCTTCAATTCGGTACTAGAGAGGATAGTGCGGTGGGCAAAAGTCAACAAGCACTATCTTCGATAAATCTTCAATCACGTCGACATCGTCGCGCGTTCGCTACATACTGCAGTGGAAGCATTTTCGGCGATTGATCAAGAAGCGAAGGAAGGTCAACAAGAACAAAACAAAATAAATATATTATTATATACTGGCGACAAAGAAACGTCAAACAGCACCTGGAACCAAATATCTCAACCGACAGTTACAATCTTGAGCTAGTAAAGGAGTGTGTTTACCTCGGGGAAATGTAAACTCCACAAATAACATCACAGTGGAGATCCGAAGTAGAACCACCCTTGGCGACCGATGCCACTTCCGTATGTCAAATAGCCTTATTAGACCAAAATCATGCTCTTATCTTGCCAGTCCTGCATCTTGGAGCTGTAAGCTGGACACTAAGCAAACCTGCAGAGCTGATTATTGGTGCCTTCGAGAGAAATAAGCTACGCCAGATATTTGGTCCCGCCTGCGAGGAAGAGAATGGATGAGAAGACACAAGCGCGAACTCTACGAGCTGTAGAAGGATGTGGATGATGTCTGGGAGGCAAACAGTTGTCGACTACACTGGCTCTGGCGCATCGAACCCACGGTCTTCGAATCCGAGGCTCCTGGAAATCCGCTTGGTTTTGATTACTGCAAGCAGCTTGTCCAGGACAGGTCACCAATGGGAGGCATCAAATACTCAGACTCGGACCCTTCATGGGTCGCGGGCCTGACGTGTAAGTAAGTAAATACAACACGAGGCATAAATTGTCCATTATACGTACTGGGTTGCAAAAGAACGCAACGGCTTCCAAAAGATTCTCAGATATAAATTTGACGAGTACAACTAATTTTGGCGCATTTAGGAGCTTACCAAAAGTTAATTCGTGCAGAGAGAGAGTGAGTCAAAGCTGAATATCAAAATTGGCTTGATTCATTCTTGCCTCCCAAGACGGAGCAGTTCTTTTGGGAAGCAGATGAGCAATGCTATTGTACATCCTATTCTTAAATAAACGTTTCCGCAGCGAAAACTGGACTGACATCGACCAGATCCGTGCACCGCGAGCACTAGTTCTGCTTGGAGACCTTGCCCCTAGTGCTTCTGCATAAGTCTTTGAGCAAAAACGAATGGAAGCAATTTTGTTTCCTGATGATACGACATCCCACACAGCAAAACGTCAAAAGCGTGATTGACCTGCAGCATTGATTATGTTTTCCTTAGAAACTATTTTAATTAATTTTATTTTTTTGCAACCATTTCCACTTGTCATTTTTCCTTTTGCGCATATTGCGTGGACTCCGCTCAGCTGAAGACACAAAGAACAAAAAAAAACGGCATAAATCGATTTCATCTGTGGTCGACGGAGATGTAGAAGATACATTTTCCACTGTTCGTCTGCACCGCCTTCCTTTCAGCGCTCTCCGCTTGTATTATTTATAATTTTCCCATCGACCTCCACCTCGACCCACACGCACACACCCCGTTCTACACACTCGTGCACAAAGCTAGTTTTTATTTCAATCAGGACGTGGCATTCTAAACAGAGAATCTTCTTGATGAATGTAGGTCAAGTAAAGCTTATCAGAATGGTATGATTTATTATAAACCGAGAATTTTCATTATCTACCCGCTCGTTCTCGCTGTATCTCGGCCATTCATTTTGACCAGCGACTCCTCGACAAATAAAAACAAGCAAATACGACGCGGCGGACGCCGGTCCAGCTCAGATTTCAGCCTTCAACAGAGCTTAGTAGATAAATTTAGGGTGTACCACATAGTTTCTAGGGCAAGCAATCGATATTTTTGTATTTTTGTATTTTTGCTTCTGTCAGCCATCTCCGGTTAGATTTTAATACTCTCTCTCATGCCGTATTCATCATAGGGGCGATCGCATGAGTACATACATGCCCACAAATTCTTGATAATAATTCACGAAGTAAGAGGGAAGGCGGATGGTGGCTGGCGAATGGCAGCACAGAGATGAGAGGATGCAACTCCAATCTCTGCCCCTCTTAACTCCCGCTCATTGCCTTGGTTATGCTATCCAGACCAGTCCGCAGACACAGGCAAACACACACACACACACCGAGAGAAGTAAAGGGTGAATATTTCATTTTAATAGCATTTTCCTTGTAATGTCAGAATACACAACCACGCCATATCATTCCATTCCACCAGGAAAGCAAGAGAAAAAAATGAAGCACAACAGGAAAAAAGAGAAAGAAAAAACCACACAAAATCACAAGGACCAAGAATAGCGAGATAGAGGCGGCGAGCGAGGCAGGCACGAAAAGGACTACGACGGCTACGAATATTTCACATTCTTTAGGGGGGAACGTTACTAGGATTATTGTTCAACTGGTGCATGCAAGATAAAGTGTTAAGGCATCACATGATGTTTGCCAAAAACAAAATTCTCCGCTCATTCCTCGCCAAGGCTCCTTGTTATGACGACGATCAGTATAAGCGAGGGCGAGTGCGTTGGCGTCTACAATACCAGCGGCCCAAGCACACACCACGCTCTGGATGCCGAGAGTCTTTCATGCGTGACGACGGGATTGGTTACTACCTGACCTCCGCCACTTGTAAGTGCCACAATGCCACAATGGAAAAGAGGTCATTCTTTTGGGATAGAAGCTTGGAGCAGTGGAAGCGGCCATAAATAATTTAAATATTCCGTGATATATGAGATGGAAACAATTTATTAGTGAGATGCGCGTACGTAACGAATAAACGACTGTTAAGTGAATCTGTATCTCGAGGAAACCCACATCGCCCAGCACCCCACCGCACATCCATTACCTCATTCAACAGCAGGCCATAAAAACGGAATCGTCGCTTATGCAGATGTAATTGGTTACCCAACAATAAATACTAAGAGAAGGACCACCCGGATCACATTTTGACGAAGCTTCGAAGGGAAAAGTCATGGCACTTCACGAAGGACCGACGCGAATAATCCTGTTAACTGTAATAACAGCTTAGACGTCGAGAGTGTTGCAATTAATGACCCATGAAAATAGATGGCTTCCAGATTTTTGGAGAGACTGGCCCCATGTGCTCCATCAAATCGTGAATTTACGCCGCCATATGCTTGGAATCGTGTGACTTAGGTGCTGCATGGGAGGAGTTCACTTTGTTTTGCTTCCACTCCGCAGCTCATCGAATAAATGCGAGATGTGGGCGAAGGATTCGAATTTGAAAGTATTCCCGTGACACTTCTCTTATTTACTCGATATTCCTCGTGTGCAAGGTTCAAATTCGGGTCACCCATCGCCATCACTCCGAAAATATCCTGAGAGAAGGACATTCCGCCGATGAAGTCTTTATTGAATGTAGGTCCCCCAATCTCTAACTACGAACAGAACATGTTGTTGAACTAATGGTGTAATGATCGAGTGTGGAATTAAAACACCTCGTCACGTCTACTCGAATTACGAATACCGCAGACGAAGCTCAGACAAATAAATAACTTTTTTTCTGACACTTCTCGAGGAGATTTATGATACATCCCCCAGGTGGTCTATCGCCTGGGCGAGCTACATTGTGGCCGTAGACCGGTATTTAGGGTAATCACCGATTAGCTGCTTGTAAGCTCATGTAGACCACCCGTACAGAAATGCGATTCAGACTGTCTGGATTGCCTGGATATATGGAATTTTCTCGGATTTTAATTTTAGGTAAATCACGAAAAACAGCATGGAGTTATTCTTCATTATTGTACCGCCTAGGCAGGTGGGTAGGTAACGCGAGTGCCCTTGCGGCCGTTGCTCCACTTATACGAATGTATTGAATCGATTGTGCTCTAAAAATCTGTACTACACAAAAAGTGGTGCTTTTTTTGTACGCGAATACACGCTAACTCCAAAATGCATATGCTAATCATAGAAAACACTGTAGCGATAGTTAGCGCGAATAACGGTAGGCGTAACCTCCCAAGCGACGAAAAAACAATGCTGCCCGGTGTAATTTTGTTCGTCCACTCAGTATATCACTGCTTACATCATTTTAACAAATCGGTGAAACGTTTATTAAAAAACTGAAATGTTTGGCAGCGACAATGCGATAAAAGTGTTTGTGCTACCAAGTTTTTTCTCAGAAAATCGTTCGTTTTTTGTGCCATTTTTCAGTTGGCGGCTATACGCGTTCAAAGCATTTATAAATAAGCTCGTCCACTGAGTAGGTGACGGTAATTCAAGCTGACAAATTCTCTTGAATATTTACGATACACTCGGATTAGTTCATTATTTACGAAGTAAATAAACACTAATACGCGGTGACCTGGCAAAAACGACTGAAAAATATGTGTTAATAAAATACCAACCGTTGAATTATAAAATTGCCTTTAACTTTATTTGGGAGTATAATGTATTAGTGTAGCAGTGTCATTGAATGAGTTTAAATATGACCTTTGAAGGACTTCTTCTTTTTCTTGTGGCGCTACAGTCTAGGGTGAACCTGGGTCTCAGTCAACAATCCTTTCCAGCTGGCACGATCCTTAGCCAGCTGCCTCCAATTTCGCACTCCAAGTTGCTTGAGGTCCTTCTCCACTTGAGTGCGCCATCAGCTTCGTGGGCGTCCCCTATTGCGTTGTCCCACTGGTTCCGAATTGAAGACTCTTCGGGCTGGAGCAGTGTTGTCCAGGCCTAGCCATCTTAGGCGTTGAATCCGTAGACGCCTGACTAGACTCATCTCGCTGTACAGCGCGTCCAATTCGTGGTTGAAACTTCTTCTCCAGGAACCTTCCACGCAAACAAGACCAAAGATTAAACGCAGAACTTTTCTCTAACGGAGACCAAGTGCGTCTTCATCCGCTCTTGCGACAATCCAGGCTTCCGCGCCATACAGCAGGAAAGGGATGATCAAGGTCTTATATAATGAGAGCTTGGTCTTTCAAGAGAGGGCTCTTCCATGCTACGGATTGACTGTACTAACCTTCCTCTATAAGAATTTTTATGATGAACATGTGACAGAAACATGCTTTTACGTTGAAGGCAGCCTATGTTTCCACGTAGTCGGTGGTAGAGGCTTTGTAAGTACACTACATATCCGCTTTCGAGACAATGCGCCCAAGTTTTCCATTCATAGCAAAACTGTTTGTGCTGGTGTTCCACACGGTTCCGTGCTAGGTCCCATTCCTTTCGTCATCCCATTGTTTCATTTTTTATTTAATAAAGAATGTCTAAGAAATTTTATTTCCAATAAAACACTTAAAAGCGATTGCCTTGGATTTGTCCACTCCTAGCTGCATTCAGTGGTGGATGTAATTGCCCTGAATTTGAGCAGCCTAGACTTGCAAAGTCACCATCAATTCAGGCATAAACGAATAAAGGTGACATGAGCTCTTCACAACTCCCTGCCTCCTTCGTCTGCGAAAAACCTCTGCCAGACCACCGACCAAATTCTCGAGATGAATTTCATTAAAGACCAAAAATAATCGGATCACCCTTCTGGCTTACCCATATCCATTCTGGGCTGTGTGGTCTGTGATGTTGGGAGATTTGGAGAACTCCAACAAATTCTTGTGTGACATCCCCTGTAACGCAAAAGCGTAAAATTTCATTGTGATCCAAATAATTTTTGAGCTTACACTTGACCGTACCTTTTATTGTTTTGACCTTCCAGCACACCTTATAGTTGCAAAAAAAAAAACACAGAAAGAAATCGAAAAGTTTTACTGACGTCTGCGCTTCTAATGGAAAGAAACGGTAACAAAGGTTATAGGGCTACCCAAATCAAAATCCTCCCAAAAGGATACAAAATCCCACGGCACAAGTATGGGGTTTCATTTAACTTTTATTCCTTCCTTGCGTGCGTGTGTGTGTTGCGTGGGGGGAGGAGGGGGGCAGAGGGATTTTCTGTTTGCGTCGTCACTCTCATTGTTTGTTGACGTTTTTACGACTCTGCGTAGGATATTTGATTATTAATATATACACGCATACACATGCGGTTTTTGTTGTTTGTTTTGGCTTACGTACGCCGCACGGGGAGACAATGCTGTAATAAGATTATTCTGTTCGAAGACCTGCCGTATTTTCCAATGAAGCCGTTTGGGAAATGTTTAAATTTTGCTTTTATCAATGTCTTATTGTGAATGGCTTACTTCGAATTCGGGGTGATTTTAAATGTATTTCGCCCAATTGAACTGTGATCACTTTGGAGAATAACCGCAGTCAAGCAGGTACATGGACAACGCATCAGACACGTCAGGCCAACAAGAGCAACGTCTTGTTTGTCTGTTGCAGCTGCGATGTGCATATGAAACTCCCAGACGATGTCAAGTGTCCTGAACTTTATTCTCTTGTCGGTAGTTGGTTTGTACTCAAGACAAAGTGAAAAACTAATTTCATTATTCTTAATTTTTCAACAAAAAATTGAATGGCGCCCGAGCAGGGACATAGTTACGCAGCGAATGAAATCGAAGCAACCGTCGAACTCAGACTTTCGTTTAATGAATAGGTCACCCAGGGAAGATATCACTGCAGATGGTCGGATCCAAAGAACCCATTGCGATGGAGATGCCCCAGTAGCAAGCACAGGGTGGCACACAACAATTATGGCCAACTCTCAATCCAAGACGAGTCTGATCAGAGTAAGTAGACTGACCCTCAAGTAATCAGTGGATAATGTCAGGCGATGAGATGACATCTGCCCAATAGTGATTTCTGTAGAAGAAACCATCGTGAGCCACTCGGTCTAGCGATACCGCCAGACAAAGTGGCCACAGGCGAAATTCACAAGCTAGTTCGGTTGGCCTGGTTCATCTGCGTTTAGATTCCTGCTGATTTCCCGCGACTTCTTCTTCTTCTTGTTTGATTGGCGCTACAGTTCGAGGCGTCTCAACCAACCTGGGCGTCAACCAACATGCCTCTCCAGCCAGCACCATCTTTCGCCAGCTGCGCACACCAAATTGGTTGAGGTCCTTTTCCACTTGTGTGCGCCATCTAGCGCGAGGCGTGTCGGTGTCGAAGACTCTTCAGACCGGAGTTGTGGTATCCATCCGCTCTAGCCATGATCTAGCCATCTTAAGCGTTGGATCCGAAGATGCTTAACTAGGTGCATGCCGCTGCACAGCACGTCGTGGCTGAATCTTCTCCTCCAGGCGCCATAAAAGCAAACAAGACCAAAGATCGCACGCAGAACTTTTCTCTCAAAACAACTAAGAGCTTCTTCGTCCGCTTTCAATAGCGTCCATGTCACACGCTTTCATAAATCACCAGCGGCTGCAAGGCATCATGTGTCCTTACACTGATCAGATAAACAGATGTTCGAGCATAAGCGGGCGCCAAAGACTCATTTAACGCTTAATTATAACAGTTGACATAGTTTCCCCAGCGAATCTGCACACTTTGCGTTTAATTAAGAAAAACCTTCGCTTCGTTAGCATTTGTAAAAGACGGGGGCTGTCTGTCATAAGCGTCATATTATTAGTCCACTTATAAATATAATATGCACACACTCTTGCGGAAGTTCGGTGCAAACTTTAATGCGTGAATGCAGGAGCGAACCCAAATACTGTGGATGCACTTCTTTAAGTGCACAGTGCACCCACACAAATGGTTCTATGTTCCCAGCGAGGCTCTGTGTAATTTTAAGTTTTCCACCAGCTCATCAACTTGAAATTAACTTTCTTTGCTAGTTACTTGCCGACAAACTAACCAGCAAAGGCAAAAGGAAGAGGAAAAAAAGGAAACCGAATATCCTTTGAAAATAATGAGTTCTCATGGCTAGGGGGTGTGCCGCTGGAAATAAGGTCTAAGGAACGATTCGGGGAAACCACTTGCGACACCCTCCACCGCTCCGCCAACCGTTCACATGCACTCCACCGCACTACGTATTCTACCCAAAGTCACGAACTGATGAATGCGTTCACACGTATAACTAACCAACGCTTCCAGCACCTGGAGTCGCACCCGCAGAATCTGGGTTGGTTGGGTTGTGACTATGCCCACAGCATTTAGCACGTGGTGGAATATATTAGGTGCGTTGTGCGTTAATTGGGTGTGAGGAGAAGCATGTCAAGTTACCTCCTATAAACCACAAAGTTTCCCTTATTCCGTTCCCTAATTGCAGTTACAGTTGCGAGGATTTCATTTTCATCCACGTGGGGGTGCGAAGCAGGAATTGACTACCGCCTGTGAGTGTCCTTGCCGTAATGAAGAATGTCGAGATGGCTGACTCGAACACATGCCACCGCTGCGGATGGCATTTAAAGAATATTGCCTTTTGAGTGGAGGCCGAAACAACGGCCATCAAAGCAGCAAGAATCAACTTCAAAAGATCCCCAAGAGGACGTCTCTTCAAGACGGAATGACATGTGAGCCCATTGACATTGTCAGATACCGAGAAGGTGTCTGTTGTCCAAGCACGGAGATCAAATCGAACTTCAAATTGTTCGTGGAAACCAGAAGACCCGATGTTTATTGCCAAAGAGAAAACAACAGACAACAGCCCCAGAACTTCCGGCTAAAACAAATAAATAATTGGAACGAGCATCGATTCCAGGGATAGTCTCAGGCGCAGAGTACGCAGCGTCCTCTTACAAGGGAGCGGAGGAGCGCCTTAAAGATACGACAGACTTTTAATTGCAATAAAAAATAACTTTAAATTGGCAGATTTACTTGTGCCTCGCCGGGTGGAACATCAAAGATTGATTTTTGGAGGGTCGCAGCTGTGCGGTGATCTGGCGTGTCACGTTGACGGGCAATGATCTCACAGCATGGTGATTGTTAAAAATGCAAACTTTCCCGAACTTCACTTTATTGCGCCCTTATTAGGGGGAGCACAAGTATTGTTCACCGGAAGCCAAATTGATGGTTGCCACGGCAGTTGTTTGGGTTTTTCGAAAGGGACTCGTTGATTAATTATATCGAAATGTGAAGAATATATTTTCGATTTGTAATGCTTATCGAAGTGCTCATTGCCGATGAAATGTTGACAAGGGGGTCCACATGGATTGCAGGAGTCATTCACGCTGAATGGAAAATATTTTTCAACTGAACACTGATACAGCCAATTGGCGGATTACTTTTATGTTTGTTGAGAAAACACTGCTCAATTGTTGTGACAACATTTAGGGGTGAACTTTGTGCCAGTTAAGCGGAGCGGGCGCATTTATTTTTCAGTACGCAGCAATAGCGCTTTAAATCGGAAAACATTGATTTCCGAATAAGAGGCAATTTTTCCGAATTAATGAGTGCTGGTTTCCGAATTTGTATGTGCAAATTAAATTAAATTATTTAAAGCAATATTAGAACACGCAGAACACGGCCTAGCATTTCCCATCAAATGGAACGCGTTTTAGTGTATCTCTCATTAATTCGGAAAGTTTATTTATTCGGAATAACCTAGCTTGCACTGTATTCGGTATCCTTTTTCAGTTGTCTCTTCTTGTGGCGCTACAGTCCTGGGTGAACCTGGGCCTCAGTCAACAATCCTCTCCAGCTGGCACAATCCTTAGCCAGCTGCCTCCAATTTCGCACTCCAAGTTGAGGTCCTTCTCCACTTAAGTGTGCCATCGGGTTCGTGGTCGTCCTCTATTGCGTTGTCCCATTGGTTCGGAGTCGAAGACTCTTCGGGCTGGAGCACTGTTGTCCATGCGCTCTGCATGCCCTAGCCACCGTGTAGAGCGTTGGATCCGTAGACATCTGACTAGACTCATGTCGCTGTACAGCCCGTACAGTGCGTGGTTGCACATCTTCTTCTTTAGGAGAAGGACCAAAGATCGCATCTTCTCTCAAACTGACCAAGAGTCAATGTTCATGTCTTAAAAATACGAATAAGTTTGGGATGGAAACAGACAAGTTCAGCGTAAAACAAACAAATTTTATGTTTTGTCGACCACTGGGTTCTGTGGTGGCCTGTGGCCTGTTGTGAGTATGTGCATCGACCCCAACCTCGACGTCGTAGGTTCGATTCCTGTTCTGTGCGAAGAAAACAATATTCACAGCTCCACCTCCATCGAGTCACTGACAATGCTCAAAGAGTATTTCCTGTCTAGAGAAAGCTTCTCAAATTTGGCTGTTCGGAGTCGGCATAAAAAACTGTAGGTCACTTCCACTCGTGAGAGAACAATAGCACGCACAACACGAGTGGTTGCTTAGAAGCTAGGAACTGGCTCTTTATGGTCGAATTCCCGTTGCAAGCAACTCATGTTCTTCTTTTAGTGATGGTGATGGCGTAAAAAAAGAAATGTCCTATAACACAACCCAGGAACCATATCATTTTCATTCATACGCTGATTCTCACTCGTTGAAATCAAAAACAGAATGAAAATTTATACTGCATCGTACCACATGTGTTTACATTGGAAGAAGTTGACAAATTTTAAATCCCATACAACCGACTGCACGAACGTCGTACGGAGCGTTCACATTTGTACGGCCTAGTACACATTGGTCTCTACTACCAAGTCGTCCGACATGTCGTATTGTACTACCTGGTAATATAAACTATAATGTGAACGTACCTAATCTGCCAAAGACTTTTTTCACCTATATTCCTAACTAATTTGGAGAGAAAAAACGGTGGACACTATAAAGAAATCATCGCTATTTGCCGTTCTATACTTGCAAAGATGCCTTCTGTAAAATTTGGGGTCTCTAACCATCAAAGTAGACTACATCCCCAGCCCAGAAGAGGAGCTTCTATCAACGTCGCCGAACCGAAAACATTTGCAAGATCAGCTGGCAGAAGCCCAGGAGGTATACTCGCTGTACACCGGCGGCTCAAAAACGTGTGAGGTTTCACACATCGTACTTGTCACTAAGAGACTGCTGTAGAGCTTAAGAAGCTTAAGTTGCTGCGATATACGGGGCAGCACGTGCGCTAAAAGAACAACAACTACAATCACAATTCGATCGACATATTCTTCGAGATCTAAATGAGAATGTAGGCCACAGCAGCGAAGATCTTGTCTTGAAATTATCCCATAGATGCTTCACAGAGTGCATGTACAGCGGACACCGTACAACATAACAGTATTCAAGACATGGACGTACGATAGACATGTGGACAGACTTAAGAGCGTTTGGATTCGAAAATTCTGAACACGTCTGATTAGGCAGACAAAGCATCAGTGAGATATTCGTAGCGAATGCGGTTACCATATGCAAGCCACTCTGACATTTGAGGAAACAAAAAAACGGGCAGGCTTGTGGTGTCAGAGCTGAGAATCTAGAGAAATCGGTTAATTAGTCCCACCACTCACCATATAGCATGAACTCAACGGCTTGGTCTGGAAATTGGAGCCACGGCAGGGGAGACTCTGAGCAAAGAGTGGTCAACATCATTGATCAGACGACTTTTGAATAGGCTACAAAGATGAGGAAGTATTTGAAGTTATTCTACATTTGCCCGACGAATTGCTTTTGAAAGCACTTCAGCCGTTATTATCCATATCGCATGGAATTGCTATTGTCCAATTTGTAGAAAAAACTTACTTACTTATCCATTCTGCGAAATGACTGAATGTTGCTCCTTTGATGAGTGCCTGCCCTTGATTGGTGGGATCACTGAAGTTGTCGGTTAAGGGTAGTAGTCTAACTATGGGCATCACATTGGAACAAGAATGGCTGGTCATTTCGCTGACAGCCCACCTATCGATACTGAGTAACATGGTCTGAAGCTGAAAGACAGACGCTGCCCATCTTTGTGCCCGAGACCCAATCTTAAGGCTCAAGCCCATAGAATCCGGTGCGTGCGTTACTTTTGAAATCCACCAAAAATCGTTATTACCGGATTGCAAAGAGCTGCCCAATAAATACATTCGCTGTGTCCGATCCATACATACAACTCTACGTCACATGAGAGTAAATTGACACATACACCCAGTCATGAATGATACAAACATGTGAGCATGAACTGTCAAAAGCACTCAAAGTTAAAAGTTCGCCAACTTTCCATCAGTTCTGATGGATTCCACATATCTCGCTCCCACTTAAGGCCCATTCATATGAGGTCGCTACGAACTGCGAACTTCGCAAACTCTGACAACTCATTCATATGGAATTTTCTCATTCGTATAGAACTACGAGTGCAAACTGACACTTCATTGCGAATTTATTGGTAGTCGTGTTTGTGGATTGCGAACACAGATTGACAGTTCGCAAAGAGAACGATTCATTCGCAGAGGAAAACTTTTAAATCAATAATTACGATTTTTGTCGATCAAAAAAGTCGATAACTCAGTCACAATATTTTTGCATACCGAGATGTATACATTTTTGCTCACATTTGCTGGAAAAGAGTGGTTTCCGAAAGTTCGCGTTCGCAGTTCGCCGTCCATATGGACCGGCCTTTACTAGTTCTTATGAGTTTTATGACCAGACGCAACGTGAGGCGTGAGCCTTCAAAAATACCAAGCTGCTGACTCAAATGCTTTTTGCCATCCAAACTAGATTCAAACCAGCAGCTTATAGAACTCACAGTTGTGCGTCCGCCATTCAAGAACCCCGCAAACAGGATATCACACGTAAAATGTTCTCTTCTTCTAATTGCATACTTTTTGTGGATTATAATTATGATCCTAGTAGTGACAAAATGCGATCTACGTCCGATCTCGACTAAGATGGAATTTGTGAAGCTCAGGTTTGCAGGTGGTACGTAGATGGTGTGTCCTCGACTGCCCCAGCATTGCAACGGTTGACCAAGATGTTCTGTCGTGGGGGTATGTGGCAAAAAGACGTTGTTTTCAAAACCAAGCCATGTAAGACAAGGGAGAAGTCTTGAACGAGGTTCCATTCCCCTCTTAACGTCAGGATCTAAAGTAAAATGTTATCATAAACTAAATCAATTCAAATTTACATTTTGTGACAACAAAACGGGTGACCTTCTATGCTTGTTCACCCTCCCTTGGGGTACGGTGAACACACGCAACTACTTCTGCTACAATTGCCCCAAATACGGAACGTGTGAGTGTTCCCTCTCTTTCCTAATCAATGCGCTGAAAGTTGGAAAATTAAATTTCTCAAACATCGCACCCTCACCGCACAACTGTCGCATCGATTTCCTTGGTCCCTTCCCATCCCATAATCTCACCGACTCCATCAACAAGTGAACGTATTAATTAACCTGAAAGCCAAAAAAGTTGGTGACGATGAAACTAAATCCATTTATCGATGTGTCACATAACATTCCATGCAATGTGACTTCAATTATTTCTGCTGTTGGCACCAATGGTGGCTGAAATCTGAGGAACTCAAGTCAATAAACCTCGGAAAATATCGCCCCGAGGACATCCGGAACTAGGTGAAAACTATGGCACGGATAAATGGAGGAATCTCTGAAATGAGAAACCAATCCATTCAAATGCGATATTAGTTTCACCATTACCGTGTCGTCGATTGAGGACGCAAAGGCGGCGCTGTCTCTGGCTCTGGTGGTAGGACTCGTGGCAATGAAGATGTTTTTTTTTTGTTTGATGAAATTTCTAAGAGGCTGCCGCTGAGAGACCATTAAATAACTGTTTACACAGTTTCAGTCTATTTCGCCATCCTCTTGAAAGCGCCGAGATTGAATTTCTCGAATTTTTAGGCTGGTGGTTGGTTTTATAATCACCCACTTCAAGGCAACTTGCGAGCACTCAGCACTTTCCGGGTGTCAAGACAGGGCGAAGAGACTAAGGAGGAACCAATCGATAGACAGATCGACTGTAGTGGATTATTGACTGGCAGCTCCGTCCCCAGGGCATCATGAGGGGAATTGACGAAGTAAAAGTCCTTCGCTCTCGTTATTTCAATTTCGAGGAAAAAAAAAGGAGAAGAATTTCTTCGTCTTAACCCATGGCGCACACAGTTATTTCCTATAATTAGAATTCTCGACATCAGCTTGCGAGAAGATGTGAAAACGCAGAAGTATCTGCGCCACCGAGCTGTGTTGATGCACTACTTCTCGAGTTATTCGCGAAGGACATTAATAATCGTCAACCGAGTGCGGTGTGCGTTTGTTGCATTCGAAATTGAGTGCTCCTGAATTATGGAAAACGGAGTGCATCTGCTGCTGTTGAAATAGTGCAACGCACCCTAAGTAAGTCGAAAGGGGGATCACGCACAACTAGTGCTCCCTCAGCTCGTGGGATTATTTGTTTTTGAGGAATTCATTACGCTGGTTTGACAAATGTGCATTCTTATGGGTATTTTGTTTGCCCTGAAAGTGAGGGCATGCGAAGAAGTGGGGTGGCACGAGTTCAGAAGTTCAAATGGAAGGCGGGGATGCTCCGTGGTTGGATTGCAACAGCTATTTCAACCCTTTAACAAAAATGAAACATTTATACATTGTCGCACTGTGTACAGCTCATGTATTTTTTGGGGGGCTTATCCGAAATCTGGAATCGGATGCTTTGGATGGTTAGTAAACGAATACATGCGATTGGTCGTTACTGCATCCAGTCTTAAAGGCGAATTGTATTGACACTAAAGAAAGTTGAGGCTCTTAAGGAATCGAGCGAAGAATTGGTGCATTGTGACTGTGGTATAAGCACTACGGTCAGTTTCGTTAGATTTCGTCATGTTTCATCAATATTCGTTATGCTTCGTTAAGTTTCGTTAAATTTAGTTTTTTGTCAAATTACGTGTCAATGCCAATGTTCCCTGTGCCGAACGTCCTTCCTTCAACCACTTTGGAGCTCCAAAATTTAGTGCCCAGTAAGCTCTTATGAAGTCACCAGTTAATTTTCAGTTACAGTCAAGCGAGCACTACAACTAGCAATGAACTCAAGCTTCTTACAACGCGTTCATGGAATCTCTTCCGGTTTATGGATCTTTGGGATATATTTGGCGATGAGGCCACTAATGAACTTGCCACGAAAGTGGCCACTATCGTCTCATCACAGGCTTCGTTCCCTGAGGATGTCACGAAAAAGGCGATCGGCATCAGTGCGAATGTGATGGACTATAACCACCCGTGAAACCACTCAGATTCGAGAAAAGCAACAGACTCGTTCAATGGGATATAACGTTACTAGCGATGCCATTTGGAGGCGTCTCTCAATTACTCCTTAATCACGATACGAGAATAGAACACTTCAACAATTACATTTGCAAAGCGTGGGCAAGGGTTTCACTCTCTACTTCTCCCACGACCTTTAACAATCATCAATCCTTATATGGATTTAAGAATACACACTTGTGACATTTCTCGACATCGTAGGTGCATTCAACAATATCAAAGCAAAAGCAAGTTTACTTGCGCTTAGTGCTTAGTGGCTTTGATTCATCAGCTACCCATCAGCGGGGTAATAAACTCTCAGATGGAAGGCGCTAAGGTCCATAGAATAGTTAACCCCACAACGAAAATATAATTTGACCCCCCACTGCTGTGTGGCACTATATTACAGCTAACAGCCAGTGCGAAATTTCTGGTTCTCATATCGATCGATAGGAAGCTAAGCTGGAAAGGCAACATCCAGGATAGCCTCTTAAGCTCTTTTTAGCTGCAAAAAAGCCATTGGATGGAAACAGGGATTACAACCACGCATCGCTCACTGGATTTTCGCCTCTATTGTCAGACCGACACCTCTGTATGGAGTCTCAGTTTGGTGGACAGCACTAAAGAAAGCAAGCAACTGCAAGGCACTCAATAAGAGTACAAAGACTGGCCTGCTTGTGCATCAGTGGGGCACTGACTCCGTACTCCGTCAGACGCACTGAATATACTCCTCCACCTACCGCCACTGGAAATATTCAAAAAACAAATAGCAGCCAGCACAGCCTTGAGCACTCCGACTGTGGTCCGAACTCAACATCGGCCACTCAACCATTCTCAAGGAATTCAACTTAATTCCTAGCGACACCGCCTAATACACCAGCTGCATGGATGAAGAGGAGGAGGAAAAAAACACATCACCTACTCTGCTCCTGTAGCGCTCTGGCTAATCGTAGGTTCCCACACCTAGGAACCTACCTCAATGAGCTAAACAGCGCCAGCAAGGCCAGCTAAGTCGCTCCATGGCAAGCACCAACTGGTTCCGATGTTAGCAGAAGTCAATCCGTGTGGCAGCACAATGGGCCTGTGTGACTGCCTTTGAAATTCAGTCACTACAACCTAACTGACCCTAAGCGAGTGGGATAGAAAGAGGATGTGTCGGAAAGACATTGCTTAAGCTACTGCCCTGGCTTAGGAATCGATCCTGTCACAATGCTCAATTCTTTGAATGTCCGAAAGGTCCGTAGACAAGTGAATTTGCTTTGATTTCTTCTTCAACCTGCTTACTTACTTATCAGGCAGACGAACCATGAAGGGTCTGAGCCTGAGCAATTGCTGCCTTCCATCGGTGACGGTCCTGGGCACGCTGCTTCCAGTCATCAAGGCCAAGCTGTCTTGCATCCGCGATGACTTGGTCTTTATACCGGAGGTTCGGTCTTCCTCTCCTTCTCGAACCAGGAGGCTCGGATTCGAAGACCCTCTTTGCTGGAGCGTTGTTGTCCATTCGCTCGATGTGGCCGAGCCAGTGTAGTCGACGGATTTTTGCCTTCCGGACTACATCCACATCCTTGTACAGCTCGTAGAGTTCGCGGTTGTGTCTTCTCCTCCATTCGCCTTCCTCGCAGACGGGACCATATATCCGACGTAGAATTTTTCTTTCGAAGGCACCAAGAATCAGCTCTGCAGCCTTACTTAATGTCCAGCTTTCGGCTCCATAAAGTAGGACTGGCAGGATAAGGGTTTTGTAGAGCATGACTTTGGTCCTTCGAGTCAGGAGTTTCGAGCCCAGTTGTTTTGACAGACCGAAGTAGCATCGGTTGCCAAGGGCGATTCTACGTCGGATCTCCACTACGATGTCATTCGTGGAGTTTACATTTGCCCCGAGGTAGACAAACTCCTTTACTACCTCGAAATTGTAGCTGTCGATTGTAACGTTTTGGCCTAGGTGGTGTGCGGCGGATCGTTGTTTGCTCGACAGCATATATTTTGTTTTGTCCTCGTTGACCTTAAGACCAGCTCGTTTCGCCTGTTCCTCAATTGCCGTGAAAGCTTCCACGATCGCTCGTTGGGACCGCGCGACAATGTCGATGTCATCCGCGTACCCCAACAGCTGGACTGACTTGTAGAAGATAGTGCCTTCCGTGTTGACTTTTGCCCGCCGCACTATCTTCTCCAGTACCAGATTGAAGAAATCACACGACAGCGCATCTCCTTGCCGAAATCCGGTGCAGGTTTCGAACGGTTCAGAGGTTTTTGAACCGAACTGCACGGTGCATCGCGTATGTGTTAGCGTGGTGCGACACAACCGGATCAGTTTTCCCGGGATCCCGAATTCGGCCATCGCTTCGAATAGCTCCTTGCGATGAATGCTGTCGTATGCGGCTTTAAAATCGATGAAAAGATGGTGAGTATCGATTTGAAACTCGCTGGTCTTCTCCAGGATCTGCCTTAGTGTGAAGATTTGGTCTGTAGTCGATTTGCCGGGCCGGAAGCCGCACTGGTACGTGCCGATTAGTGCGGTGCAAAACGGCTTTAGACGTTCACACAGTACGCTGGATAGGATCTTGTAGGCGACATTGAGCAGGGATATACCTCTGTAGTTCTTGCAGGAGGTAGGATCGCCTTTTTTGTGGATGGGGCATATGGAGCTTCTTCAACCTGCGCCTCACTCAAAAAGCCTTGCCAACTAGCGCGGTATGTGGCTAGCTGCACCTAGTTTCCTGCACTAAATTGATTGTGATTCCCCTCCACCTCGGTGCGCCACCTTTGTTGTGTTGCACTTCATCTTCTGAGTAGAAGACCCTTCGTGCCGAAGATGAGTTGTCTCTGCTGCCTCTCTAAAACCATGTCGCTGACATCTTCTCAAGACTTGCGGCAGCATAACGCCTGTGAGAGAACAATAAAAAGCGTACCATGAGGAGATCCCGTCTTGGACTTTTCTGCGATTTATTTAAATCCATGCATAAAACAATAGTGGGCTGCTTCAAGCGCTGTCTCTGTTTCAATTGATCTTGCCGACTGGTTTCGCTGGTCACGTAATAACGACGCTACCCGAAGGATACTTCCCAAACCACTGGACAGGCGGCTATATCTTAAGCTTGCCCCTTTTAGTTTAGACCTAGATTTCACGGTGATACAGACGTTTTCCAAAGTTTTGTGAGAATACTTTTTATTTATCTCCTGCACAGGAGATGAAGCAGACAACTTTTCTAATCTTTTTGAAATGATGCTTTTATTTCGCGAAATCAACCATATTTTTAAAACACGGCCCGGAGTTATATCATTTGCTTCTGGTTTTCACCCACAAAACATCATCCGTCTAACCCATTGAAATGTGAGAGCTAACGAATTTCGATTCAATTGCATGCAAGTTGCAAACACTTCCAATACCCGTCAACGGACACCAAATCAATGCTGGCTGAGCCGGGAGGATGCTGTGGGAATATGGAAAGTAAACACACAAAAAGGCCGTTGGACGCTACAACACCTCGCATGTGGACAGAGTTCGCATTCGAATCAACCTATTCACTGCTCTTGTTCATTGGTCAGCAAAACTCGCGTGTGTATTAGGGAACGAAACGAGAAATTGATTATTTTGTCGAAACTTGACACTTGGTGTTATTTGAATGAAATTGAAAAAGCTGACAGGAAAAACTGTTCGCTAGCAGTGCAATGCACAAGATTTGCATATAAATTTGAAAATCCGCACCGCTGTGCGCATGAGAAATCAGTCGGCTAAGTTTTGGAAATATTTTCCTTGATTTACGTCGGATGCGCTTTGCTCTGTCATGAGTTCCAGTTTGCTGATTGGTTTTCGGTGTTGTGTTTTTGACAGCTTACACGTGATTCGTGATCAGTTAGTATTGCTTTAAAACAAAAAAAACACATCCGAATCGGAAGAGGCATTGACTGGCGTTTGGCGACTGGAGATTTAATTTGTTGGCGCAACATGGACAAGCTTACCCCTGATCTACATGAGGCTCCCGCGAAATGGAGGCACAGTGGGGATGAATTGTTAAGAAACGTCTATATCCTAAGAACGGTCCTTGAAATAGGGTAAAGTCTCACTCGATTCAGGGTGATAGAATACATCATATCCTTGACAGGACTACCTACTCTGTATAATGTTCTTTACTTTCTTTATTTATTTCATCAGTGCTTCATCTTTTGCATCAAAAGAGCAAACACTCATTCACCAGAACGGACGGGTCTCGATTGAAACACCCAGCCCCATCTTCGTGAAACTCCCAATTTCATCAAGGAACATAAAATGAAAAAAAAAAACGAACCAGGACTGTTTTCTTCAACAGATCATAAAGACAGTGAAAATAAGCTAAACTTGATTTTTTTTTAGCTTGTTCGACGTCCCATGTCTCGCAGTACGCCAATCGTTGGACCAATGTGGGAACGATTTCGGTGAGAACTTAATAACTCCGGAGTTGGCCGAATAGGACACGCAATCTGAAGCCTGTAACTTGTAATCGCATCATTACAAGAAGTGGCTCGAAGTCGCATAGCAAACGTGGCACAAAACGCACCTGTCGATGGACTTCCTCAACATTCGACCAGGCGCGTTCTCGGGCATGTGCTGCACGTAGCCTCGCTCCGACATCGACGTGGGCAAGAGGACCTCTCAGTGCAACGCTGTCAACCAGGCGCTGGATATATTCGGGCAGCAGATAGACGCTTCCATTCAGATTCCTCCGAATTTCCTGCACCGCAGCTACGCGAACCTGTGCATGTCGCAGAAGCTCATGGTGGCGGTGTTTGACTCCAACAATCACTTTGCTCTGTGCATCTGTGCTAGTATTATATCCAAACTGTCTTCCTCTTCTTCTTGTGGCGCTACAGTCCGAGGTGAACCTGGGCCTCAGTCAACAATTCTCTCCAGCTGGCACGATCCTTAGCCAACTGCCTCCAATTTCGCACTCCAAGTTGGTTGAGGTCCGGCTTCGTGGTCGTCCTCTATTGCATTGTCCCACTGGTTCGGAGTCGAAGACTCTTCGGGCTGGAGCAGTGTTGTCCATGCGCTCAACATGGCCTAGTCATTTTAGGCGTTGAATCCGTAGACGCCTGACTAGACTCATGTCGCTGGACAGCCCGTACAGTTAATGGTTCCAACGTCAACAGGACCAAAGATTGACCGCAGAACTTTTCTCTCAAAGAAACCAAGTGCGTCTTCATCCGCTCTTGAGATAGTCTAGGCTTCCGCGCCGTATAGCAGGACATCCAAAACGTCAGCCTAGATGCTACCTGATGCTACCAGTGAGTGCTCATCACAACAAGATCAGTGCTCCTGTGCCGGCGTGGTGGAATCCCGATACGAATTCGTGGTCAAGTGAGGTCTGTTACAACTCCTACTACCAACGAGGCCTGTTGGTGTCCACCTGCATCCGGCTTGGCTGCTACAGTCTGCTGCAGATTCGAAAGTACTTGAGCGATTTCGTGGACGAAAATACCAGTGCTTGGTTTAAGTTCTCGCCCTTGGGCTTGTACATCGGCTGCTCCAATTACGGCTTTGATTGCTGAACAGAGCGTACGTGTTTGCATTGGCTCACGATATTAAAGTTTCGCAATATTACACTTAAGCGGGATCAAATTTCTGGCTGAGCAGCTGAAATTTATAATGAACAAATTGAAGGACGTCGGATGAGTCGGCGAGTGATGAAGAGATGTCGAAGGAATTCATTTCACGTCTAAATCAACAATCCTTGCTGTCAACAATAATTTATGTTCAAAATCATGCGTCTACCACTGTCGTTGTATTGATGTAGACAAAGTAATGTCAATTGTAGAAAAACGTACTTAATGATTCTGGAATCACAGACACACACAGTCATGTCGGAGGGCACACAAGGCCCAGTCGCGGGGACTAGACGAATTTCAAACAGTTCCTTCCTTCCTTCCTTCTACGAAGAAATTATTTCTCGGATTTTAATTCATATTTAATTCGAGACCCCGAGGTTGTGCAGGTAAAAAATCTCTCGAGGACTTGGACCAGCTAAGCCGGAAAATAAGTTATCCAGAACAACGGCCATTATGGACGCAAGACACCGCACATTTCGCAATTCGTAGAAAACGAGTGACTCTTGGTTGGGAAGTGCCTTACACCCCCGATGATGCTCCACGAAATACGAAAAAAAAACTCAGAGCTCCGTAAAGTGATGAAGTTCTCAACAGTGTTCATCATCATTGATTTGTATCAACTCACAAATCAGTCATTTTTTATGAATTCGTACTGCTTCGCCTAATTTTCTGTGGTTAAACTTTCTCCTTGTGTACACTTTAAATCATGGTCTATGAGGATTACAGCGCACGATCTCGTTTGTGACACAAGTCGTCCTGCTGTCTGCCCAACGCTTTTAGTCAAAGCTAGTCACTCACTTTCTGCCTTCTGCCATGTTCCAATCCATTAACCGGACCGAATCATTTTCGAAACAATTACGGTCTATTGAAAGCATCAGCCCCAAAACTCAACCAATCTGTCGTTCCTTGTCTTCCATCGTCGAAGTCGCATCTGGCAGTTGCGGATTTGCCTCATCATTCAGAGTTATTTCGTGGAAAAAATGATGATCAGTTTCACTAGCAACCAGTCAGCGGCAGTGCTCAATACATGCCGGCATCAACATTTCACACATGCAGACGGTGTGAAAAATAAATATAAGAGGACACACCTGTCAGATGCGACGGCAATTATTTCGGCTCAGTCGGATAAGGGCGATTTTTTAAGTGTTTACATCATAAGGCTGGCTGAGGGGTTCATTGATTTATGTCAACGTTGAAAAGGCGTTGCATGACGACCATTGACACTGCGTACTTCACGAAACAGGTTCAGGTGGACTGAACTGGTCTCGTTTTTTTGTAGTTCATTTTTAGCATCCCAACACTTTGTGCGAGTGGGTATTGATCCATGTCTATTAACTCCACAAATTTAACTTTGAAGTGACACATGTTGAACGAACACGTGTGCCAGTCACACAAATAACCAAGCATTCTCTGTGAATATTAAATCGCCCTTCGATGCAGTTAACAGAAACGGTCTCGGAAGCCTCATAGAGCCGCATAGATGGTGAGTGGAGGAGGAGATACAACGACGAGCTATACGGGCTGTTCAGCGACATCGACTTAGCCAGAAGAGTGAAGATCCAACGATTGAGATGGCTAGGTCATGTAGAGCGGATGGAAACCAATGCTCCGGCCCGAAAAGTCTTCGAATCCACCCCCGAGGGACGGCGCAGTAGAGGAAGACCGCGACTCAGGTGGCGCACGCAAGTGGAAAGGGACCTCAACCAACTATGCGTGCGAAACTGGAGACAGCTAGCTAAAGATCGAGCTGGCTGGAGACGCTTGTTGGTTGAGGCCCAGGTCCACCCCGGACTGCAGCGCCACCTTAAGTAAGTAAGTAAGTAAGTCTCGGAAGCCTCAGCCTCCACTCAAACTTCTTTCAGTCTGCAAAAGCAATGTCTCTTCAGACCATTTTGTAGTCAAAACAGGGGTGCCACAAGGCTGTGCACCTTATCCATTTTTATTCTTCATCTACATGGACTACATAGAAAGATCAATCAGGAAGGTGTCTTCTTGGCAGAACCAGCACGAGTTGGTTGGACCGAATCAGTACTTTACCACCGCTACCCCGTTAGTGGATCATGTAAGGGTAAGAAAATGATGAGGATGATGCTTCAGGCGAGCACACTTAATGGCAGCGAAGACGTTTCACTCGATATTTGGCGCAATCTTCCTTGAGGATGGAGACCTACACGAATGTACATTCAATAAAACTAGCCTCGCCCGTTGTCTTAATTCGACCATTTTCTATATATATATATATAAATACGTGCTGCCCATTCCATTTCTATGCTATCGACTTTCAAAGGCGAGCAAACTGGATCGAAAAATTGTTTTTCTGTCAGGAAGCTACGTTAGATAATCTAATTTTGTACATGTGCTTCCCAATGCCCATCTACACGAAATTACCTTTCCAGTAGTGCAAATGTCACATCAAGTCATTTGGTTGAGTGGAACGATGCGTGCGACAAAAAAATGGGCAGCACGTATTTATATATAGATAATGGGCACCCGTCACTCATAACTGCCCAATCGGCGAACATGCAAGCAGCCTGAAAGCACTTTAAAATGATTTCGGCCGAAGTTGTGGTAACAAGGAGGGAAACTGAAAACCCATCCCTCTACCAAGCTCATGGCCACGATACCGCACAACATCTTTCTGTGAAGACAAAAGCGATTTGAAAAACTCTCTTATTCAAACAGCAGCTGTTAGCATAATTAGATTCACTATTTCACGTGGCATCGCAGTAGTTCTCTTCTAAATCCACGAACTGCCACGCCCTTCATTTTCTATTTTTACAGAACTTATATTGGTTCTAGTTTCGAAAATCCACTTAACCTTTAATAACGTGAAAAGTCGTGGGCTCAACCCCACATCACTGGATCCACATTTGAATTGCCCAAGACAACAATCAAGGCACATAACCCGAAATCGTATCAAATTCAACATCGACTGCTTTGAGGCAAGAATTACAACGTTCGCACCTCCCACACGCCGTCTCACACCTCAACGTGCTAAAATACCAACGTCAACGACAAGCAATTTGTAACTCTTTCCCAGCCTGATGTACTCCTCACGAAATCAGTTTACTTCGGAAAATTTAAAACTCGTCATGCTGCCAGACAAGCGACCGACTTTAATATTGCACCAAGGCAATTACCTAATGTTTGCCAATTCGCTCCCCCCGAGGAGCCCGAAGCTTGTTGATTGATGCTCGGGGCGGCAGATGTACGCTCGTGTACGTATGTACGTCTGCTCGCAGTTCCTCATTAATTTCGCATTATTTTTCCGTTTGACGCGTGACAAAAGGTACTTAAAGTTGTTCCTGCCGCTCGCAGCAACTCAACGGGACGTCGAAGACATCATCCCGTTCTCATTATTCATGGAATACGCCATTTCCAAATTGGAAATTGGATATTGGAGAGACATCGCCCGTATTAGTATTCATTGATTTTAAAGTCTTCGTTTTTGTTTGTTTCTGTGTTTTTATGTTTGTCTCAAGTTCATGAAGTAAAACGAGACGCATTCGTATACGGACCTTCAAAGTTGTGCGGCTTGTGACCATACGCCTATTTCTTGCGTCCTCTCAGGAGACCAACGGAAATTGTGCCCCACATCGTGCTCCACGATTGTAGCAACAGTCAACTTGCCGAAGGGGGCCACGACGGCTGCGTGCTTTGTGAGAAGAGATGTTGAACAGAAGCTCTGCCAGAGCGCTTTGGAAGCTTGTCGAGGGGAGCTTCATTCACCAGCTTAATTTCTCCACTTCGTGAAGGGATGTGTCTGCTGAATTCGTTTCGTTCAAATTAGTACAAGAATGCAGCGAGGAAGTGTGGTGAGGTGTTTGCTTTGCTTCCCCTCTTTGTACATTATGGGAAATGGCTTCAGGCTCCATTCCGCCAGATGACTCAACAAACTCACCAAAAGGTGCTCAAATTAAATAGAAAGCTCTTCTGTATTACAGCACTTTTGAGACATTCCTTTATAGCACGACTCTACTCCCCATCGACATTTTTTTATAAAAGTTCCTTTGAAAGTCCATTTTCGCGAGTGATAGAATGGGAGGAAGAATGCTGAGCTTTCCTGTGGGTCAAGCTTAATGGCGAAGATAAGTTAGTTTCCAAGAGCTTTCTTTTTGGAAACTCTCTCATATGGTCGTGAAATTTCATGGCCGAAAGGACGCGAATGGAAGCTTCCTCGCTGTTGAGGAAGCTACTCACCTTGAAAGGGTGAGGAACGCTGCAGTGCGCGAGAAGCTCTACCTTGAGCAGTTGCTTCTAGGAACGGTAAGAGAGAGATGCTTCAATGGATTGTCCGAGTGGCACAAGTGTCGCCATCACCGCTACTTTCGACGGCGCATGGCAGAAGTCCCAAGATCAGTAAGGCTACTTTTACACGAGCTAAATCGGATAGCAAGCTTTTCCATCTTTTTGACAAGGCAGGTAAAGCTTTTCCTATGTCTCACCTCTCTTGCCTACAAGATGGAAAAGCTTGCTGTCCGATTTAGCTCGAGTATAAGTACTGTAACTCTCCCGGTTCCGCTTAGGCGTACCTTCTGATAAATTAGAGTCGATAGCGGAAAATCGAGTCTCTGACAGACTGTTGCGGTGAATCACATAAAATGATGATGAGGATGAGTCCATTTCACGGTTCTTTGAAAATTACACGCGAAGGATTCTTGACTTGAGCTAATTTTACCGTACCGTCAACTCCCCCAAAGTGACTTGGTTTCTTCACAAAAATATCAATCAAATGAAACACAATTTGTGAAGACGTTCACCGGAGTAGACCGATCCATCCCACGGAAATCGGGAAATGGCTGCTCTAGAGTAGTAGGGTGTTTAACGTTAGTTAAGCCAACAGCGATGGGCGTAATCGAAAAGTGCAACAACCTGGCCTTGAACAATTAATCGTCCACCATGTCGATCACGTTCGAATCGTCGACAGAGGCTCGTCCAGTATTCCTCTTGTCCGAATCTTCCGAGGAGTCAAAATGGGTAGATCGGTAGCAGTTGTGCAGGATGACAAGGGAGAATTCTCGGTGCTCCATCAAGGACCTTCAATTTCAAAAATGTTTCTCTGGAAAAGATCTTTCAGGCATTCGGCTCCGAAAGGCGGGACCATCCAGAAGTTCGTACACCTGTTAGAAAATGCGGATTACACTAACGTGATTGCAGAAGACCGCGTACCGTCAATGAGGGGTTTGTGGCATTAAGTACGCTCGCATTATAAAACCCGGCTAAACGACATTTCGAACAACCAAAAAAATGCTCTGCGTTCACTACTATCGGAGCGCATGTTTTTCTTTCAGTGGTGGTGATGTCCTAAATAATAAAAATTACCCACATCAAGTCCATTCATCGGCTGATGTTTACTCGTTGAAATAGAAATCAGAATGAAAATTTGTACTGCAACCGAACCACATGTTCATATAGCACAACCAAATTGAACATTCCATTCGACCGCCTGTACGACCGGCGTACACAGCGTTCACACTTGTACGACCTAGTTCAAATTGGTCTCTACGTTCGTAACTATTAACACCAAAGCGACTAAAATTTGCCTTGCATTGAATAAAGTCCCAGCGAAGGGCATGCGGTCCCACAAGAAAGGATATAAAGCAGCGACGTCTTGAACGATGAGGTACAATGGGCAGGTATAACATGGAGGTGTTAAAGATTTCGTCTACATCGTTCTCCCAGTTATCAGTCAAAACAACATCCGTAGCGATAAGAAACGCAGAGGGGTCAGTTGGGAACCAATTGATCATCTTAAAATCTCAAGATCGGATGAAGCAGTTCTTAGTCTCTTTGAGAAAAAAAATTGGAAAAAGGGCCTCTGAGGCTTAATGGACATTGTGGGTCGTTTAACTTATACTACGAATTTAACTCAGTTGAAGGTTTGAGCGCAACTCTGAAGATCAGACTGCTTCTTGTGGCGCTACAGTCCGGGGTGAACCTGGGCACGATCCTTAGCCATCTGCATCCAATTTCGCACTCCAAGTTGGTTGAGGTTAATGATGGGCATAATCGAATGATTTTAAGAATCGAGACTTTAGAAATCGAATGATCACTCGAATGCCTACTAACTAATTACAAACCTAATCCAAGATAACTCGATATATGTCTTATTTTAACGCAAGAACAAGTAACAAATACTTCTCGTCGATTAATACTCATCAGGAACCTAGAATGAACATGAGAATGAAAGAAAAACGAACTCCAGTATTACCCCACTACTCGGTGCATTAATTAAAACATCAACAACAATTTCGAGTCATTCGAGTGATTAGTACTCACTCGAGAGATTAGTAATCATTCGAGTAAATGATTGACAATCGAGATGTTCTCGAGATGTTGTAATAATCGACTATCACTCGAGATATCATTCGAATGCGGCCGTCACTAGTTGAGGTCCTTCTCCACTTGAGTGCGCCATCGGGTTCGTGGTCGTCATATATTGCATTGTCCCACTGGTTCCGAGTCGAACACTCTTCGGAGAGAGACCAAGTGCATCCTTCACCCGCTCTTGAGATAATCCAGGCTGCCGCGCCATACAGCAGGACAGGGATGATCAAGGTCTTATGTAATGTGAGTCTGGTCTTTCGAGAGAGGGCTCTTCTACTCAATTGCCACTTGAGCACAAAGAACCAGCAGTTGGCAAGAATTATTCTGCGTTTAATCTCGGTACTGATGTAGTTCGCATTATTTACTTGGGAGCCAAGGTAGATGAAGTCCTTTTCTACCTCGAAGTTGTAGCTGCCTATGATGAGGTTCTGACCGAGTCGTCGAAGTCGTTTGTCCTTTCTTGAAGACAGCATATACTTTGTTTTGCCGTCATTCACCGCTGAACCCATTTTTGCCGCCTCCGTTTCAGTACAAGCAAACGCTTCATTGACGGCTCGCTGGGTTCGGCCAAGCACGTCAATGCCGTCCGCGTAAGCAAGCAGTTGAAGGGGTTTTTGGAACATCATGCCTCTAGTATTGGCGTGTGAGTTTTGCACGACATTCTCAAGTACAATGTTGAAAATGTCACATAACAGCGCGTCGCCTTGCCTCAAAACTTGTTTGACATTGAAGTTCTCGGCGAGTTCCTTTCCGACCTTGATGGAGCAGCGAGAGTTCTCCACCGTCATCCTGCACAACCTGACGAGTTTGGCAGGCATGTCAAAACTAGACATGGCGATGTACAACTCGTCTCTATGCACGCTGTCATATGCGGCCTTAAAGTCGACAAATAGCTGGTAGGTGTCGACCTGCATCTCTTGGGCTTTTTCGAGGATCTGCCGTAATGTGAAGATTTGATCGATGGTGGACTTCCCAGGCCTGAAACCGCACTGATCGGGACCTATCAGGTTGTTTCAGGCGCTCACACAGAACTTCAGAGAAGATATTATACGCGATGTTAAGAAGACTGATCCCTCGATAGTTGGCGCATTCAAGAGGTCTCCTTTCTTGTAGATCGGGCAAACGATACTAAGATTCCACTCGTGGGGCATGCTTTCCTCCGACCGTATCCCACAGTGCTTTCGAATAGTCTATGTACAACCAGACGATATGACGATAGTTACTTCTGTCGTTTTGCGGACCGTGTAGTCTGTTTACAGGCGCTTCTATAATCTCTAATTATCTCTAATTGAACAAGAAAGCGAAATCGAAATAACCTTATGAAATGCACACACATTTAGAATCTTCGTTGTATGAGATGAATTTCGTTACAAGCAATGAGCATTTATTTTATTAAATCGTTTTCACTTATTTTCTTTGTCTCGATGAACGCATTTTTGAACACTGTCCTTTTCGAAATTGCACTTTCGAAATTTCGTTCGAATGTGCTCAAATTCGGAACAATCGTGGAACTTAACCAGCAAAGAGTGGCATCCTATCCATCAACCATTTTACTGCCTTATCGGCGGGTATGTGTACATGGCGTGTGTCTTCACTTCGTACGAGTATTATCAAGTGGTGAATTGCTTCAGTCTATCATTTCTGCGAACCAGCATCTTCGAAAAAGTGTGCAGTTTGAAGGCCGCTGCTTGTTGAACACAGCGATGGCTTCAGCCCTACAATCGACGCACGGTAACACGATGAGATTTTCCGAATTGTCTCTAAGTGGCTGGAAGATGAGTGACAGCTGGTAGAAGTAATAGGTCTGTTCCAATTGCTGTGAAATTCACCGAAATTCACAGGAAAAATGTCCAAAGCCGTTCCATTTGCTGATTTTTTCGTAGTTTTTGACAGAAGAGCGTGCTCACGAGAGAGTAAACAATTTCCCCACCCTGCGAATTTCTGCCACAGAAAATTCTGTGGGCAGAAAATTGAAGACTGTCAAATTCAAAATAAAAGCAACAAGCGACAGTTCATTCAGAATTGAATAAGTAAAAATTGAATATATTTTTTGACGTTTCTTGAATTCTGTGAATTTCTACGAAACGTCGTTCCACAAGTTTGTGCACAGTTACTCTCTCAAAGAGAGATTTTACCCCCACTTCTGACAATTTGCTCAACTACGAATTTCTGTGCACAAATCAATTGGAACAGACCTATTGTTTACAGAAATAAGAGAGCTCTCTTATTTCTGAATGTTTACTAGGTGTCACTTGGTTGCGCTTGTTTGTCTCCTGGAATCGTAGAAAACCCTAGAAATCTCGTTGATCTCGTCAACTGAGTTGCCTCGCCTGTTGGAAAACACCTCGAAATAATCATGATGGTTATGGAATCCGGCGGATTGACTGCGGAGGGAAAAAATTCGCGTAACCCCGAAATTGAGCGGATGTTATAACTCTATAAACTTGAGTCTTGGTTTTTCTGTTCTTTTTTGTTTTTGGCTATATGTAGTGTAAAAATTTGACAAACTACCATCTAGTAGCCCGCTCCGCTTAGGCAACTGGAATTTCTTCAATTTTCTTCGGAGCAGTTGTATCTGGTGAACCGGATGTGGCGGTTTCAGCTTCAGCCGGTGCAGCGGCATCTGGGGATGCAACCGCGGCAGCTGGTGCTGCTACTGGAGTTGTAGCAGCATAATCTATTTGAATTCATTCATATGGAAATATTTCAGAAAACGTGCAGATATGCACATTTCCGCACTCAACTTCTGGATTTGCCAATTAAGATCAAATTTGAGAGCTAGACTACTGAGTTATCACATATTTTGTAAAACGAGAGGGAGGCTGGTGCCCCAAAGTCTCAGATTCGATTCAAATACGGGAGAAAACATGAAAACCGGTGTAGACAGGTCATAGGTAGGCCAAATAGGGCCCATGTGGCGGTTGACAGATAAACACGAAAATCTACAAAATGCCTTGCTGACCACTTGTCAAATCTTTCTAGATATGGTCCAAAATTTGCCTTCATTCACAAAATGGGAATCACTAGAGGAGCATGTCCTTACAATGGGAATTTCTCCGAACAACTTCGTCAGATTATTTGATACGAGTGCAGACAGCAGATAATTTGCATTACTCACCCTGACTAGTTACTTGCAGTTACCTGCAGACAATCTTAGCCCTTGCCCGACTAATTATACAAGTCCTTTACAAAGTGGAGGAACAACGCATCCATGGGAATTCAGATTTCAGTCAGTTTCCGTTCTCCAAAGGCTGTATGCTATGTCATACAGCCTTCCATCTTCCTTTAATTCCACCAAATGTTGTGAAAATGTCTCCTCCGCGTGTCAAGTGCGAACACCTTTAATTTTTTGCAACACAACCCTCCAAAATATCAATTAATTAAAAATATAACTCGTTTCATCCAAGGTTCCGGATATTTTCTTAGTTCACGAAGTATGACTTCAATTCCCGCAACAAGTGGATATCGCATCCATGTTGGTGACATCTTACGAATCTCCTGGTATTTCTCTCCGCGCTGTATGCAAATCGTTGTTGTCACTGCAGACCGTACACGGAAATAGGACAAAATTGTATTTACTTTTCGTAGCCCCCAATATGCAGTGAGCCTCAAAACTAAGTGTACAGCATAGAGGATATTGTCTGTGTTCTCACTGTATGTACGATTTATGCTCCATCCTGCTAAGGTGTCGGCATCAGAATTCACAAACTATTGTAAGAAGTTTAAGCCTTTTAAGTCTTTGAAGCGTCCGCTAAATATAAGGATTGTGTAGGGCGCTCATTTAGCTTGGACCCGGCCTGGTCAGCCAACCCTACCGATTGCAGTGAAGTGGCCCTGCCTACCCTTGAAACAAATCCCAATCCAAAGACAGACAAAAGCCACAATTCTTAATAAATTAAATAACCTTTATTAAATACGTTCAAATGAATCATATCTGAGATTGTTACAATCCAACCGGCTGGCCGGGCCCGACTAAAAGACCCAGCTCTCGTAGGAGGCCACCCAGCTGGTGATGGTGGTCCACTCCGGGAAGGAACTGAGGAATTTATCAAACTCCTCCGTTGGTGTCACATTCTGGTGCACCCAATGGGCTCCGACGCCGATCTCCAGACTTGGGTTCGCAAAGTTCTCATTTGTTTTCTGCAAGAAAAAAACAAAACCAAGAATGCCCTGAGTTCTAGATCCACTTGACGCGACGGAGAGTCTACCTCAACTTCGACGAAGAATTCCAGCGGCGACGAGTCCTTTCCGTACGAGAAGTATATGAAGAACGGCTGCTCCCAGTTCTCGCGGATCATCGTGTCGTTGAATGACCAGGCGGTCACCTTGGCGTCGTCTTTGATTCCGATGAAGATGGTCATGTGGTCGGTGCCCGTGAGTTTGAATTCAAACCGGGCCGCAGTTGCGTTGAGGACCTCCTTCGAAAGCAGCTCAAGCGTGGGGATGTAAGGAACGTTGGGTTGGCCGAACTCAAGCCAGTAGCTGCGCTCCCTAAACGTGTGAAGAGGGGGGAGTGAGTAATTGAACCGCAAATCAGAGCGGGGTACGGTACCTCGCCTTGTTCCATCGGTGGTTGTACAGGGGAACGCCGCAGAACATCTCCTTTTCGCAGAAATCACTTATCTTCTGTCCCGCAGTTATGCCGGGAACGTAGTCTGAAAGGACACGTTTAGGATCTATTCGAAATAGGCCCGCAGGCTGAGGTACATACCGTCAACAGAGTACGTCCGTCTGTCTTGGGGGTACACAAATACTCCGGAGCTCGACGTCCTCACCGAGGAGTCGGCGTCGTGCAGGATTCGTCTGGTGTGCTAGAGAACAGGGAACGGATTAGAAGTAGCTTTACGAGAACTCTGCCTGGGGTCTTACAATCAAGGCGAATCGCTGAGGGGAGGTCTTCGGCTGGTAGGGGAACCCGGCGGGCGTCACGGCGATGATGATGTACACAAGTGTGACAGCGGCGAAGACCGAGATGAGGGACCTTGTCTTGCGGAAGAACAGGAACAGGGGCATCTGTAGAGAAGGACACAGTTAGCCTAAGGCCAGGACGCAGCGGAAGCTCGAGGTGGACTCACCAAAAATCCAGCGAACAGGGTGCACATGAACATCGACATGGCAGCCATCATCAGGTCGGGGTTCACGCCCGAGCCGTTGCGGCCCATCATCGGGATGAGTGTATACAGGAAGGAGTAGGTGATGTTCGTGAAGTAAATGAACGGCAGCACCTGGCAGATGATGACCGCCACCGCAAAGAGGTAGCCTGCAAGGAACGTCACTTAGCCACAACCATCGGCACGCCAACCATCGGGGAACTTACCTCGTCGATGCCACTTCGTCAGCAGATTGATGATGAGGGCAAAGATGTCGAAGAACACCGCCATCATTGCCATGAACGCCGACCGGATGCCGATGCAGGTCAGGACGATGGTCAGGATGACGAGCAGGATGCAGTGCGCGTGCATGAACATCTGAATGCGGAAGCCCAAGCTCAGCTGATCGCGCTTCATGTACTGCGAGTATATCGCCGCCAGAATGCCCATGCCGAAGAGCATCGGACAGAAGTACAGGCCGAAGAGCAGCCACGTCTCCGAGAACCAGGCCAGGGGCTTGTTCACTCCGTCCATGAAGACCGCCACGAGCAGGGTCAGGCCGGCGCCCAGCAGCAGGGAGCAGATCTGCAGACCCAGGGCGCTGGCAAAGCGTTTGCTGATCCCCTTTATGCCCAGACCCGACCGAGCGACCATGAAGAACATCGAGACGCCGATGGCCACAAGGCCGACGCAGCAGATGACCACGTTGATGATCATGCCCACCGTCTGGGTGTAGAATATCATGAACCACCCCAGGAAGTCGTAGAAAATGACATGGCCGTCCTCGTGTTCCTGTTGGAGAGAAGAGAACGTCACTCTTGTCCCAGCCTCTGGCTGTGCACGGACTCACTGAAATGTTACGCAGCTCCGGGGCATTTGCCAGTGCCATCGCTATGGAGAGGACGTTGTCGCCAGTGTGCTGCAGACTGCCCAGCGGCAGGATGCTGAATCGGTCGTACTTCGTGTGGTAGACGTAGCCGTTGTAGGTGTACGCCAAATCGAGGCCTGTTGAGGGGACAATTAGAACGCACTTCTTGTGCCACCACCAGAGAATCGTGCTTACCTGGGACGCCTCCGTAGTCTCTGAAGATGCGGAAGTCGGTGTCGGACGGAATGAGGTTGGCCTGGAACATTTCCTCGCCCATGGTCGTCGCAAACGGATGCACCACGTTCTCGCGGTAGTACTGAAACGAAGGAAAAATGTATCCAAAGCCACGCTTTGACCTCTCATCACCCTACCCTCATGATCCAGGGATGCTTCGGTCCAGACTGGAAGAGCACCTCCTTGCCGCCGTTCCCAGCCGCGTCCAAGTTGATGAGCGCCCTAGAACGAGGAGTTTTTCAGTACATGACGACCATCACACCTGCCCCCCGCCCCCGTCGACTCTTACTTGCAATTCTTGGCCCACTTGTGCTGCGTTATGAACGCGTGCGACGCCTGCAGCGGGTTCTCCTCGGCACCATTGAAGAGGAACACAATCGGGTGCTCCATGGGACCGTCCGTCTGCGAAATAACCCGCATCACCTCCATCATCACGGACACCATGCTGCCGTCGTCGCCGCCGCCCGTGCTGCCGGGCACACTGTCGTAGTGGCTGTTGATCAGCAGGTACGTGTCGCTGGTCGAATTCCTGGCGCTCAGCTTGACCACCACATTCTGGATGCCCTGGTACATGTTGATCATCTCCCAATGCATGTAGCTGCCACTCGCGATCTGCACGTCATCCTCAATCACGAAGTAATCACTGGCTTGCGCTCTGACCTTGTCCACCTCGCCGAGCAGATAGGTCACGGTGTTTATTTCGTTTGCCTCGCTGCCCACGACCCTCGGCCCAAGGTTGACCAGGCCGAGCAGCACGGCCTGGGCGCGCTCCGCGATGAATCTGTGCGCAGCGTGCGGCTCATCCTGCACTTTCAGCGGCGTCGGCAGTGAATTCGATGCACCCAGCACCACGGCCAGGTAGAGTATTCCCCAGAATGCGACGAATATCGGCGCGAAGTACCAGCTTATCTTTTCGGGAACCTCGTACAGGACGTTCAGGTGGTACTTCGATTTCTTCTCGAAGACGTGCGTCTAAAAGCGGACAGAAAAACAACGGTTATCGTTACGTACGCCATGGTGAATCGGCCGACACTGCTGGCACGTGCACCGGCCCGAGCACGGCTCTCGTCGATAAATGACCATTTCCTGTCTAGGCGCGGTGCGATTGATCGAAAAACGAACAGCCATCTGTTGGTGGGGGCGCATTTCATAAATTACCCGTTGCCCCGAAATTGAAAGATAAAACAACCGTTTCTATTGATCCCTATCGCGGCAGTGACATTGGGCTTTTATTGCTTCCATAAAAAAATTGGCAAACTAAGCCCGAGAATAGCCCAAAAGGTGGAGGTACATAATGGGCGAGCGATGGCTCTTGATAAAGTTTGTGTGTGGACCGTCATAAATGACGAGCAAGTACATGGGTTCTCTCTTTGATCAAATTACCGCGCGAAATAAAAAGAAAGCCCACCGATCTGCGGTGGAGTACATATGTGTTTGGAGCAGTTGCCGACTGGAAACGCTGAGTCACGTCAAGAGTGACTCAAGGGAGCATCCTGTTGTTGCGACTCGGCTCGGCTGATTGTGTGACAATTGATTAGGATTATTCATGTACAGAGGAGTGTTTGGAAGTGGGCAAGTTTTTGGGGCACCGTCGCAGTCGGAGGTGGGCGAAATTTTGAGATGAAATGGTGGTCGAAAGATGTGATCGATGTTGATGCTAATTCGAACCCCTTGAGTGAGTCTTCACGGTCGACTCGACCTACATTTCTGACAAAGTAAGTTCGACAGACCTCCAGAGACTTGACTTCCACTGAGTAGAAAGAGTAAAATGAATGAAAAGTGACCTTGATCAGTCAGTATGTCCACCATTCCGTCTGTCTGCCACACTGGGCACTCTGCACAGCTTCAAGATTTATGAACTTACATTCCAAGTTAAGGTTTTTTAGTGAACATTTTCCAGAGGGTACTAACTGATGATTGTATTCATTTATTTGAATTTTCTAGCTTCAAAGTGGAATCTCTTCAGACGTCCATATCTGCGATAGTAAACACCAGACTGAGCGAATGTCTGCCTAGCCAGCTCTCATGGCCGAACTAGTTTACCAGTCTGGACAAAAAACACTCAAAATCGGCTTTGGTAAGTACCAATCGAAAGGACATGCACTACGACTCAATTTTGGAAGTTACAGGGTGGACCAATTTAAATGCGAAAAATATTTAAAACAATTTTTTTTTCTTTTTTGAAATTCATAGCGGATGGACAATGCACACAACAGCGTGACACCTTATCGAAGGACAATTAACGATGCTCTCCATGCCTGTCCATCCCTAAAAGACATAAGGAGCCAATCTCACTTGGATATACATGGGTATTCCAATCAACGAAAGAGGCGATGAATTAACAAGGAAGAGGCGTGGTTGTCTCTGGCAGAGAATCAGGAGACACCCACTCCCACTGAAGGTCGGGACTAATAACGACAGCAATACATATCATCAGCTAAAGGTGGGCGGTGATTACGTACGGATCGGGGAAAACGATGTGACGAAAGTAGATCGAAAGAAGACTACAGACCTCCAGGAGTTAAGTAAGAAGAACGTTGTAAGCTAATAGGCGTAATAACAATCCATTGCCACATATGCAACTATGCCAGACGGCTTTGAGCCTCCTCTATGACGACTTGGAGGAGGAGGAAACAATACTAATACCCTTGCAGAAATGAGAAGAAGACGAAGGTTAATCTAATAAAAATATAACCGAGGTTCTTCTTCTTCTTCTTGTGACGCTACAGTCCGGGTGAACCTGGGCCTCTGCCAACAATCCTCTCCAGCTGGCACGATCCTTAGCCAGCTGCCTCCAATTTCGCACTCCAAGTTGGTTGATGTCCTCCTCCATCTGAGTGCGCCATCGGGTTCGTGGTCGTCCTCTATTGCGTTGTCCCACTGGTTCGGAGTCGAAGACTCTTCGGGCTGGAGCAGTGTTGTCCATGCGCTCAACATGGCCTAGCCATCTTAGGTAAACGCCTGACTAGACTCATGTCGCTGTTGAATCTTCTTCTCCGGCAACCTTCAACGCAAATAGGACCAAAGATTGAACGCAGAACTATTCTCTCGAAGAGAACAAGTGCGTCTTTGGCCCACCCTGTATATATAAAAAATTATAACACAGCGGCATTTAAATTTTTGAATTTCTGAAGGCACGTGTGCTTAAGAACAATGCCGTTAAGTAATAGAAATTCCTAATTCCCTTCTAAAGTCGAATTTTGTTCAGTGTAGTGTAGCAAATGCACTTTTAAGCTTTCGCAGTAATAAATCAGTTTTAACAGAACTTTTTTCCTTTTAAATCAAGAAGGAAGCCAGAAATCAAGACCAAGCTGCCACTAATCTTCCCAAAGTTGAATTTCTCTCTAACTCGAATTTTTTGTTTGCCATACATTGGCTTTCCATACCTTCCACCAACACCACCTAATTTTGATATACCGTCAAAAATTCGACTAAGGTTAAGGCCACTGTAATTTCAAACTGATCCACCTGCGAAAAGAAGCATGAAAGAAACGTTTGTGCGAAGAGACGGGGTCATCGAACGAACAAGGATACATCAGGATAATGTCGTTTTCTGATATCAAGATCAACACAACTGGCAGTGCAGACAAATCACATTGTTTTTAAGGATATTTGCTACACCAATTCGCTTCAATGCAAAAGAAGAAGTAAATGGTAAAGGAAAAGAAGCGAAGCAATGGACTTCCTTTAAACCATTGTGAAGAACATCAGCTTGTCAATTGACTGGGGATGCTATTCAGTCGAGTGTTGCGAACTGTGAACTTCGCAAACTCTTTTATTCAGATGGAAATTCACTTTGCTAGCAGATTGTTACAAGAGGGATTCGTGAGCAAAAGGGGAAGTTGGACAGCCGGATGATAAGTGCAACGACAACAATTCTCTTGTCAAACTACACGAAACTGTGACCAGTGTAATCCAATTGATCTTCATTAAATAGAATTCTCTTTCCTAAACCTGTGTCGCAAGATGGACAATCAGGAAGGAAGGAGGATCATTCTACAGGCAGACAGAACCGCGAGAGATGGTGTTAAAGAAATTCGAAAAAAAACCTTGTACCATCTAAGGGCAAATTTAATATAGGCTACGTTGTCGAGCTATGTCGCAGGGAACGGGGAAAGGATTTCGTTACCAGATCCTACAGATCCTGCGAGAGAAATCTTCTCAGGGACATGTCCAACGACTTTGAAAGGACTCACACTTATACCGCGAATTCCGACATCACTTAAAATATAATTCACTTCAGGCACTGATAAGCCAACACAACATCCTTGCGTCAAACTAGAGTAGTTCCACAAAATGGGCGTTTCAAGGTATGTATCAACTTTAAAAGGATGGATGGCTGACAGCTCAACACTGGACTCACTTTGAATATTTTCATCACTAGACAGGATACTTTTCTTGCCAAGGAGAAAGAAGATCTCACACAAACGGTTCTGCTGGCCCGGCTGAATCGCTGGCCGGAGCACTGTGTTATCCTTTGGTGGCGTTCACTGAATAAAAACTTCCAAGTCCTTTTTCTTAATCACTTTTCACTGTGTGCCCGAATGAAAACCGAAGAATTGTGTGCCTTTTCTCAAGAACCAAACCGACTTCCACGCGTCTTCATATCGAATTGAATCTCCAGTCGAGTGGCGGTGTTCTCGAAACTCCCGGTGGAAAAATGAAGCAATTTATCTAAAGGAAGTCAATTCACTCACACGGGCACACACCAGAACTGATTGCACACATCCACGCCCGTCGAGCACGCTCCTATGGCTTATGGCCACATCTGTCACCGGAGTTTATCATACAATGTATTAGTTTTGCCCGAAATGCCGCTAAGCAAGTTCACACGCAGTCGAGAGTCGAGACGTACCGAGTTTATCTTTATTGTAATGTGTCGGCTGGTGTCGAATTGTAAAGATATAATCGGTTCGAACATATTTTCTCCATGTTCGGAAACCAATTAATTATCGTTTACTGGGTGAGGTGAGTTTTTTTTTGCTTGATTATTTTCCATAGGGTGTAGTGGATTTTATAAACAATTCCCACGTGAATATGTACTTATTCTGCCGCATACTTCCGTGGCGAGTGAATGGTTTTGGGTACTTTGCCCGAGCTGCTGCGACTAGGTGAGTGTGTGGTTTCGTCCAGTGCTGCGGCTTCTTATCAAAGGGCCAGGGCAGGTAATACACAATTGGGAGAGCTTTGCTGTGTGTTTTTGTTGATGCCATAAAAATCATGCATGCTTGAGAGAGAGATTTAGGGTTTAATCATCGCGGCAAGTGGCGTCAAGTGTACAGACAAATCCATTGGCAGCGTGACCTTTGATTTGTGATAGCCGGACTGGAGTATGGGTTTTTCACCTACATGGAGGCATTTGAATTGTAAAGATAAATGGAGCGTGGAACGAACCGAACAATCCCAGCGACACACGTTGTATTACATCAAATGTATTCCGCTCTGATTGTGCTCGTGGCTGGCGACGTGTTGACATTGAACCCGAAGCTAAAGTTCAATTAAATGGTGATTGGTGGGATTGAGTTCGAGAGATATCATCTACAACCGGGAGGTAGGGAGATGGGGGATCAAAGCAGGTAAATTCAGACCTGTTCATCCAAGGGTGCGTCTTCATTATCTCTCTGTGCGAACAGGATGTTGCAGCGCCGTATTCAGTAAGCTTGTGGCCACATATGCTGACGCTGGGATGAAGGTTAACGAGGACGAGTTTATGGTCATTTTCTGAACATACGCTCTACAGGGTGGTGGAGTTGCATTGAAGCATGGAAGGAGAAGTGCAAGGCTTTCCAGTATGATTGGCCACTTTGATAATTCTGTAATCATGACGGCCGGGCTATGCGTCAAACTCAAGCCAGACCTTGCCAACTCTCCTTTTATTCCCAACTCTCGCTTGTGTTCTTGAAACTTGGCTAATGACCGTGAAAGGAGATTTCTTCGTGCTATTGAGGGAGTAACACGCCGTGACAGTATGAGAAAAACCTCAGAGTGCGTGAGGAACTCAATGTTGGAAACTGCTCCTTCCCAACGGAAAGGCAAGGCACGGACCTTCGAAGCGAGCTTTGAATGCAATTTCATCGGGTAAGCGCCTGCCTTCTAGTTCAGGCATAACTCCTGACTAGTTAAATTGAATGGAAGAGAACCGAGTGCCATAGAGATGAAGTAGAGCTTGCTTTGTCTTATGTCTCTGAAGTTGACGATAATGATGACGAACCCTCTGTGATTCAGGCAAAGTAATTTTTCAGGAATTTATGCAATTAGAGGGTGGCACTGGTTGCCAAGACACTTCTTACGAGGCCTCAATCATCCCGATGCGATACCTGGAAGGTAAGAAAAATACTCGGGGAATGGGACTGAAATGCTTCATTTTACAAAATCCTGCATATCTCTAAGGCCGTATGTTTATCAACGATCCAATATATCGCTTATTATCACGAATTCAAGGAATAGGTGTAGAATGCCAAGACACTTCTTTCGAGGCCTCAACCATCCCGATGCGATAACTGGAAGGTAGGAGAAAGACTCGGACAAGGCGACTGAAGTGCAAAATTTTACAAAATCGTTTATATTTCGAAAGTTGTAAGCTTATCAGCTTTACGGAGCTGAAAGCTGCACGATAAGCAAAACTGCAATTCTGAATCTTGGTGCCTACGATAGAAAAATTCCGCGCCGGATATTTGGTTCCGTCTGCGACGAAGGAGAATGAGGGAGAAGACAAAACCGGATGTGAATGTAGTACTCCGGAAAGCAAAAATTCGTCGACTACACTGGCTCGGCGCATGGACACCAACGCTCCAGCTAAGAGGGTCTTCGAATCCAAGAATCCTGGTTCGAGAAGGGGAGCAAGACCGAACCTTCGGTACAGAGACCAAGTAATCGCTGATGCAAGACAGCTTGGTCTTGATGACTGGAAGCAGACTGCCCAGGACCGGCAGCAATTGCTCAGGCTCTGACCCTCCACAGGTCACCGGCCTGACAAGTAAGAAAGTAAAAAAATCGCTCTACAAAGATCGTTATTTACAGATGTTGAAGTAGCTTTTTTTACAACAGCACCGAAAAATGATTTGGAAGAAACGTTTGGTTCCAGCAAGATGAAGCAACTGCACAAATAGCCAAACCGGTTATGACGGGGCTCCAAGGAAAATTCCCAAACAAGTTAATTTCCACAAACTCCACTTTCCGATGGCCTCAAGGTCACCTGCCCTGACAGCATCAGACTATTTCCTATGAGGTTTTATCAAGCACGCTGTGTACAAAACGATATCAAACAACAGACTGCAAGCAATCCATTGCAACAATAACTCAGGCTATCCCAACTTCAACTCCTCTGGCCGGAATGAACAATATTCACATGCGTGGATGAGCATGGAGGTCATTTACGGTTTTAAAAACAATTGGCAACATAAAATAAAATTTAATTCTCTATCCAATAAAAAATAAATAAATTAAATAGACTCTTTACAAAAAAAAAATTATCTGATTGCAGCACAATTGGTTCACCACCCTGTACTAGAGTTTCGATTTCGTCCTTTACGGACTCATTGGGTCAGATTTTTGATGATTATGAAAATGACTTTAACGTCCACCGGGCTTGCAATGTGTGCAATTCAGTCAAAAATGCAGGATCAGGGTGCCACCACGATAACACTTTACGTGCCACGCTCTAGTGGACAATTTCAAATATTTGTTCGGCGAGATCTTTGTTTTAGACACGTGATCGGACTGATTTGTTGATCTGACTGGCGTTTATTATATCACTTCGTTCGTATGCGGCAGTCAATTGCAGTCGTAAAAGACAGCGTTACATGCGATATCAACCAAAAGTGACTACAAATTAGATCATGTGCAACGTAGTCACGGTCAATACTTGCGTAAATCAATCATATTAAGAATATTGCACATTTCTGTAGTTTTCCTGTGTACGTTTTGACTGTGTACATTTTAACCTCGCCTTCGGTGAAAAATTTACGATAAAAGGCACAAAACGAACAATGGATGCAATCAATCGGCGAAAAATCTTTCAGAAAATATTAATTTCAAGTTATTGGAATTGATAGAGCAGTCTGTGAGATGCAAAATGTGTAGATACAACTCTGTAGAGTAGTAAACTCACGTGGCGTTTTATTGCAAAATTAAAAAATAGGGAGTCCTTCCCTGGATGGCAGATCTTGTAGACAGCGCTCAACAGTGACATGTCTCAGAGACTCATTATTTAGAGCGAATTGACGACACTGCTTCAGGTGAAGGGGTGTGCGCGACGACACAATAAAGAGGGACTGTGAAAGCGATCGAGCACACAAGTCGAAAAGGACCTCAGCCAACTTGGTGTGAGAACTTATTTATTTATTTTCTTGTGAAGGCAGCTGGCTACTGGATATAGGAACATCATGACTACTGGATATAGGCCCAGGTTCACCAGGGACCTGCTCTAGTAAAGGCTGTGCAAATTCTTGTGTCGATTTGCCTTATATCCTGGTGTCGAAAGAGAAGGTACTTCATGACTAACTTAAGACACTTTTCTTCGTTCCTATCGGGCAACGAGGTTTGTTCAAAAATATTCCCAGCTTAATTTACTACGCACTGCTTTCAACTGGATTTTAACGCCCACCTTCCGGAGGAATATTAAACATTTCAGATCTTTATTGAATCAAGTTGATGAATACGACTGCCTACGGCTTCACTTCCCGCACGAATTCACTAAACACACTTTTCTTACAGGCTCTTCCGCCTACTTCCTCTTACTTGTTAGTTGTTCGCGAACAAAGGGGATGATTCAAGGTCATTGCAACACGCTTGGCGCTACAGTAGCTAAACTAAGCCACATCACCCGCGCACAGGTTTCAAAAAACAGACAACAAAACACGAACATTATTTATCACACACTCGAATGTAAAAACATTTATTTTAAATTCACTCACAATATCGTAAATTAATCCCATTTCCAGAAGCGACGACAGGTAGGCGTGAGCCCTCCCAGACTTTTTGAATGAAATGCAAAACTATCAGGTGCGGACTGCGGACTCGCACAGCCACATGGATCCACCGGAAGAGCACCTACAAATCACAAATGCCACCTCGCACTGAATTTGACATCAGATCAGAGGAGAGTATCATCAATTTGCTAATAGCGCCCTCAACGCATGACTGACTCCACTTGGGAATTGATGAGTTGACACACACACATCCACGTGTGACCTAGCTGAGATAGTGAGTTCTAAACAATAACCAGCGACAAGCGTTCATTCGAAAGTATGTCACACACCAAGCAGCAATTCGCTTTTTTTTCTGCTTTTGCTCAATGTAAGCTCGTCAGTTATTTACAAATCTCGACGATTGTTAAATAAACATTGAATTTGTGTTTTTCTCTTTCGTTAAGCCTTATATCAGATGGTGGCGGCGTGCACTTAGCTTCGTATGTACCGAGGCTTAAGTTCCTAACGACTAAGTATTGGCAATCGATTTTTTAATGTTCGGGCATTTTCTTGTCTCGCAGTCTCGCCGTGAGTTCAAGTTCAGTGAGTTATTGTAAATAGAAGAGGACAATAAATGGCTGGATCCACAAGACGTTTACGACACTGTAGGCTTATTTTTCGTGAAATTTGCTGTTTGTGTTTTAAAGTGAATGGGCATTACTTCATTTCTGTACACAGACGGGCGGGACAAATATTTACATCATTCCGCTTCATCTGCGCTGATGCTTCGCGAGTGTTTACCTGCTTTTCCTTTCCCCTTGAGGATGAAAGTGTATTGTGTATAAATACAATTGGGAATAATAGGGGTTAACGGTTTCAATCAAGAAGACGGAAAATGTGCGTTTTTATTCGTCTGATGCTTTTGTACGAGTTCATTGGATGCGAATGAATAGACATTTTTTTTAATGCGTCGAGGACATCATTTACGCGAAGGAACGGCAAGAGAAATTTAAGAAAAGCAGAGCGGATTAAGGAGGCTTTGCGTGACAGACACACGAAAGCTGACACATAGTCCAACGCTGCGGATGTGACTGCTTGTCACTCTCCGTTAGCGTTGACAGTTGATACGTTGTGACTTTTCAATTGAATTTTTCTGAAAAAAATCTGAAGGTTGAAGCAGATTCTAAAAAATCTAAAAAATTGATTCCGCAATTGGATGTGCAGATGAGAGGCTGTCGAATGAACCCAGATGTGCGTTGATGTATTCATTGTGTTCCCCTTGCGTGAGTTTCTGTAGCGTCAACGCATGCTTTGACGATACGCATGTAAAGTATCGCATCCACGTTCCTTACTGTGAACTATGATTACAATCCGCCAAAGCTTCTGTCAATTTTTGATGTGTTCTAATCAGCTGGTCATTTTTAAACGACGACCTTCGACACTTTTCTTGTGGCGTAGCAAGTTTTCTCCCGAGGGTGCTCACGACTGCAGACAAAATATGTTTGATTTCCATACGTTAACAGCTTTCGTGTGATATTTTGAAATTGTCAAGAGACTCATAGACTTTGACGAAGCTTCACAAAGGACATCCATGATTATGAGGTAGACAGGGACTACGTATATAGTCAAATAGAATACAATTTCGAATAAAAACTGAGAAAAAAGGAACTCTAGTTTTATTCAAAACTCGAACGCCAACACTAGAGGAACAATCTTCTAGAAGTCCGTCCAATTACTCGCATATGCCAACGATATTGATATTATCGGAAAACGCAGCGTGATGTCAATGGCGCTTTTGTGGGTATTGCTACGGAGGCCGCGAAGATGGGTTAAGCGATAAACGACGGTAAGACCATGTATATGCTGTCAACAAGAAAGAACACCCAACACCGACGTCTCGGTCAGAACGTCACAGCAGACAGATATAACTTTGAGGTAGTCAAAAACTTTGTCCATCTAGGAACCACTATCAATTCAGACAATGACTTACTTACTTATCAGGCAGACGAACCATGAAGCCTGAGCAAATGCTGCCTTCCATCGGTGACGGTCCTGGGCACGCTGCTTCCAGTCACCAAGGCCAAGCTGTCTTACATCCGCTATGACTTGTTCTTTGTACCGGAGGTTCGGTCTTCCTTTTCTTCTCGAACCAGGAGGCTCGGATTCGAAGACCCTCTTTGCTGGAGCGTTGGTGTCCATGCGCCGAGCCAGTAAGTCGAGGGATTTTTGCCTTCCGGACTACATCCACATCCTTGTACAGCTCGTAGAGTTCGCGATTGTGTCTTCTCCTCCATTCGCCTTCTTTGCAGACGGGACCATATATCCGACGTAGCATTTTTCTTTCAAAGGCACAAAGAATCAGCTCTGCAGCCTTACTTAATGTCCAGCTTTCGGCTCCATAAAGTAGGACTGGCAGGATAAGGGTTTTGTAGAGCATGACTTTGGTACTTCGAGTCAGGAGTTTCGAGCCCAGTTGTTGTGACAAACCGAAGTAGCATCGGTTGCCAAGGAATCGCCCCTACAATGTCATTTGTGGTATTTACATTTGCCCCGAGGTAGACAAACTCCTTTACTACCTCGAAATTGTAGCTGTCGATTGTGACGTTTTAGCCTAGGTGGTGTGCGGCGGATCGTTTTTTGCTCGATAGCATATATTTTGTCTTGTCCTCGTTGACCTTTAGACCAGCTCGTTTCGCCTGTTTCTCAATTGCTGTGAAAGCTTCCACTATGGCGTGTGGGGACCGCGCGATAATGTGGATGTCATCAGCGTATCCCAGCAGCTGGACTGAAGATAGTGCCTTCCGTGTTGGCTTTAGCTCGCGGCACTATCTTCCCCAATACCAAATTGAAGAAATCACACGACAGCGCATCTCTCCTTGCTGAAATCCGGTGCTGGTTTCGAACGGTTCAGATGTTTTTGAACTGAACTGCACGGTGTGGTGCGACACAACCGGATCAATATTCCCGGGATCCCGAATTCGGCCATTGCTTCGAATAGCTCCTTGCGATGAATGCTGTCGTATGCGGCTTTAAAATCGAAGAGAAGATGGTGAGTATCGATTTGAAACTTGCTGGTCTTCTCCAGGGCTTGCTTTAGTTTGAAGATTTGGTCCTTGGTCGATTTGCCGGGGCCGGAAGCGGCACTGGTACGTGCCGATTAGTGCGGCGCAAAACGGCTTTAGACGTTCACACATTACGCTGGATAGGATCTTGTAGGCGACGTCGAGTAGGGATATACCTCAATAGTTCTGGCAGGAGGTAGGAGCGCTTTTTTTGTACATGGAGCTGATATTCCAGTCTTCGGGCATGCTTTTATCTTCCCAAATTCGGCAAATGATCTGGCGCATGGTCCCTACTATTACATTGACCCCAGCTTTGAAAAGCTCAGAAGGTAAGCCATCTGAGCCTGCGGCTTTGTTGTTCATCACCATTTTAGTAGCTGTACCGACTTCTTCAAAGCTAGGTGGGAGGACTACTTCGTCGACTGGAGTTGGGATTTCCTGGTTCCCTATCACTCTCTTGGTCAGGCCCGCTCAGCAGCTGTTGGAAGTGTGGCTTCCATCCACTATTCCCTGTGGGTCCGTAACTAGGTAACCCTCTGAATTTCGAAGAGCCTGGGTGGCTTTTCCAAGGCCTGTGGCCAGGCTTTTGGCTTCTTTGTAAAAGGGCCGTACTTTTTTGTCCCAGACTCTTCGATATCCTTGAGCTGTTAGGTTGCGAGAGACCTCTTTTTCAGGCGTAGGCGTTTCTCCTCTCGTCTTCTAGCTCGGTACTCCTTTTGCGCTGCACTTGTTCTTCGTTGCAGCGCTTTTTGGTATGCCTCGTCGGTTGCACGTTTTTTCTGCTCACACTCGCCATCATACGACCGGTTTCTTGTCGGGGGTGGTAGGAAGCCTAATGTAGTTTCTGCTACCTCTTTAATGACCGAGCGGCAATGCAACCACATCTCGTTGGCACTTGACGTACGCATACCGGACTCTCACTTAATTGCTCTTCATATGCTCTGGCAATCTCCGGTGTGCTTCAATGATAAAAGTTCTCTTTGTCGGCTGGTGCAGCTTTCGGACATTGGACAGTCGAGCTCTGAATCTTGCTGCAACAAGAAAATGGTCCGACTCGACGTTTGCCCCAAGAAAGAACATCAGCTAAGGATGTAAAAAAGTGACCGACTTCGACTCACAAATGCTAACAACTCAATCCTCCCCTTGATTGCAATTAAAAATGAAAACAATTTAGCCAAATGTTGTCAGCTACACGTATCACGCTTTCAATTTTCACGTAATTTCAACAATAAATAATTCTGGCGAAGGAATGACATATTCTGTCTGGCACACAGTGCTTATCGCCTATCGGATGATCGTTGCAAATGAACTCTTATCGCATCGTGATTTATGAACCATTCCTTGTTACACTTCAAAAAACTGAATGACTACACTCTTCGCGAATGCGGGGCAATTGGCAGTTTCGGCGAAGGTATAGACGGCAGAGAGCCTGATCGACGGGTGGCAACTTGTTCCACAAATATTCGTTGTGAAAATTACGTTTGTGAAACTGGAAAGACAATTCTAATTTGCTCGCGTTAAAAATCTTATCCATTTTTCTGAATGATTACGAAATCGATGATGTCATTCCTGTCAAAGTGTCAAAATGTTCGTAATTATCTGTGAAGCTTGCGATGGGTATTATTAGCTTGAAATTTGAGTATCTCGCTTTCGTAGTTGATTTCTGGCCGTTGACATACGATTTCCCAGATGTATTTTGTTTACGTTCCTCTTGCGCCACATTTGAGCAAATGCTTTGTAGATTAATCGCTGAGACTGAGTCAGCGCGGGACAACAGTAGACATGGCAACTGGAAGCGCTGACTCTGTGGAGAGAATGACTGTGAATGAAGATAATGTGGAAGGCGTTTCTGACAAGCCGACGCTACAATTGTTTACTTATTGCTCACGGCTCAACGGACTCTAAATTTGAATCTGACATTTAGCATTCATCGATGGCGGTCCTTATGGACGAGAATTCCATTCCTTCACAAATGGGCGCAACATTGATGTCCATAGGATTGTTGCGGCCTAGCGCTGTGTATTTTACTTCACCTCCATTAACCTTTCTCTTAGCCTTAAGCAAGCAATGACGTCCACGGCCTGGGGTCATAAGATTAGGAGTGCTATCAATGCTGAGTTTGTGAACAGTGCTTCAATCAATGGAAAGCATCAAGGCTCTGGGAGAACTTTGCCGCCTATATCTCAGCGAAAGCGGTTACTACCCTGTGCTAAGGAGTACTCCACGCAATGAGCTTGACGACGTTACCAACCACTGTAAATTTTTTCAAGCGTAAATTGCTTTGTCGTCTTCCTAACTCCCAGAATCGATTAATGCGCTTTAGATAACATCACCAACGGTGTACAGGAGTCATAGGTAGGCTTTATAGGGCTGCTGTGGCAGTTGACAGACGAAGTAAGAAAACCACCGAGCTAGCTAGAATAGAGGTGCGCATGTCATTGACACGTGGTGGCCCGTGGCGTTGTGGGTACAACATCGGCTGCGTAGGTTCGATTCCTGCTCTGTGCGACAGAAATAATTTTCACGGCCCCACCTCTTCGAGTCACTGACAATGCTCAAAGAGTGTCTAGAAAAGGCTTCTCAATCTTGGCCATTCGCCCTCGGCAGGAGAGATCAATAGCACGCACAACAGGAGTTGTTGCTGAGAAGCTAGGCCCTGGCCCGCTACGGCCTATCGTTGACAAATAGTCAGGATAATTGCCACCAATCGGAGATGGGTGGAACTAGACAAGGCAAATATGGCCCCTAATTAATCTAAAAAAGACGGGTACACGCCTGAGCCTGAAAGGAAAAAAAATCATTAAGATTGTAAGCACAGCGTAGCGCGGATCACTGCGTGTTGGGCTGCCATGCAAGAAGAATGAGAGCCCCTTTAACGACTTCTTTAGGAGTTCCTGGAATGGGGAACAAGTAGAAATCACGCAACACTACCTCGGCAAGGATAAGGAAATGCACACAAGACAACTATTCACTCAGCAGCCTAGAAGATCTGTGAACCACCAAAATTCAGAATATAGCAGAATTCATTACTAGTGGAGAGGATCATCTTTGGATCGATCACTTGGCTAACAGCAGGTTTTTCGTATGTCACAGATAGTTCCCAGGCTAACGAGCTAGCTGTACCTTCCTAAAGAACTCGTCTTCGATTTCGTGGCTCCTCAATGTTTGCTGTTAGTGTCTGTTCTTTGGAATCTGCTTCAGACCGAAATCCGATCAAGAACTTAATGCGACACATGCACCACACGGAGACACATTGAGAGCCCTCCTCTCGAAGTGAACAAATTAACTGTCTGGACAAATCTGTCGCCCACACATTCCTCTATCCCACCGAACATGTTCACACATTTGAATTCATTCGGGGGAGAAAAATGGATGATCAGCGTGGGAGCGATTCGTTAAAGTCTGTCAATGCTAAAATATTCCAAATTCTGAGCATACACTCATCAATCACCAAAATAGACTTCGCCATTTCCATTTCCAAGGGGAGCACAAAAGCACCTCAAAAGCGCAGCAAATAATTGTATACATTCCGTGGCGACTAGCTTGTGCGGCAGACTAAGAGAATCGTTCAAACAAAGAGCACACGCATGCTCTTTCTCTCTCCCAGTCGGTCTCTCTTCCATCCAAGCAAAGGTTGCAAAGGTGCCTTCTGCTTATCATAAGGAATTAGTATTCCACTCACTCTGCTAGTTTATTCATATGCCGCCATTAGTTGGAAGCTATCAAACTTCTGACCGCCGTAGCGTGCCTCTCTTTCTGATTCACTTGCACTTGCCCGAGGGGGGGCAGCCGGAGTTGAGCACCTCCGAAGGAAATAAATTACAAATTGAATAAATGCCAGATAAAGCGAAATAAAAATCGAATCATAGATTAAACCACCGTTTCTCCTACCGAAATTTATTGCCTCACACCCCGTATATAAATTACAAGCTCTGGCCGATCGAACAATTCTTTGGCGAACCGCACCTCATTAGGCGAGTACACACACAACGGACAGCCGCCGGGCCGCCAACGCGCTCTCACACACCACACTACGGGGAAGAACAAACAAAAAAAAATCGCCCCCTTTGTCACTTGCAGACACACCACCCGTGCATTCTGCTTTAAGAAGCCAAGCCAACACACAGCGCGATCCCTCGATCAGTCGCCGCCGATCTCAGATTCAGATACAGACTGTGTGCGCAAGACACGCACGCAACATCAAACCGAGTTGCATCTTTTTGGGGACAACACAACTGCAAGAGTGCTAGCGCCATCATCATCATCATCATCATCATCGTCGTCAGTGTGATCCTCATCGTCGGCCGGCGTTATTATGATCAGCACAGTTCTGTCGCGCTGATCGCCTCGAGATCACTGGTGGAGCATTCAGTCATGTCCGACATCTAGAGACCTTTGGAGATCGCCTGTCGCACCCGTACCGAAGTTAGTTTCTGTCCCGCGGCGCGTGTGTTCATCGCGGCCATTAAGCGCGCGCGCGTTTGTGTGTGTGCATTTGTGCGTGTGGTTGTCGCTAAGATTAACAAAAAAAAAAAACAAAAAGAGTGAAGTTAGCGCATCAGTGAGTTTGAAAAGGAAATTAAAAAAAAAAAAACAAAAACATCGTGTATTTGGAGCAAAAAAAGAAGTTACATATTTTTCGTTTGCCGATATTCGTGTCCACCGGAAGGGGGTGAAAATTCAAAGTAAGTAACCCGATAGCACAAGACACTGAATGTGGTTGAGATTTTGGTCAACTCTACGGAAAAGTACACACAACGATGACAGCTGACAGTGGAGCATGAGGAAGTTGATTTTTTCTTCTGTTTTTTGTTTTCTAAGATGCTTCGGATGCAACGAACGAATCTCTGGTGTGCATCGTGTGTTGGGTTAGAGGTTGATGACTCCCGAAGTAAGAGTGAATCTTCAGCTAAGAACCTGTCTTACACAATAGGTGTACCGTGCGTCGTGGCGCGATACAACAGACGACAAATAAAAGGAATTTCTTTCTGCTCTTCTGCTCTTCTGCTCCTCTGCCTTGGATGCATCTTTAAACGTCTCTCCGTCCATCTGTCTGAATGTCTCTCGCCGTCTGGTGCATACGTGCATCTTCGATCGCAGTTCACTTGTTTGGATTTCATATCCGACGAGCTGAAGTGCACGTTAATTGGCTCCTGCGAGACAGTTTGAAATGTAAACACACATTCATTTCGCCGATCCTCGTGTTATTTCAACGAATTTCACTTTAATTTATCTTTCTGCGCTGAACAACTGCACTTCGTTCTTAAAAATAGAAACCGAAGGCGTACTGTTTGTTGCTGCTGCTGATGATGTGTACCCAGTTCGTTTGCTAAATGCATTTATCAGCTGCTCTGCTGCATACGCCAGCAAATATATCCCGCGGATCGTGGCGAGTTTTAGAATTTAGGTTAAAAATGCCACCAATACAAAAGAGGTCGTTCAGCGGGAGAGGCTGAGCTTGTGGGCTGTCTGTTTCTCACTCTGCCCCACAAGGGCTCTGAACTTCTTCAGCGAGATTGCCTTATCTTGAATGGGAAGTTTTATTCTGTTTCTTCTTCCGATGCGGTTGCAATGTCATTCACTGCCTCGTAGGAACGGCGATGTTCTCGGAACTGGCAATCTCCTAGCTCGGCTCGACTTAGTGTTTGTGCTGTCAGACAGATTCCACAGACAGCCCATAGTGCGAGCATTATCTTCGACTTAATCAGTCTTGAAGTGTTTCTTTTCATTAAAATTAAACAGTGCCTGTAACCCCATTCGAATGCTTGATGAGATCATTTGCGAGCGAAGGGGAGCGTTGGGAGCGAGATGTGTTCGTACATGTGTGCCCATGAAATGTGTTTAATACATATGATGGGCTAATTAGGTTGACGATTTGAGATAACGCAACGCATTCGTTTTGCGAATATATTTTCAATTATTTTGCGCAACTGCCTTCTGAGGGGCGACTTGTTGGAGATACTGGCTATTTCGCATTTAAATTCACAGTAACAGAATTCTCGCGGGAAGAACAGCCTTTGGAAGGCATTTGATATCGCAGCGGTATCGTTCCCCCTTGCAACACAGCCTCATTGAGCAATAATTGATTGAGAAATTCAGCGAATGGCGAAGTAATCAAAATTATCACGAAAGTGACAAGACGGAATGTTCTTAGAAACTCTGCGAAAGGGTGGTCACTGAGCTGAGTCTTCTACGAATGTACCCATGCACAGAGGTATTCAATTTCATATCTAAAGCTGTCATGACATGGCAGCAGAGTGATACCCCCAAACCCCGGCCCGAGTGAGACAAGAAGTGAGAAGCGTCTTACTGTTTTACTGCCTTGTCGCAGAGGTTATGTAAATGTTTGGTCTAGTAGAGCAAGAGGCTGAATGTTTAAATAGGGCTGCCAGCGAAATTGCCAACGCGCCTGGACCATTGTGATGCCCAGTGCTCTAAATTTAATCCAAAATGGTATCTGAACCAGATTTGAAAACCGGATAAAAGCGCGTTAATTTTTTCTTTTAATGGGATTCGAACCTGGGCCCCCCTATAACCAAAGATAGGCACTCAATCAGCTTCGCCCTCCCGTCGTTGTGGTCATTTGGTTTGTTTTTAGAAGATGCCGGCAATAGTTTATATGGAGATCTTACACAATGTGTGACAGTTGGCAATGACGTCACAATGACAATTCTTAACAGAAATAACAATGATATAATTTGGGTGGCGCTACACCCCGTAGAGGACCAGGGCCCAGCATCCCAGCAACCACTCGTGTTGTGCATCCTATTTTTCTCTCTCGAGTATAAGGGACTTACAGTATTTAATCTGACTCTGAACGGCCAAGTTTGAGAAGTATTTGATAGGATCTGAACTCCTGACTATTTATCAACGATAGGTCGTAGCGGGCCAGGGCCTAGCTTCTCAGCAACCACTCGTGTTGTGGGTGCTATTGTTTTCTCACGAGTGGAAGAGATCTACAGCGATAATGACGAGGGCCAATGGCCAAGTTTGAGAAGCTTAATCTAGACAGAGGCACTCGTTGAGCATTGTCAGTGACTCGAAAGAGGTCTTGTTGAAAACTTGTTTTTGTCGCTCAATCTACGACGTCGAGATTCAAGTTCCTCGACGCAGATACGCACAACGCCAAGGGCCACATCACTCACAGACATTTTCAAGTCTACAGTAAGCAGCCAAAATGTTGAACCACTGTACTTGTACGACTATGTTCCAAGATCAAAGCCTAAACGTTTCCCCATTCGTTTCAATTTGAAAGTGATTTTGAAATGTTCTATGCCAGCGCTAGTGGTAAACGTGTCGGTGTGGCTCTGTACGTCGACGACGATGTTCGATTCCCGGTATGACAAAGTACTCCTGGTCTGGAAAAGGATTCTTTTGTTTGGTGCTTCAAGTCAACTGTAGGTTGCTTCAAATCGCGTATAGCTCTCAGAACACGAGTGGTTGTTGTGGAAGCTTAGTTCTGGCTCTTTACGCACTTTCAAATTGAAACGAGTGGAGAAACTGTTGCTTGGATTTGATCTTAGAACATAGTCGTTGTTGATGACGGATTTTGCAAACGACTTGCAGCGTCAGTTGTTAAACGATCATTATTCCGATCTGAATAAATTGCACACCTGAAGACTGGCCGACTCTTAGACTTGGACCGTGTTTTAAGGCCAGTTTGATAAGTCGATTTCGTCGCTCTTGAACTAAAGATGTACTCTAAATGTGTTCTCATTGGGCGTTGACCTCTTCCGCTAGTGGGACCTTTCTTCGGTACTCACCGCATTTTGTTCTCCCCCTACAACTTTCAGCATCTGGATAGACTCAAGCCATTGAAAATTTCGCTACTTCTCCGGCCATCTGAAACGATCACGCCTTTCTATTGAAAAGACCCAAGGCTGATTCATTATCCATACCTAGTAACCCACAACTAACCTGACAACAGGTCCTTCGAGAGTTGCCCCAGTTACACAATTGCTAGCCTTGAACCCAACAAAACAGTGCTTGGAATTAAATATCGGCGCTGTTGTTTGAAACGGAGTTGGGTTAGACAAAGCTCTTGACTCAAGCTTCAAGTAATTGCCCTCCATTATGACATTCTATCCCTTGTCCTATCATTGCGTACCCTTCCAGGATTAATACCCACATGAGCGAAGGGAGATTTCGAGTACTACTACAAATGAATTTGTGACATTATGAGTTTGGGACAAAAATGGGAATCAAATGAAGTGTGAACTGATTCACAATTGCATGCCTCCTTTGCATCAGCAGCCTTCGTGCGATAACAGTGCCCACTTTCCAGGTAGTACTTTCATTAACAACACCGATCCTGCGTTGGAGCGGCACAGTCGCAGCTTAGTCCCCAAGCTGATTACATTGCTTTTTCCCGAGGATGAATATCGAAGCTTATGCAGCTGTTTCCAGTGTCAACTGTCCTGAATGGTGACCAAAGCTGACATCAACTACCGAACTGCACAGGAAACGAGTTTCAATGTGAAACCATAAGCAACACATGTTCTTTGCATGGACATGGCAGTGTGCCCACTGAATGACAGCAAACGTGTTTCTTTGATCAAGAAACCATATAAACTGCACATAAAATAATCTTGCGACATAGTCGTTGAAGTCGATTAGCTGATGCTTAAGTGGAGAGTCTTCTATATTGTTGAAGCACCTGTTTAGAGAAGCGACTTTAAAAAAAATTCCATTTTATTGTGTGTCGGTAGGTATGTTGCTGGAAACAGGAAAAATGTACAGGACACATTTTGAACTCGTATTTCTTCTTCCGGAAGGATTGTTGTCCATATCAACCGTCATTCTGTCATTTAGTGTTTCTTGCCTCTACATGTTGTTGTCGTTTACCAAAATAAAAGGAGATGGGTACACTGTTACAGGTTATTCGGTTTTCGGAGTCACTCGCTATGCAGTAGCAAGTAAAGGCTGCTCAAAGTCCACGAAAAACGCATTTTACTGAACTCTGAAATTCATAATACAGCAGAGTTGATTTTGTTTGGAGGTGTCAATATTACTGTGACTGGACATCGTTAGATAGATTTGTTTAGTTTACCATTCAGCTTTGGATTAAAATATCGGTTTGGGGATTATTTTTCTTCAGGTTATCCAAACCCGACTGCCCGTGTTGGTGCCCTTGGGATGGGGTGGTGATGTGGTGTCGCTGCTCTTGTAGAACCCATGCAGCTCTTTGATGTCGTTGTTCTCTTTCTCTATGCGTTGTTCAAAGCTCAGTGAATCTGTCGAGAGGCAGCTTTCTGAATAGTGTCATAATGACGCCTTAGAGTACTTTTACACGAACTAATCTCGACTGCAAGCTTTTCCATCTTGTTGGCAAGAGAGGTGAGACATTGGAAAAGCTTCACCTCCCTTGCCTAAAAGATGGTCCGATTTAGCTCGTGTAAAAGTGGCCTTAGTTGGGGCCTTTCGAAGATTCAGTTTAGAGTATCTTTTCAGCATCAATCACTCCGTGAAGTTGAGTGCCCATTGCTCCGAATTTTGGCTGCTGATCTGCTTCATCCACCTCGGGGCGTGTCTCATTAAACACATAAGTACCGAGGTTTTAGCGTTCCAATGCTCCATTTGGGGGTTGATTAAATTTAGTCGATGTCTGTATTCAGACTTTTTCCATATCTGGCGTTTATTTGTACCAAAAATTAGAATAATGTCACACCGTGCGACCAGTTGTGCCCCATCTCTCAAGAAAATGGAAAATTGTTTTCTTTAATTTTCTAGATATATTGTTAATTATAAGTGACGCCCCGTGGCGTTGTGGGTACCTGCGTCGACGTCAACGCACTTGAACCTCGGCGTCTAGGTTCGAGTCCTGGTCTGTAGGGCAAACATAATTTTCATTGCCCTCCCCTTTCGGTCCTCAAAGAGTATGTCTAGAAAAGCTTATCAAACTTGTCCGTTCGGAGTCGGCATAAACAGTCGTGACAGCGAACAATGACACGCACAACACGAGTGGTTGCTGAAAAGCTAGGCCCTGACCACCCTCTACGGACTGTTGCGCCACCCATACCCAATTCCGACTCTTATCTCTGTTCCTCAAAAATCTCTTCCTCCCCACTTAATTTCCATGTCGCTTATGAATAGAACAAGGTTCCCCCACATTGTGCCACCACCTATTGTCTTGAATAATCATTAATTACTCGAAAGCATAAAAACTACCATCACCTTGACGTCCGCCCAAAATATCATCAAAGGAACTGCCCTCCCCAGATGAATAGCCTTCCACCGCCCATTCTGAACCTTTTCCATAAGTACGAGCATTGCCGTCTATCAAAATAGAAATGTGCTCGGCATCACTCAATCACTCATCCATTATCACCTGACTGCCAGGCAGCACCGGCGGTAAACTTTACATTTCACAAACACGATCAAGAACGTGCCAACAAACAAAAGGGAATTGATTAAAATGTTCGACTTGATGAAAGCGAGTCACACTCTAGCCAAAACCGAAAGCATTCATGCTGTGAGCAGTTAGCTACAGCGATAATTATCCCGTTAACAAGGTCAATGGTACACTAAAATAGAATCCCTTCAGCGCACCCAGCGATGGAGAGTGCAAGAAAGGAACCTTTCCCAATATAAACACATTACATTCTATCGCTCTGTGGCGAGAGAAGATACTGCGGCGGAGAATGGGTGGGAGGGGAAGAAGGGGGGCAGTAGGCGTATTTATAGAAGTATTCATCTTTTCAATTCGAACATTTTTTGCGGTTGGTTTGTTTTTATTAAAAATAGATGTTTTCTTTTCCATCGACCGTTGGTGAGTCTTGTGACACTATAAAGGCGTGTGCTGTGTTGATGGGATGCCACTGTTATTAATTTGAGCGTCACTGGTGAATTAATGAATATTTGAGGTTTTGTTTTTAAATGTTCCTTCCATTAAAACGATAGTGGCGAGGCGATGTAAAAGGACTACAGCGATGTCTCTGAACAAGTGTGTTCATGTAAAAGGCAGACAACAGGTACACTCGTGCAGAAGGACCTGTCTTGTCAGTAGACTGCTTTCCAAGAGGCAGGGCGTTAGGATAGGTTATTGGGCTGCCATTGAAATTGCCAGCACAGTTAGGCCATTGTTGGTCAAGTGCGATCCCCAGAGCCGTTGATTTGATCCCAACGGCAAATGGTGACTGATTTTCAAATCTAGATGTATGTTAGTACTGGGATTCGAACTTGGGACCCCTATAACCAAAGGCAGGCACTCAACCAGGTGGCCCGTGACGTTGTGGGTATGTGCGTCGACCCCAACCTCGACGTCGTAGGTTCGATTCCAGCTCTGAGCGACAAAAATAATTTTCACGGCCCCACCTCTTTCGAGTCACTGACAATGCTCAAAGAGTACTTCTGTCTAGAAAAAGTTTCTCAAACTTGGCCGTTCGGAGTCGGCATAAAACTGTAGGTCCCTTCCACTCGTGAGAGAACAATAGCACGCACAACACGAGTGGTTGCTGAGAAGCTAGGCCCTGGCCCCCTACGGGCTGTAGCGCCAGCCATATTATTATTATAGGCACTCAACCAACTGCGCCATCCAGCCGTTCCCAGTAGTAAAGAAGTTTGTCCACCTACCATGCCTTTGCGCCAGTCACCTGTTTAAACTTCTGCAACTCGTTTGTACTCTCCCCAACTCGGTCTTAAACAACTTGGTTCCTCTTCAACTGCCACGCTAGTCTAAGGCTTCTCGCCGATCAGGCTGCCTGTGTAAGCAGTTTCCACTGCATAGCGTACTTCGCAATGAAAATGTCTGCGAGCCGTAGGTTGTGTCCAATCTATGCCCACTTTCTCCTTCGAATGTTAAATTGTATGGATTCTTGACAAGTTCTGAGGTTTTGTTGCTCTTTTGAGCTATGGTCAAGAGGCTCCAACCAAAAAATCCACAAGATGTTTCTTAACCATCTGTTGCCGAATAGATGCTTTCACATTGTACACGCGGTTGACAGACTTCACCTATTGTCGTAGTTTCGTGGGAACGCATGTTATTCTTTCAGTGATGGTGATTTCCTAGATAAAAAAAACTACCCTAACCTCTATCGAGCAAACATATCATTTTCATTCTGATGCTCACTCATTGAAATCTATAGCTGAATAAAAATGTCGTACCACTAGCGTTCACATTGTACTACCAGTCGTACGACCAAAGGAAGAAGTTGAATAAGTTAAAAGAAGAGCGTTGAAACTTGTACGATCTTATACAAATTGGTCTCTACGACCCGGTAGTTCGACATGCCGCACTACCCGTTGGTTGCAGCGTTCATGTGATAGCAGTGCCAACCTTCCAGGTAGTACTTCCTTAAAGCTGCAGCGATTCTGCGTTGGAGCGGCACAGTCACAGCTTAGTCCTCAAGCTGATTACATTGCTTTTCACGGGGATGGAAAGCCTACCGAACTCAGCTTTAGCCTTCTCGATTAAGCTGCATTCATTAAGTTTTGAGCCAGGGTTACCAGGTTTCAGATAGAGAAATCGCCAAATTTTCGACGCCATAATCGCCAAAAAAAACGAAGAAACATCTTATAAGACTCCTAGTCAGTGCTACCCTAGTGGCCTTTGTGGGTTGGGGTAGTAAGCCCCAGTATGCAAGGTATCCGTAGAAATCAACGCTCGAACATTATGACACCGAATCAACTCGGCCAGGAAGTTGTCCCCTCGTATCGGTTTCGGCCTCTTGTAAGGGACTTCATTGGAGTAGGATTTTCTGCACTGGGACTCTGCCATTGTGTGAAGGCGAAGGCAAGCCCTAAAATAGGCACTCTCAAAAACCCGAATCTTGAAAGATGTAAAGTTTATTTAAGAAAGTCGCCAATAGCTTAAGATATCGCCATTTTTAGGTTGATGCGATTTACCAATGATTTGTGTCGCCAAACAAAATTAAAAACGGCTAGTTTGCCGATAAATCGATAAATCGCCTCATCAGACAAACCTTTTCAGAGCCACCGCGGTTAGCCAAGACCACACTTCACAAGTAAAGAAAGCTACTAACTTTCACTACTCACTGTCCGCTAGAATGCTAACTTGATTGCTATAGCTTCCAGATTTTGGACCAACAAGTGAAGATGGATAAGACGTCATATCGATATGTAGGGCATTGCTGAATACCACCAGAAACAATGTAGGTGACACCATGCACCCTCGGGTGGCTGCCCTTGGCGTTGTGGGTATGTGCGTTGACCCCAATCCACCTTCTATCTCTGGTCTGAGCGGCAAAAAATCAATTTCACAGCCTCACCTCTTTCGCGTCACTGACAATGCTCAAAGTGTATTCCATTCCATTCAAAAGCTTCTCAAATTTGGCCGTTCGGCATAAACTCCGTGGAAGGGAACCACTCGCGAGAGAACAACAGCACGCACAACACGTGTGGTCCTGACTCCCTAGGGTTCTGCAGCATCTCTTATACACCCTTGACGAAGTCCACTTTGGACCTCAAATGCTTCTGACAACTTACCATTGTGCAAGATGTGACACTTACTACAACCTCATAGAAGCAATATGTATGGCTCTGAGTTTGTCCTGAGTGCCTCTTCCTCTCGCCCTCTTGAAGTCAACAGTAGACGTGGCGGAGACGTGGTCGATGGAAATTTGGATCCAGTGCGAATACCAGCTTGTTTGGCGTCGAGAGTTGAATTAAAGCTGTCTTTGATCCGTTCCAGAATTATTCTAGCTTTTATGTTGGCTTCTTCTTCTTTGTGTGGCGGGTCCCAAGCAACAAGCCACTCCAGCTGGCGCGATCTCTGGCTAGCTGTCTCCAGTTCCGCACACCAAGTTGGTTGAGGTCCTTCTCCACTTGGGTACGCCACCTTAAACGCGGGCGTCCTCTGTTGCGTTGCCCCACAGGTTCGGATTCGAAGAAACTTCGGGCCAGAGTGGTGGTGTCCACCCGCTCTACATGACCTAGCCACCGTAGGCGTTGGATCCGTAGACGCCTAACTAGGCTTATATCGCTGCCGTAGCCCGTAGAGTTCGTGGTTAAATCTTCTCCTCCAGACTCCGTCAAGACAAACAGGACCAAAGATCGCACGCAGAACTTTTCTCTCAAAACAATCAAGAGCTTATTCAACCGCTTTTGAGATTGTCCATGCCTCCGCGGCATAGAGCGGCACAGGGATGATCAGTGTCTTATAAGGAGTCAACGTGGTTCTTCGAGAGAGGGCTCTATTACTCAATTGCCTCTTGAGCCTAAAGAAACAGCGGTTGGCAAGAGTTATCCTACGCTTGATCTCCGTGCTGTTCTTGGTACTGTATCAGTTTTATGTTGGCTATTGCGGAACAAACTTCTCCAGTTTCCACATTTCATCAGATTTTCCTCCCTAACTTGAAGGACCAAAATCATACTGTATACAAGGCTCCTATATCGTTAGTCGAGCTATACGGAGCTGAAAGCTAGACGATAAACAAAACCGCAGAGCTCATGCAAAGATCTACGATATATGGGAGCCGCGAACTCTACAAGCTGTACCAAGCTGTGGATCGACTGCACAGGCTCGGCCACATCGAGCGCATGAACCCCAAAGCGGCTTCTAAGACAGCAACACTGTCGCAAAAGTCGCAAAGACTAACCAGAAGCAGCATGTTGTGCTTCTGTCTTCTTTCAACATGGTTTGGGGCATGTGCCCGAGAATCAATTTGTCATCCTTGTTTGCCAATGTTTACGGTTTCGTTGAAGCGTCCTTTTCCCACTTTTGGGAAATGGGAGGAGACCCATGCGTGTTCATCAAAGCATTTCACTTAGTGCTGAAGTGTGAGAGTAAGAGTGTGCACACTAAGCCAGGCAGTCCATGAAAGATCACCGATCACATCGGAAGACCTGCGTTTATCATATGTTTGGCACTTATCAATGCATGCATGAGTTCGATTATTGTTTGGAACGATTTCATAACTCAGTGGTAACAGCACCGTTCGGTCGCTACATTATCGACTTGCCGGAAAAGACTTGTAGTTCAACTTCCTGCCTTGCATCCCCCACCATTGCATGGGTATACATCATCGGCAATCTACGTCCAGTACATGACGTATTTGATTGATGGCATTTTGGTGCGTGTAGACTCTGGTATGTCGTTGGGTTGCGGTGGGTTATTGCCTTGCCGGTGATTTGCGCAAAGTGCGGACGTGCGATGCCACGCTATTTGAAGCACTGCGTCAGGTGCGCTCAATTTACCGGAAATGTCTCTTAAGCGGAGGATTAATTGTGATGGCCGTTGAAGCCGTCGTAGGCTTGTAGTAATCTTGTTTTTACAGTTCCGGACAATAAACTTTGAGCAGATTTTCTAGATTTGTTCAGTCAGTCAGACAGTGACTAGGGCGTGGTAAAACAGTGAAGAAAAAAAGTTGTTCGTGTCGGAAATTGAATAACAGTAGGTGTCGGCGAGCAGCCATGTTGTGGATAGGTGCCCCAAATAAAACGCAGAAAGTCAATCTTAACGTCTACCACTCCCCCAAATTACTCTTGTTTGGTTACTTGTCAGTACTACCCGTGGATGGTCAGGCCATACTTGGCTACCATCGCTGACGTCGCGGTGGTGGGAGCGCTGCTTCCAACCCAATGTTTGGTCGTGGCTCGTTTTACTTCCTCTCCTTCTCGAGCCAGGAGAATTAGATTCGAAGACCTCAACTGGAGTGAGGTGCTCATGGTGTTCCATGTGGCCGAGCCGATGACGAATCTTTACCTTGCGAACTACCCGCGTCATTCTTACCCTTATGTTTACGTCTCGCCACATCTGGCGTCCATTGGGCTGATCCAATTCGGGTTGATTATAGCGCTTAAATCATACGGAATCCAAGCGACAGATGTTTGTCAGAAGGGAACATGCAATTCGAGCTCCATATTTTGTCAAAATCGATGACTTATGGAGCAGCTCTCGGTCCTGCCATGTCATGAAGTTCCAAAGAACATAATGTACCGAGCTCAAATCGCATGATGACTTTAATCGGCTTCTGCATGACATAACCATGGCAACAAAACGATCATCGACCTATCACCTCCGTCAGCTACGTGACAAATATCATCATTCAGTTGGAACTACATTCCCAGCATCCAAGAGAAACTCTTGTTTATGATGTCAATGCCATCGATGCTTTTGAAGAACGGACAAATAACGCAGCCAGCCAAGAGGCTGTGCCATGGATTTTGGCTTGTCAATTGATGGATCCCATGTGAATTGACGTGGTTCTTCATCGACAATTTTTTTTGGGTCCAACTGCTCCTGATTCGGAGACATTTTACACATTAAATAGAGTTTCATATGAGACACAACAATCGTCGGTACCTCCCACTCGTCGTTTGGTCATCGGTTTGGTCATTCCATATGGAAGGCCTTAAAGAAAAATAAATATTTAAATTTTGTTCTTCTTCTTCGTTTGGGGTGGATCTGGGCCTCTCCAGCCAGTACGATCTTTCGCCAGCTGCCTCCAGCTGCGCACACCAAGTTCGTTGAGGTCCTTTTCCACTTGTGTGCGCCATCTCGAGCGAAGACGTCCTCTGTTGCGCTGTCCCAATGGCTTGGTATCGAAGAGTCTTCGGGCCGGAGTTGCGGTGTCCATCCGCTCTACTTGACCTAGCCATCTTAAGCGTTGGAGCCGAAGACGCTTAACTAGGTGCATGCCGCTGTACAGTAGTACAATTCGTGGTTGAATCTTCTCCTCCAGACGCCATCAACGCAAACAGGAGCAAAGAGTGGACGCAGAACATTTCTGTTGAGAATACGGCCTCCTTCATCCGCTGTTGAGATAGCCCAGGCTTAAGCGCCATAGAGCTGAACCGGGATGATAAAAATAAAGACAAAAATATAAGTCAGCTTGGTGTTCCGAGAAATGGGTCTGTTATTGTATTGCCTCTTGGGCCCAAAGAAACAGCGGTTGGCGAAAGCTATTCTTTGTTTAATCTCGCTCGCTGTGTTCGTCCAATGACGTCAATTTCGACCGTGTAAGCAAGCAGTTGAACGGACTATAGGAAGATCGTGCCTCTTGTGTTTCGAGTTTCAAGTGGCGAGTGAGTTCTTCAGGACCTTCTTAAGTGCGTTGCTTTCATACAAAAATTACATGACATTGCCTCGAATTGTCTAAAAAGTTTTTTGACATTGAAGGTCTCTACTGGCTTTGATGAAGCAGCGAGATTTCTAGATCGTCACCCTGCACAACCTGACGAGTTTAGCAGGCATGTCAAAACTGGACTTGGCGCTATATAGCTCGTCTCTATGCACGCTGTCATATGCGGCTTTGAAATCGACAAATAGGCACTGTTGAGAACCTACCACACTATTAACAATTGACTTCAGGCGTTCACACAAAACGGCAGAGAGGGTCTGGTACGATGTTGAGGAGACTGATCCCTCGATTGTTGGCTCAGTAAAAGTAGTCTCCTTTCTTGTGGACCGCACAAACGAAGCCGAGATTCCACTCATCGAGCATGCTTTCTTACAGATGAGCGGATGCATATGCCCAACCAGATTATCTCCAGCTGCTTTAAACAAGTTCCACTGACAGTCCGCTCGCTCCAGGAGCTTTATTCGACTTCAGTCTCTATATCGCTCTCTTGACTTTGTCTTAGTCGAAGAACGGAATTTTCATTCATTCTTGGAAGCTTGTGGTTGATCGGTGCTTGAACGATTTTTCTAAATTCTCATCATCCACTATTCTACAACTATTTTGACCACTGTTGCCATTTCTTGCCACCATTCTGACCATTGACGACGCTTGAAATGGCCAAGAGGCTTTAGTTCTTGAGTCAAGTACACCTTGTAAGCGTGTAAATGCAAGTCATTGTGCATCATTTTCATCAACGACGAGCGTGAGAAGTGCAATTGTTGGGCACGACGACGAGTTGAGGTGGACGGCTCTTCAGCCAAACTATCGGGAATAGCAGCAAAATTCTCTGCAGTACGAGCTGTAAGAGCATGCACAGGTGTTTTCTCATCTCCTGCAGATCCGATTGTACGCACTTTTGGACGATACAATTGACCGACAAAATCACGAAGTGCACGATAAGCATTTTGATTTGAACGCCCGTTTTCATAATAAGCCTGAATAAATTTAGCGCGTTGCTCGATTGCGTATCTTTCCATGGTTCAAATTGAGAAATTGTCAAACGAATGTCAAATGAAATGCAGAAAAGACTTAACGTTTAGGTGTGGTTTACATTCTACGTCTGCTCTTAAAATTTAACCACCCTTAACTTCTCTCTCTCTTACTTCATCGAAGTTGCTAATTGTTTTGTTTAGGGTTACAGGGCCCTTCACTTATCTAACAGAACAATGTCTACCAGAGCTTGCAAGGCGTGTTGCAACCACTGCAACCACAAATGACGACTGTGTTAGGCCACGAAAAATATCAATATTTTACCACCACAATGCACCCCAACAAACGGTGACTACCACGAGGAGCTCCTCTGCAGTTTCCTCATGCAGACGTTAAGTCAGCTTGAGCCATTTCGAATTACATTCGATTTTAAACAAGACACATCAACTTTTACGGCCTCAATCTCATCATCAAATACGTTCTCGACCGAAGTCTCCTTACACCTCCGGCCTAAGAGAGACATCATCTTCGTAATGGGGACCATCAACCAGTGGGCGTCTTCCCCACTGCGACGATGAGAAGTATGTGTGTATGAAATTGTGCTCAAGCCAAGCAAGAAGCTATAAAAAGCATAATTGCGTTCCGATAATGAAGTTCTCACCACACACATTTGACCTTACAGCAGTGACGCGATGCCGCTGCGGCCGGATGTTGTTCGGCGGGCACACGACATATGTTTTCCATTCAACAACATTTAATGGTCCACAAATAAGCATCTGCTGGTTCAATAAACAAGATTTAATCAAAACAAGAAGCCGGGAAAAATCATACACTTTTGGATGTCTCTTGCGCGTTGACTGATGTTTATTGATCTTCAATTCGAATCGAGTCGCCTGTATTGAAGGCTCTCAAGCACCGATCAACCACAAGCTTGATCGCGTTGCAATTCTAGCAATTTTTTTCCCATTCGCTTGTGTTTACGCAATGAGTCATCGTCGTGAATAAATAGTTTTATCGTCGGTTTATCGTGCGTCTGCCACTGCAGTCCGTCGCTTGAGTGATTCATGCGGGCGGCGATCCGTCGAGTGCGATCGGTGCGAAGAGGAAGAGAGCGATTGCAGCCGATATGGGCGTGTGCTGAATGCGTGTGGGACTGATATTTATTTTCCACGGATAAATCGATTATCGGTCGTTAATTGCTGGCAGCCGGTCATAAAGATTACGAAACAATTTCAGTTCGCTTTTATTCGCCGTGCCCTGCTATCAGCCTGAAGTTCAAGAGAACCTTAAAGCGTTCTCGCAAGTTCACTGCTGGACGCGCTGATACGAGCCGTTCTGGTTGTTTCTGTGTTTCCGAAGTTCAATTAAGATCGCGCACAGATAGCAGAGCGTAAGAATTTTAATGACATGCAGTCTTTGCATTATGGTTGCCACACCAAAATAAATCGATCCAATACGGAGTCATTCAACAGCCGATATGTAATCTAGAAGTTCGTAGATTAGTTTCAAAAGTCTGCTCACGTCTGATCATTAAATGTGGCGTGGACGTGTGGGATGGTGATAATGAGTGGATGGGCGTGGAAGCAAACGCCATAAGTAGCCTGTCGCCCGTAGGAGTTCGCTCATGATGGATGACACCATGAGCGAACTATTCTCTGCATATGTACACATTTTAAAGTCGCACATCCTCCTTTGTTCGGGAGGGTGACACCATCACGAAGACCACTTCGCCAGATCTTTAAATAAATTTGGCTTGTGTCGATGTTTGCTCTTCGTCCACCGCACTTATGCGCCGATGAAGTGCCATACTTGGCTGTGGCACTTGGCCCATGTGCTAATTGAATATATCACCCTCATCCGACAAGAGGAGTGTTTTCTCGATGAACACACTAAAGAACCTGCGTTTGGTGATTTCAATTTCAATTTAATTTTACAGCAGTCAGTGGGGTCACAGTATTCGGTGGCCAGTTGGTGGAGGAGGCGGAATGGGAATCGTCGGATATATGGATCGGGTAGTTTTGCTTAAATTGCTAGCAGATATTATAATCTAAGCGCAATCAATTTTAAACTTATTCAGGGTGCCCCCAAGTGCCGTACGACAATTTCTTATGGAAAAGTGGCAACACTAATGGGCTAAGGTCCGAATTTGAAAGTTAAAATTCAAATTAGTTTGCTTAGTGGATCGTCAAGGACTATATATCACTGAAATAGCTGTTAGCGTCGATTGAAAATAAAGAACGACGAAAACAAGAAGTCAAACTATGAGACTGCAAACATATCCAAGAGGTCTTATTCCTCTTTGCATGGCGCTACAGTCCGGTGTGGATCTGGGTCTCAGTCAGCATTCGTATACCCAGCTGGTTAAGATCTCTTTCCATCTGGTTACGGAGGCATCGGAGGCGAGTTCTTCCTCTACAGCGTTGTCCGTCCTCCAAACACCTTCTTTGGGAGCGAAGGAGCGAATATGTTTCGAAAGATTTTCCTCTAGAAGCTTTCCAAGCATATCCTAGTCCTCAATTCACATTGCCGATGTTTCTTGCTTCTGCGCCATACAAAGCGACGTGGACTGTCAAAGTCTTATGTAGGGACAGCTTCATTTTCCGAGACACAGCATTACATTTCAATTGCCGCCTAGGTCCAAAGACACAGCGATTGGCCATTGTTATCTTTCGAGTTATCTCCGGGGTTATGTCATTTCTGGAGATTATTGCAGATCCTCCGACTTTGCCGCGGGGCGCAACCTCAATGACGCAAGCACACGGTTTCCACACCTTAACATCCACAAGGGAACTAGGGGATCTCCTGATCAATCTACCATCAACCAAATTGATCATATTGCGATTGACGCAAGACATTCTATTTAGCAGCATTTTGGACGTCCAGACGTTCCGAGGCGTCAACATTGATTCGGATCACTGTCTATGTGTAGCCAAACTTCGAATTAGGATTTCCCGGACCACGCGAAATTATCAAAATGCTGCCAGGAAATTTAACGTAGCGCGGCTACAATCGCTGGAGAGCGAACAACCTGCAAGGACAAGGATGGGCACCTACTAGTAGAGTAGAAGCGTAAAACTACAGTCTGTGCTGGGAATTTGGAAAGACCACTTCTGCAGACTGTATAACGGCGAGGACGACAAAAGTACCACTGTCAGGCAGAATAACCCGTCCAATAGAGGCGATGATGGACAAGAATTCTGCCCTCCCGACATGAATGAAGTGACAATTTTGCGACTGCACTACCAAAGATTGCCTCCTTACGAGTTCCATCGAGTTAGAGCCTCTGTCAAGGAGTTCGTGGAAGCATTCTTTGGTTGCCTCCTCTGTTGGGGCGTGTACACATATCAAGCTTATGTTGGCGAAACTTGCCTTTATTCGGATTGTCAACAGAGTTCGCTTACATACTTAAAGTTCAAGACTTCTTGCCTAAGTCTGCAGCTAATGACAAATTCACATCCGAATATGAGTTGACCTGGGCCTTTGTAATAATCAGCGTAATAGATATCACAGCTTTTCACCCTTCTCTTGCCTGGCACGTCCCATTGCTGTGGTGTCCTAGGGCCTTCGCAAGTTGACCGGCTGAACGCGGTCTGTTCAATGTCTGTACATTCTACGTGCAGATCCGAGGCTTGTTGCTGCTTGGTAACTAAGCTTTTTTTCTACGATGGGGAAGTTACCTTAAAGCCTAACCCCCGAACCTGGATGACCGGGTCTTGGTTTAAGCCCCTAGACAATCGAACCTACGACGCGTTCTTGCCATTATTCTAGTTGACATTTCAAATAAATTAACAACTGGCCATGACTGTGAGGCAGCATCAAACCCTAGAAACTAGATGTGTAATGAATTTTTCATCATGAAGATTCTTCAGGTAATTGCTGGTAACTCTGGCTCCTCTTCAGTGTCAAATGAAAAATCTAATTGCTGGCAGTTCTCACATTTCTTTTGTGGTTTTGAGCAACTCTCCAAGGTCCCTGCGTGAAAAGAAGAATTTTCGTATATGCCAATGCCATTACAAGGGGCCATCGTATTTTCCACTCGTAGAAAACATCGTGCAATAAAGGCAAATGTGATCGACTTATGTGACATGTTCAATTTGAAGAAACGATTGGGATAAGAGTTCACAGTGACGGTAGCAGCTACACTTTTACTTTGCGTTCTTTTTTTTTTTCAAAGAAATGAGGACCAACACCGTCTTGGGGCAGGGTGCTGGTGCCTGCGTTCCTACTTTGAAGATTCTGGGTTCGGTTCACGACATGACCAATTTCAATATTCACAGCTCTAGACCCCCTTGAGGTCGGTGACAGTGTTGAATGAAAGAAAGTAGATTCTCTACCCGTTTGCACAACAATAGCTAGCACAACACAGCTCGGCAGCTGAAACAGTGACACCAAGAGACAACGACGGGTACAAGTGGACTTTCAGTTTGTGTCTATCGTTGGTGTCTATCGTATCCACAGTGTGCCTATTTCAAAGGCTGTTGTTCAGCCTTTCCAAGCAGGCATGTCATGTGGTCAGTTGGCTTTGGAATAAATGTCAATCCGAATGCAAAATATGGCTCAAATTCCGGTTTGAGGCAAGGGCGCAATTCAAAATCGGGCCGAAAGCTCTGGTGACTAGACACTAGTCACTTAACTTGCAATTTATTACTTTTTAATTAATAACAATAAAAAAATTCTCACCATGAATTGAACGAGTTCTTTTTACTACCTTGCATATGGAAACTCGTGAAGCAGTGCAGAGATCAAATTCACTAGCGAAACGCGGGAATCACCAAAGTACAAAACTTGCGTTCGCCCCTCTCGAGGGTTTGCTCTCCAAAGTTTGCACTAAACACATGCTCTGCGAACAGCAAAGTTCACACCTTAATTGCGTCTCATGCGTACGAATTGAATAATCGTTCGTCGTGCATTACGCGACATGACACAGACGGAGGCAAGGCGCTTAGCCAAGTTGCAGCAGAAGGCAAATATTTGTCCAAAGAAGACAAACAAGAACCGACGAAGGTGTTGTCAGCCAGCGCCAGTGTTAGGTGTCAAATTGTGCAGCCCACAGCAGAAATGAGATGATTTGGTTGCTGATACCGGCAATCTTAAGTGTTTCTATTCAACATTCCTTACACGTGAGTTTTTCTGTTTTTAGCTTTCATTCAGCAGAAATTGCTTCGATTAGATCGAAAAACACTTGTGCATTCGATGGGGTACGTGTATCGATTAGGTGACGCTAATCCAAAATGGTCGGTTGCTAAGATTAGAAAATAGACATGGACACGCTCCTTTCGAAGTTCGCACCGCAATCTCATTCACAAGCGATCGCTTTGTTCCAGCTTGTTGTTCGGTCAGAGTTTGCGGCTTCATTTGAACTCGCCAATGGTTAATCTTTGGTCGATAAGTCCATATAATGGGTAATTGTTATTAAATTAGCCGCGATTGCGATATCACGTTTAATTGCGATAATAAGGATAGAAAGGTGTTTTTCTCGCACGCTGAAGAAGATATTATTTTATTTCCCTTATTTGGATATGGATACTCGATCAAAGGTGCACCTAATTGACAGGCGATAAATTTAACAGTCCTCCTGCGGCCTGTAATAACAATTAACAATTAACAATTACAGCAAGTGTAACTCGACAGATGACGATAGGTGGCGGTGAGTGGTCAAGTGTATCGGTTTATTGGGAGCCGTAAAGCGGAATGTGTGGCCAACAGTCAAGAGTGTTTTGTCTCTGTTGTCTATGAGAAGTTTTTTGTCTATAAATAAAATTTAGTAGGACTGGAACGCAAAGTAGTGGTGTGCTGGGGCCCGGGAAACGTCGACATTTGACGACAATAAAAAGAATGTCTTGTTGATGGGGCAACATCGTCTGCTCAGTTTATTTTATTTTGTTATTTTTGAGACAGGGTCTGTTTGGGAAAAAGTTCAGTTTAAGGTAGAACATAAAGTCTGACCTCCAAACGGGCAGCAATAAATTAGTATCTGCCCGTGACAGCCAGACCAATTCGCATTTAGAGACCGGGTATAGTTGAAGTCGAGGCGGCAGGCAAACTACTTGACGGACCATGAGTATGGCGGTGATTACTGACAGATGTCGCAAAAAAATACGACACGTGTACCAATCTTTGGACGAATTCCATTTGTATTTAGTAGACGCGGCGGGGCCACGTGTCTCTTAGGTCCAATTGGACCAATTGTGATGCTTAGGCTAGGTAAGAGTGTCTGACTGTTGAAGGCTGCCACACTTGGACCAAAGTAAGCCCATTGTGTCGCTTAGCGAGAAAGCAGATGGTGCCTCGTTGTGGCAATATTGTCGAAGTATTCTAACAGATGTGAGTCCATACGGCTGGCCCCTTACGTGGTGGTTTCTATTCGCACTATATTCGTGCATCCTCTGATGGATTATATATGCGACTCAATCTGCGGGCGTGAATGCCATTGCAGTCATAAGCGTCTCCAGGGGAGGTCTGCTTAGTCCGTGATGATCATTTAGACTTAAGTGTTGGCCATGTTCTCTGTTGCCGGTTGGTGCCTTCTAGACACATGTCTTAACAAGATGGCTGAGCATTTTACCATCCACCGCATGTGGGTGCTGGGCAGTGTTGCCACAGGTCAAATTATTTATGCGTCTCAGCAGCTCAAAAAACGGGTAATTTTGAAAATAAATGAATCCTAGCAAAGGTTTTTGATAACACAATGACTCCTCATGAGAAACAAGAAACTAGTATGCTTTTTTGTTGTTGGTGGTTTTAATACTACACAGGAACACTCAAACTCAAGACTGGTCCATTGTACTACCAGGCAGCAACCTACAATTTCTTCTGAAGACCAGCAGACGCTTCTGTTATGAAGGGTCTAGAGAATCAGCTCTCACCACATCAGCGCCTGAGACCTGCCACCTGATCCAAGCAAAGGCGAGACAGTGACCGAAGAAGTGCTTTGCTGTGCCCTCGTCCTCTCCACAGGTGTCACAGATGCTAACTTCGCTTAAACCAAGCACAGACATTATGCGGTTTTCTTACAGACTTTTGGGCGTAAACGCTTGGTCTGTCTTAGGTATATATTGGAGATTCATGCCATCAACGATTGTGCTCGAGAGGTCCAATCATCAATGGAAGTCCTAACCACAGACGCAAGCAGTTCGGCAAGGTAATCAGCGATCCCATTTCCAGCGTTCACAATATGGCTTGTTGCCATTCGGGTCGCATAGCTTCAAAAAACGACGGAAATTTAACTAATGATGTACAAAGTCATCCACGAAAACATCCATGAAGATAAGACTACATTCCTTTCCTGACTCCAAGTCTGTCCAGAGCCACTTCTGGATGCAGTGGTGGTATGTGCAAAGGCATTTTAAATGAAAGCATTCAGGAAATATTAAAGCAAATGGGAATGTGAAATAAAATTACGTTAGGTGCTTAGGTTAATTGTTCCCGAAAAAAATGAATCAAATCTAAAAATGATGAGTCCCCGAGTCCGGATAAAAAAGTCCTTTGACTCTATAGAGACCCTGTGGTAACACTGGTGCTGGGACACTGTGACATACCAGGAAACTGCAAAGCTCATGCTCCTCATGGCTCTCATGCTCGTAGGATGGTTATCCCATTTAATGACTTCTGCAGACGCTGCAAGGATGAAGAGGAGATAGAAAACACTGATCACCTACTCTGCTCGTGTAGCACTCTGGTTAGTCGTAGGTGCCTACTCCTGGGGGCCTACTACTTCAACAACCTCAATGAGTTACCAACTGGTTGCGATGTTAGGAGAAGTCAATCCGTGTGGTATCACAATGGACCTTCTCTGGCCTAAGTGTGACTGCCCTTAACTGCAGCCACTAAAACCTTATCTAACCAATCCATTTTAAACATCTCTCCACTAAACCTTCCTCCGCACCACAAGACCAACAACCAACTGACTATCCCTTCCACTGGTTCCAAGGGGTAAATACCGCGCGCATTATATAATTTTATTGTCGTTTCGAAATTAATTTCTTTCATCAGTAAACTGTAGCGATTGGCATAGAAGTGAGATCTTCTGTAGGAGGGGTTGATCAAACATCTTAGCTTCAGGCATGCTTTGAATTGAATATGACATTGCTCGGAGACTAATAAGCAATCGCATTGTTTGTTGATCCAGGACAGAGACTCCTTTATCGGAATGATTTATGCGAGCAATATTGAGCTCATTGGGATAGACACCTTCACCCATCTCTTCGTCCGTCTTTTATCCGTTTGTGTGGATACTCCCAGTCGAACATTTCCTGACCATCTAGATCATAGTGTCTTCGCCTTTGAGCTTGTGCGGACCACCAGTAACGATTGCACCTCCCACTTCCCATATACAACTGTGGCATCAGTAGAAAGACGGATTTTTTTTGTTTTATTGAAAGGCCGTTACGGGCCTTGAGAGCTACAGTGTGAGAGTGGCTGTTCTAGACGGACACAGTTTGTCTGATCTGATCATTACATCTCTTAAGATGTAATGAGAAGATTAGAAAGTAATCAGGTCACAAAAGCTTGGCTACCCAAGCATGGATTCTTACGAAAAATAAACTGCACCCAAGAATATAATGGGGCTAAAGTTCCTAATTAACTTGTTTTGCAACCGAGGCAGTCTTACATTTTAAAGAATGAGTCTATTTGTAGAGTCTGCACTCTAACTAGATCTATTTAGCTTCGCACTTATTGGGAATAACCTGTTCAACTATTTGTTTCATGTGACCATGTGAAAAACATAAAACATTGGGGTACTTTTCTTTTGGTTTTGGTTTGTGCCAATGGACGTGGAATCTTCTTCAAGATACTGGTAAACCGGACTACCAGCATAAACGAGCAGGTCCCGAAGTAGTGTGTCACTGTTTCCTCATAGTCCTCATGCCTGCAGCCTACAGAGCATAGTCTTCTGGCTTGCTTACCAAATAAGCAATGGCCTGTGAATGGCCTCTCTTATCAAGTTCTAGGAGAGCCTTAGTTTTAGATGGGTCCAAAGTGGGTCACATCGCCTTCAATGATACTGGGAGAGACACCAGCCCAGAAAAGACAAAGATATTAGGTCAGGCGCCCAATAATACAGCAACCTCTCTTTCGCAGAATTCTCAGGGAGACTGGCTTAGTTGTAGTACAAATTTCTTCCACCGCAGGCGTTCAGTTCTGTGACGGTCTTTGGTCTGTCAACATGGATTTTCTCCAATTTTCGGGTTCCACCAAGTTTCTCAGAATAGGTGTCCTCTTCAGTGAGCTCATCACTCGTTGGACCGGAATCCCTTACCACCCCGGGCCTTTTCTTCGGCTTTGGTAACAGAAATCAGTCGAATAACCTGGTTGGAGTAGCAATTCATTGCCTCTTCTTGAAATATTTGCGCTACGCTCAACAATGTGCAAATGCTACGCGGTACACATCGTTAAAATCTGGATTGATGCCAAATGTGCAATCAAATGAAGTTCGCACTGAGCAGCAAAAGTGACACAGCGACCCTCTTTTCACATTCACGCGTCGCAGTGATGAACTCGAGAAACGTGTTCAACGCCAGTGGGTGTTAGTCAACATGACCGGTCACCCCACCCTTCATGTTTCAGTCTAGTCCAAGATAAACGCAGAACAGTCAACTACCGCGCCACAACTCAAGGGCAAAAGCATATCTCACTCATCTCGCAGCACACACTTAATGGCCAATGTAAATGTCGGGAGTTTATTGCCCCGAGCCAGACACTGTCAAGGCACACTTATCTAGATTATAAAAATAAAAGGGTCACGCTATGATTTACTCCGAGGAACAGCAACACACAAGAGATTGTGACGTTCAATTTGCAGCGCAAAGAATGGAGCCGATTCCATGCATCGCATTAATAGCCCGGGTACACATTATTTACGAGAAAACCCTTTTTCCTATTTTTTATTACCACAAGGACCGAATATGAGCCAAAATGAAATTATCTCTCGTCCTTTCAGATGAAGTCCAAGTACGAGAATCTTAAAATCATCTATAATCGCAATAAATTCGCCTGGTATTGGGCGCCAGTGTTTATCGCATTTTGGTTTATACTGTTTTACGTGACGGTCATACCGAGCTTCAATAACTATCCGGACACGCTGTACATAGACGATGAGCCGCAGCATCCGACCAAGTTCATTGGGGAGAGGGCCGAGCAGACGCTGTTGAATTTGACCAAAATGGGACCGAAAGTCGTTGGCAGTGCCGCCAACGAGCAGGGTGCTGTGAACTTCCTTACGAATGAAGTCGAAAAAATACGTAACGCCGCGAGAACGGACATCTACAACATTGATTACGACGTGTTTGTGGGCTCGGGCCATTATGTGCTCTGGGAAATGGTCAACATGTACCAGAGCATACAGAGTGTGGTGGTGAAAGTGAAGCGGATCGACTCGAACAGTACGTCCTGCTTGCTGATCAACAGTCACTACGATTCGGTGCCGGAGAGTTCTGGTGAGCACCGTGATACATAAGACCTGCGTTTCCTCATTCATTCGTGTTCTCTCCGTCTAGGTGCTGGCGATGCGGGCGTAATGATCGTGGTGATGCTTGAAGTGATGCGAGTGATCACTAAAAACGACACGCCACTTGAGCACTGCATAGTGTTTCTGTTCAACGGGGCGGAGGAGAATCCTCTCCAGGCATCGCACGCGTTCATAACCGGGCACAAGTGGGCGTCCGACGTGAAGTGAGTAGCAATCTGTTCTGTCCGTCGCGCGTCTGGGGCTTCAACACTCGTCTTCTTTTCAGAGCACTCATCAACTTGGACTCGGCAGGAAGTGGCGGTCGGGAAATTCTCTTCCAGTCGGGGCCGAACCATCCGTGGCTCATGAGGGTAAGAACTGCGTCCGATCAGTGATCGAATTGTTGTGAGACTCCTTTTCTTCCGCAGTACTACGGACAGTTCATTGAGCATCCGTACGCGTCCACCATCGCGGAGGAGCTGTTCCAGGCGAACTTCATTCCCTCGGACACGGACTTCAGGATTTTCCGCGACTACGGACACATTCCCGGTGAGTCAGCCTCCGTTTCCTGTTGATCCCTAAAATAACGCCCCATTTTCAGGATTTGACATGGCCCACACGCTGAACGGCTACGTCTACCACACCAAGTACGACAAGTTCAACCTGATTCCGAGGAACACCTACCAGCTGACCGGGGACAACGTGCTGGCCCTAACCAAGGCCCTGACGAACGCTCCAGAACTGGATAATGTATCCGTAAGACCGCGCTCGTTCCCCCGCCACGAAACGCATGAGAAATCCTTTCGTCTCCTTTCAGAAATACTCAGAGGGTCACACCATCTTCTACGACTTCCTGGGCTGGGGCATGATCTACTACACGGAGGCGCAGGGCGTTATCATCAACTCGGTTGTGTGCGCAGCGGCGGTGATAAGCATCTTCCTGTTCGTCTGGCTGCTGCCAAAGCACATGGGCTTGCGGCGCTCCCGCACGTTCATTCACTTCGGCATCATCTTCGGCATTCAGTTGGTCTCGGTGGCCGTGGCCATGGCTGCGACCATTGGCATCGGCATGTTCATGGACGCCGTTGGGCTGCCGCTGTCCTGGTTCTCGCAGCCCTGGCTCATCTTCGGCTTGTACTTCTGCCCGATGTTCTTCTTCCTCGGCATCCTGCCGGCAATCTACCTGCAAAAGACCAAGGAGGTACGTGTTTTTTTGGCCAAGTTCACTGAGAATTCCAATCAATTGCTCGCTCATCTCGATTTCAGTATGGCATCCCGCTGGGAATCGCCGTTCAGCTGTTCATGCACGCACACTGCTTGATCCTGGTGGCCATCACCATCGTAATGCTGTCCTTCGGAATCCGGTCAAGCTTCGTCATAATGATTAGCATTCTATTCTACACAGTGTCGGTCATCATCAACCTGGCCTCGTGCCTGCACAGGAAGAGTATGCATGCGAGACGCCGCGGCCCCGAACTCAGCGCAATAACTTTGTTTGCCTTCTTGTTCTAGCATTCCTCTGGCTGATTCCGCACTCGGTGTGCCAGGTGGTGCCGTACCTCTTCTACACGTACATTTGCTACGCCTTCTACGTAACGTTTATTCCGATGCAGGGCCGTGACGGTGCCGATAGCAATCCCGAATTGCTGATTAGCGGATTTACGGCGCTGATGTGTTTGTTGTTCGCTGCATTCCAAGTACGTGGTGGCCACGCTGGAAAGTGCTTTTTTTGTTTACAGAATTTCCCTTCCTTCAGATACCGCTGTTTTACATTTTCCGCAAGACGAAGACTATGCTCTCCATATTCGCTGGCATTTGTGTGCTGTTCATCGTGCTTGCTGCCACTCCAGTTGGATTCCCGTACGTCGCGAAGACTGCTCCGCAGAGGTTTTACGCTGTGGTAGGTCCTTGACTGCGCGCCTTGCTCACTCGTTTCACATTCGAATTCACCTTGCTTGCAGCACACGCAAAGGACGTTCTTCAACACCGACAACACCGTGAGGAGGGAGGACTCCGGCTTCTATGTGGTGCCCGTAGATCGAAGACCCGATTCCATTAAGGGTAAGCTACCGTGACATTTTCCCCCCCAGTAGGTGTCCTTTAATTTTCTCTCCACTCAAGATATGCTCCTCAACTCGAATCTCTCGAAGAGCAACGACGACGACTGTGCACAGGAGGTGGTATGCGGCTACCCGATCTACAACGCTCGCTGGATGGGATGGAAGTATGCAAGCACCTCGGAGTGCCATTCGCACAGCCATACTCACTCTTGTCTCCTTGCAGGGATCAGAGTTTCTGGATCCCCGGCCCCAGCCCGCAGCGGATTGGCGTGCCCACGATGAGGGTGCTCTCAAAGGAAGCGGTCTCGGCGACGCACATTCAGTTCCAAATCGAGATTTCTGGACCCGATCACATGGGACTGTTCTTCCAGCCGCTGAACGACTCCCGGCTAGTCGACTGGTCATTCGATAGGGAACCGCTGGAGAAAAACTTCGCTCCACCGTACTTCGTCTACTTCTCGTACGGAGTCGATGCGAAGCCGCTCAAGTTCACGCTGGAATTCGAGGTGGGTCTCCTTTGAAAATGGAGCGAACTTTTCAATTTTAATTTACCACTTGCAGCGAGGAAGCCCCAACTGGTCGGGACCGACGTTTGACTTCGCCCTCATCGGGCACTTGGTGCATCACGACATTCACTACACCGACGAGTTCAGGGAGTTCTTGGCGAGCTTCCCCGAATGGGCGTACCCGACGTCGTGGACAAGCTCCTACGAAAGTTGGAGACTCTGAGGAGGAGGACGGGCGGAAGTGCCAAGCCGCTTAACGAACAAATCACATACATTTGTACAATAGATAAACACTTGTAGTAGGATGTGTGAGCTGGGAACTGTTAAATTTATTTCTACTTGTATTTTCGCACAGACATGTAACATTTCTTTTTAAGATTTTTAGTTGTTGTAATTTATTTTTACGTCTTCAAAGATTAGGCAAATAAAATAAATTAAAAATAATGTGAGAGGAAGTGGAGGTGGCAGGTATTGGACTGGTGTAGTTCTGGGAAAGGGGTTTTCGCTTGGAAACCGTCAGAAAGGGTGTCTGAGGGAGAACTCAGTCGCCGTGATTGGGAAGTAGTAGCAAGAGAAATGTTTACAAGATTACGCCTTTATTGACATATGTGACGTTAATCGAGATGAGAGCGGTTGAAATTGCTATTCGTTTACCTACGGAAAGGAAAGTGTATTCATTCATATTAAAGCGTGATTTTTTAGCTATTATCTTTTTGGCAACACTGGTTTAAACAGCTGACTCACGTTTCGTGTTTTGTTTCACTGTCAAACATCTTCAGTTTAATCCATAATTTAACCAGGAATCGTCTTACAAACGAGCAGCGCTTGCAAATTATTGAAATGCGTGCTCTGTTAAGAAAGTTCATCGCACTTCATTCATTCTTCATTCTTCTTCATCGACGAAGCTCATTTCTGGCTCAATGGGTACGTAAATAAGCAGAATTGTCGATTTTGGAGTGAATATCAGCCAGAAGCATTGCAAGGGCTTGTAATGTATCCAGAAAAAGTCACAGTTTGTTGCGGTTTATGGGCTGGTGGCATCATTGGGCCGTACTTCTTCAAAAATGATGCGAATCGTTAAGTAACTGTGAATGGTGAGCGCAACCGTGGGATGATATACAACTATTTTTTGCCCAAAATGCAAGAGCTTGACTTGCATGACATGTGGTTTCAACAAGACAGTGCCACATGCCACACAGCACGCGCAACAATGGACTTATTGAGAGGCGAGTTCGGTGAACATTTTATTTCACGTTCGGGACCAGTCAATTGGCCGCCTAGACCGCGCGATTGAACGCCTTTAGACTATTTTTGTGGGGCTATGTTAAAGCTCATGTCTATACAGACAAACCCGCTTCAATTGACGCATTGGAAGACGACATTGAAGAATTCATTCGTGAGATACCGGTTGAAATGTTGGAAATAGTATGCAAAAATTGGACTAAGCGGATGGACCATTTGAGGCGCAGTCAAGGTCCACATTTGATTGAAATAATCTTCAAACATTAAATTATATAGACCGGACATCGATTCAAATAAGGATTTCATGCATTTTTCTGAATTTATTTTTTATGTGTTTTTTTTGAAAAACTTTCCTAAGATTTTTAAAAGATCACCCTTTAGATGAGATGATGGTCTTATTTTTTGCAGGTTTTTTTTTCTTGCACATGTCTCTCATCGTGGGCACGCCAATCCGCTGGGGCCGGGGATCCAGAAATGGTATGGAAATGAATATCCGCTCATCTCGTACTTCTTCTTTGTTTGGCACTACAATCCGGGGTAGACATGGACCAACATGCCTCTCCACCCAGCACGATCTTTCGCCAGTTGCCTCCAGCTGCGCACACCAAGTTGGTTGAGGTCCTTTCCACTTGTATGCGCCATCTAGTGCGAGGACGTCCTCTGTTGCGCTGTTCCAATGGCTCGGTGTCGAAGACTCATCGGGCCGGAGCTGTGGTGTTCATGGTGATCCGAAGACGCCTAACTAGGCGCATGCCGCTGTACAGCCCGTACAATTCGTGGTTGAATTTTCTCCTCCAGAAGCCGTCAACACAAACAGGACCAAAGATCGCACGTAGAACTTTTCTCTCAAAGAGACCAAGAACTTCTTCATCCGCTTTCGATATTGTCCATGCCTCCGGCGTATAGCAGGACTGGGATAATCAGAATCTTATATACAGTCAGCTTGGTGTTTCGAGAGATGACTGTGATACTCAGTTGCATCTTGTGCCCAAAGAAGCAGTGATCTGTTGTTATTGTCCTTATTTACTCCTTGACTACCTCAAGGTATCTGCCATTTGACGCCATTATGACGCTCTGTCCGAGACGAAGTTGTGAGTCCTTTCGTAATGACAGCATGTACTTTGTTTTGGTTTATCGCTAGACCTAATATAGCCGCTTCCGCTTCAGTGCTAGCAAACGCCACTTTGACGCCTCTCTGGGTTCGTCCAATCAAGTGAATGTCGTCCGCGTAAGCAAGCAGTTGAACGGCCTTTGGAAGATCGTGCCTCGGGTGCTTACGTTTGAGTTTCGCACGATCTTCTCAAGTATGATGTTAAAGAAGTCACATGACAGCGTGTCGCCTTGCCTAAAACCTTTTTTGACATTGAAGGTCTCGGTGAGTTCGTTACCGACCTTGATGGAGCAGCGAGAGTTCTCCATTGTCATCCTGCACAACCTGACGAGTTCGGCAGGAAAGTCAAAACTTGACATGTCCTTGTATAGCTCGTCTCTATGATCGCTGTAAACTGCGGCCTTGAAATCGCCGAATAGTTGGTGGGTGTCGATCTGCATCTCTTGAGTCTTTTAAAGGATCTGCCGAAGTCCGAATATTTGCTCGACAGCGGACTTCCCAGGCCTGGAATCGCAGTCAACACTTCAGTTCATCCAAGTATTTCGCCAGAACTTCCCTAGAGACTAGTGTATACTCCTTGAATTCAAGGACTTATCGGGAGTTTCTACTCGCCTTTATTCTATTCTATTGAGCAAATTCGTTGTGTTGCGAAGCTCAATAGAATTGAATTTCGAAATAGAAAATGAAAAGCTATCGGGCAGCTTTCGATGTCAAACGTCAAATCAACATCAAATGTGGTTATTGTTTTGTAGGGAATAGTTGGTTCGATTTTTTTGGGGACGAAATGGACGATGCTCATCTTGGTGCAATTATATCAACTCTTCGATACAGAGGAAATTTACGTGTACATTCAAATCCACTAGACATGGATACAAATTTGTAAGGAAAAAAGTTATCCACGAAAATAGGAATTTTGAATAGTTGCACTTCGACTGGCGCCTAGAATTGGTTCTTTCTAGCCTAGAACCTTTGACTGTAGTCGCACCAATTTCGTCCGCAATCATCAATGCATCATAAACCTGTGTTTCTGTATTGGAAATGTCTTCTATGGATCTGTTGTAACATCCAAACCAAACAAGTCCACAAGGAATGACGTTTTTATGCAGAATTAGAAACTCTACAACTCGCTCCTCGAAAAACATCAAAGCAAACAAAGTGTTAGGTCAACCACCAGTAGTGATAATTTCTTTTTTATTTGATATTATTTTTTTTAAGCTTGGCCTTCAAATCTGTTCAATCCTAAAATACAGCATGAAATATGACCATTTATTTATAAAAGAATGTTACCTTGCTCCATTTTGCATAGGTCTTATTAGGAGGGCTCAGCCTATTGCGCTCTACAGAGAACTTCTTCCAATGATGATCTGCCTCCAGCTTTTTGCAAATGCCTTTTGCAATTAGTGTTTTTTTTCCATTAGGCAGACTAATTTCTCCATCTGCCGCTTGTTTGTGAATTTTCTCCGATACATATAACAATAAATATTTATGTACTACTTACTTGTTGTCGTTGTTATCCATTTCAATGAATTTGACGCAGTATCAAAATTCTACCGTAATTTTCTGATAGTCTGTCAGTTCTACCAAATAGAAAAATGTCCATGGCAATAGAAACTCGCGATACGACGGTAGTAGATTTTATTTCTATTCGAATAGAATTACGGGATACCGTAAATAGAATTTATTTCTATTTGACGTTTATTCTATTCGGAATAGACTATAAGCCCCTCAAATTGTCCTGCGTCGACGTACAGCACAGATTACACATGTATTTCTCTCCAGAGCTGACGAAAGGGACTTCATTTGGCTTAAGCAGTAGTCAAGTCGTCTATTCAGAGTTTTATTTATTTTATACAGAGAGATAAAAAACATTATCGATCACATATAAATAAATAATACACATAGACCCGACATTTGCAATTTCAAATTTTCAAATTTTTTGTAATAGTCGTGCTCTCAGTAAAATTCGAGTAGAATCGAAGCGTTTCCGGGATAAGGAATATGCACACAATCGGCAGTCGAATACGGCGATGAAATAGGACAACTTCATCGCAGTCACATTCGAATTCAAACTGCCAGTTACACCTAGAGATCAGTGCAGAGGTGTACAATTTATTGGTCATTCGAAAGGACAGTTCAAATATGTATAAGAATGCGCCAACACATTTGGCTAATTAAATAACACAGTCTCAACAACTTAACTAAGCACTTCGGTATCAATTAAAATGACAGTACAACCAAATTCACACGACACCCTTAAAACCTAGAACAGCCAATTCTCATGCGAAGCTATCCACGATGTGGCGTAAGTCCAGTCTGGAAAGCTTGCGAGATACTCCTTGTATTCGGCGGTGTAGTACTTTTGGTGATACACCAAGTGGCCACCGACAGCAATCCTAACCGTGGGGCATTCCCAAGTCTCAGACCCACGCTGAAATGAAGTCAAAAATTAGAATCACTTCAATGTCACTCCTAGACAAATGAGTCAAACCTCCAAATCGATCCAGAACTCCAAGGGCTTCTGCTCAACCGAATATGTCACGTAAACAAAGTACGGCGTTGGAAAGTCCTCATCCAACGGAGTCCGGTTGAGCGACCAGTTGACCACTTTGGCGCCAGGCATTGGCTCAATGTACATCACTAACCGATCAGCGCCACTCAGAGTGAAACTGAATCTGACCTTCGTTGACGTGAGTGGCGTCTTTGCTACAAACTTGAGTTCAGTCTTCACCGGAAGGACTGGCATCGCAGCGGGTATCCACCGACTCGATCCGCTGAAAGAAGCAAAAGCGAAGGTGAACATGGTGAAATCAAGTGGCGTGCATAACTTACACCCAGCCATTCCATCTGGTGCTGTACAAGGGCAAACCGCAGTACATCTCCTCCTCACAGTTCGTTGTGGTGTAGCTCAGTGAGTTTGCATTCAAGAATACCGAGTCTAGATTGGTTTCAATAAATTTTCAGACGTGTGTCCGGTGTGTCATTGACTTACCGTCCAGGTTCCCGTTCCGCGGGTCCACCGGCTGGACATAGAATCCGGACTCATTGCGGCTAATCCTGCCATCATAGTCGTGAAAGACTCGATTCGTGTGCTAATTGATAGTTCAGTTGAGTCATATGTCGGAGATGGTTATTGGCGCCTGACTTACCATCACAAAGAAGCGTTTGGCTGCGATGTCCTTCTTGAACGGAAAAGCGGCTGGAGTTGCGGCAATAATGACGAAGATAATCGTGAGAACAGCAAATAAGGAGACGAACAGCTTTGTCTTTCGGAAGAAGTTGAGTATTGGTATCTGAAATTTCAAAGGAAGGGGAAAGCCTAGAGTGTGTTAGAGAGGTACTTCCGCAATGCTTTATTATAATGAGTCGTGTGAAATCAATGCGACCCAAATAATAAGATCTAAGGAATTCCAAAGCTACTCACAATAAATCCAGCGAAGTGCAGGCACATAATGGCCGCAACGCAGCCAATAAACAGCTCGGGCTTACTCTCTGCCCCGTTGCGGCCCTGCATAGCGTTGAGAGTGCTGTAAAAGAAGTACGTCATGTATGTGTAGAACCAGAACGGAAGCACCTGAAGAACCAAGTGAATCGCCACCCAAATCCGTTCTGAAAAGGAAGACCTTTACTACTCACAATCATTGAAGAACTTTCACTCAAACTTACTGCTCCTTGAGAAAGCTGTTACCACGGTGTCCAGAATCACTGAGATTGTGTAGAAGAACAAGCTGATCATCGGCAGGAATGCGGATCTTATGCCCAAGCCGGTCAGCAGAAGTGTGAAGAACACAATCACGATCGCGTGTGAGTGCAGGATCAGCTTCACTGAGTTGCCCAAGCTCATGATGTCCTGGATTTGAAAAGAATGGAATAAGTTTTAAGTGAAGTGCGCAACAGCTGTTTGTTCGTACCTTCTTTTTGGTCCATCCCAGGAAGAGTGCCGGAATGATGCCCAAGGCGAAGAACATCGGACAGAAGTACAGGCCGAAGATCATCCAAGAGTCGTAGTACCAGGAGAGTGTGAGGCCCATTGCGTCCACAATGACGCCAACCAATAGCGCCAGTCCGACGGCGGCAGCAGCCGCCACAACTTGGACCAGGAAAATTTGGAGGAAATAAACGCAGCAACGTCGGGAATCGGCGCCTTTTTGTCTGAGCATGAGAAGGAACGAGATCGTGATCATGATCAGCGCGCAGATTGAGACGGTTAGGTTGATCGCAAGACCGGCAGCCTCCGTGTAGAGGACGGTGAACCAGCCCAGGTAGTCGTAGAAGATCGTGTGGCCTTCGGCATGTTTCTGAAAATAAGTGTTGCCACTTGAATAGATTATCTTGACGGAGTTTGAAAGAAAGTGGGTGATTATGTGTTCGCCTGGTGCGATGTTTTGCTACTCGTCGGTGGGTAATGTTGAGGTCTTAACACTTAGGCCCAACAATATCATCCATAGTCCACCTATCGACCATAAATGCGAATTCACTGGCCAATAAACAGGCAGTCATATACGCATTGCTTGTGACCAAGCAGATATCCTCTTACCTCCGGTTCCTTGAGCTCCGGCGCATTAGCAAGTGCTCTCGTTAGAGCCAAAATATTATCTCCAGTCGTTTGGTAAGTGCCCCTTGGCAAGACAGCGAATCGGTCGTATTTGGTGTGGTAAACATAACCATTGTGGCCATGGGCCATGTCGAGTCCCGGAATGTGGCCATGATCACGGAAAATTCGGTAGTCCGAGTCAGATGGAATGAAGCCATTTTGGAACAGCTCCTCCGCCACGGTCGTCGCAAACGGATGAGGAGCGTGCTTTCCATAGTACTAGACAAGGAATGAAAAATGTGAGCTAAGCATCGCTTGCAGGCGTTATCATGACTTACCTTCATCAGCCAGGGATGGTTGGGTCCGGACTGGAAGAGTGTTTCCCTGCCACCGGATCCTGCAGAATCCAAATTTATAACAGCTCTAATGGGAAAGATAGGTCGTGTCATCACTAAATGCAAGGAATTAAAATGAAACCCTTCGTACTTGACACATGGCGCCCAACGATGTTGCGTTATGAATCCATGGGCGCCTTGAAGATACAGCTCCTCCGCGCCGTTCAGCAAAAATACAACTGGATTCTCGAGTGGTGTTTCAGATATGGAAATAACTCTGAGCGTTTCCAGCATGACCACAATCATGACCCCAGCATCACCGGCCGCTAAAAACACTTGCCTTTGAACCGCACTGCTGGCAATTGAGTACAAACCACACGCTTACCTGGCGATCCCACCGCTGAGTCAAAGTGACTGTTGACGAGTAAGTAGGAGGAACTATTCGAGCCCTTGGGACCGATCTTGACAATCACGTTCTGGACGTTGTGGTACAAGGTCGGCATACCCCACAGCATGAACTCCCCCGACGAGAACTGAGTCTCAACGTCGATGTCGTAGAGGTCCGTCCGGGCATTGCTCTTGATTGTGTTGATTTCGTTTAGCAGAAAGTCCACAGCTTCCTCTTCATTCTCTGGAGTGCCGGCGAGTTTGACTCCGATTTTTGACAGCCCCAGGAGTTGAACCTCTGCTCGTGCGCCTATAAATCGATCGGGGTGCTTGCCTTCATCGGCTTGCTCGAGCACCTTCGGGAAAGAGTGGTAGCTCGGAATCACTGCCGCGTAGAAGATCACAAACCAGAAGACACAGAATACGGGCGCCCAGTACCAAGCGTATTTCTGTGGCTTGGCAGGGTCTGTTTTGGCCAGTTCGATGTTGTCTGAAAATGTCATCTGCAAAAGAATGGGGTTCAAAATTAAAGGGAATCCCAAAAGATGTCAAGCCAATTTTTTTTCACTCTTCGTTTAATCTGTTTTTTGTTCTGAACGACTCAACCATGACATCCACACCAGACCGCGCTAACGATGTACGCGTAGATTGTCATCGAAGAAGGGACCTCTATGTCCACATAAACTTGCTCAAAAATAACGCCGTAAATATATGTAATAAATAAAAAATCTAAAGAGTGTTCAGTTTGTTTTGTTCTATGATCATCAGCACCGAGATTAAACGCAGATTAACTAGTAGTAGAGCCCTCTCTCGAAGGACCAAGTGGACCAAGACCCTGATCATCCCTGTCCGGCTCTATGGCGTGGAGGCATGGACTATATCAAGAGTAGATGAAGAAGCTTTTGGTCTTTTCGAAAGAAAAGCTCCGCTTTAAATCGTCCTGTTCGCGTTTATGGCGTGTGGAGAATAAGATTCAACCACGAACTATGCGGGCTGTAGAGCGACATGAGTCCAGCCAGGCGTCTACGGATTTAACGCCTAAGATGTCTATGTCTAGACCACGTGGACAACACTGCACCAGCCCGAAGAGTCTTCGACTCCGAACCACTGGGACAACGCATTAGAGGATGACCATGAAACCGATGGCGAAGAAGATTCAACCACGCACTGTACGGGCTGTAGAGCGACATGAGTCCAGCCAGGCGTCTACGGATTCAACGCCTAAGATGTCTACGTCTAGACCGCATGGACAACACTGCACCAGCCCGAAGAGTCTTCGACTCCGAACCACTGGGACAACGCATTAGAGGACGACCATGAAACCGATGGCGCTCTCAAGTGGAGAAGGGCCTCAACCAATTTGGAGTGCGAAACTGGAAGCAGCTGGCTAAAAATCGTGTCAGCTGCAGAGGCTTATTGGCTGAGGCAAGGGTTCAACCGGACTGTAGCGCCAGAAGAAGAAGAAGAAGACGTTTTGTGTGTAGACTTTTTTGTCCATTGTTATCTTCCGCAAGCAAAACAGATTCCGCAAGCCATTAACTACAATAAGCAAAGAAAACATCGTACATATCCTATACCAACACAGCTAAGCGTTTAGCGTACGCAAAGGATTTTGTTAAGAAATCTGACAACTTTTGGGAAAAAAAAAGTTGCATTTGTAGACGAAAGCATATTGAATGCCTTTGAGTCTGAGGTTGTCGATTTTTGGATGTCGGAAGGCGAACACAGTTTTGAGAGTAATTTATTTAAAACCATCTCCCAAGAACGACGGGCGATGTATTATGGTAGTCCATGGTCGTTCCACCTTTGGAACTAAAGAACGATTTTTTAAATGTTTTATGATTTTTTTAATTTTTTAAAATTCAGAAAAATGCATGAAATCTTTATTTGAATCGATAGTACGGTCCATATAATTTAATGTTCATGCAAATGTTGACCTTGACTGCGCCTCAAATGGCCCATCCGCTTAGTCCAATTTTGACATACTCTTTCCAATATTTCGGCCGGTATCTCACGAATAAATGCTTCAATATGTCTTCAAATGCGTCAATTGAAGCGGGTTTGTCTGTATAGACATGAGCTTTAACATAGCCCCATAAAGAATAGTCTAAAGGCGTTCAATCGCACGATCTAGGCGGCCAATTGACCGGTCCCGAACGTGAAATGAAATGTTCAACGAACTCGCCTCGCAATAAGTCCATTGTTGCGCGTGCCGTGTGGCATGTGGTAAAGTCTTCTTGAAACCACATGTCATGCAAGTCAAGCTCTTGCATTTTGGGCAAAAAATAGTTGGATATCATCTGGCGGCTGCGCTTTACGATTCGCATCATCTTTGAAGAAGTACTGTCCAATGATGCCACCAGCCCATAAACCCCACTAAACTGTGACTTTTTCTGGATACATTGGTAGCTCTTGCAATGCTTCTGGCTGATATTCACTCCAAAATCGAAAATTCTGCTCTTTTACGTACCCATTGAGCCAGAAATGAGCTTCGTCGATGAAGACGAATGAAGAATGAATGAAGCGCGATGAACTTTCTTAACAGAGCACGCATTTCAATAATTTGCAAGCGTTGTTCGTTTGTAAGACGATTCATGCTTAAATTATGGACCAGACTGAAGATGTTTGACAGTGAAACAAAACACGAAACGTGAGTCAGCCGTTTAACTCAGTGTTGCCAAGAAGATAATAGCAAAAAATCCCGCTTTCTTTAGTACAACTCTAATAAATGGTGTAAAATTACCTCTTATTACCAATTATGTTAATCAACTTTTTATAACTATTCCAAGTGTTCCAGATCTTATCGGAACTCAAAAATTTATGTCGATTTTGCTTGCTAAGGCTTGTGTATACGGGTGTACACGAAGCTACTATAAATGGCATTTGGGTGTGTTAGATCAAATTAACGAGGTAGATAAGCTAAGCGTATAAATTGGTTTTGATAAGGACTTACAAATAATCTACACCAAAATGAGTTTGTACAGTGCCCTGTTGGGGCATCTGTCAAAAAATTAACAACAAGGGGAAAAGAGACATCATATTCGTGGGCGTTGCGTTAATCTTTGGGTTGAAGAAGTGTGCACGACTCAGCCAACTGCCAGCGTTGATTCAGTAGACACACATGGCTAGAATCATATTGTTGCACATTTCGTGCAGTTCGAGGTTGAACATTCAGACTTCTACAGACTTCTTCATCCGCTTTTGGCATCTATCATGCCTCCTGTCTGTGTCTTCTGGGTGAGCCCAACGAAACAGAAGTACATATGTGCTCTGAATGGCAACAGTTACTTTGCAATTGATCGTGGTTCTGATGTTGAGCCTTGAACCCATTGCAGATTGCACACGCTCTGTCCAAATCGTTGATATTGTACAGGACAGCACATAATATAATAATAATAATATAATACGGGTAGCGCCACAGCCCGTAGGGGACCAGGGCCTAGCTTCTCAGCAACCACTCGTGTTGGCTCTACAGGGACCTACAGTTTAATGCCGAATAGGAAAGGCTTTGTTTGAGAAGCCTTTTCTAGAAAGGAAATACTCTTTGAACATTGTCAGTGACTCGAAAGGGACAGCACAGTTCTTTCTTAATGTCTGCTGATTTAACAAGCAGCTCATGCATTGGGTCAGCTGAGACCATCGCATGCAAAGAAAACAAAGAAAGCTGCGGCATCTTAAGACGTAATGAACATGAACACAATGCAACAGTACGCTTGAAGTGATCTCCCAGTTCATTTATAACATGCCGCTCTTGTGTAAATCCTTAGACCTTGGTTGAGACCCCACCCAGGTCCTTTCACGATTTCAGCGCTACACAAGGAGGAAGATAAGGTCATCCGCATGGACTTACACTACTACGAAGAAATAGAAACCACCATCTTAGCCAAAATAATTGCAACAACTCGAAGGAATAAAGTTGCCTATTCTTTTGCAACATAAACTCTAATTTTTTCACGGAAATACCTTTGCCGAGTTATCAATCCAACGATATCCTCATATTATACTGCCAACGTGCCTGGTCGTGCCACTTACAAAAAGCTACTGATTTGATCGCTTGTACGAAACTGTAGCCATCCCGCAAGAGTGCGGAAAGCTTAAGCTAATCAAAAGCACTAGATTAGACGCGAAGCCTAGCGGCAGACACCTCTGATAGATCGTTATCAATTTAATGTTTGTTTTCTTTACTATGTGGCTGATGTCGTCTAGCAGTAGTTGTATGGATAACATAAAACAAATAAGCGTGAAATTGGTTGACTTCACATGTGATTACCTGAAAGAGGTTGGTAATGGCTCCAAACTTTGTGACCGCAAGTGACAGCTGAAGATGAAAGATCAAGGGTATCATCATATCCACGCCCACTTTGTGGTTGTTGATAGACGTATAGCCACTTGGGAAGAATACCGGCACAACACAGTTTAATTAGGCATCGTAAACGGGGGTAGGTGTCACTAATGTAATTCGCACTCATTTGGCCAGAAGAGTGCTGATGTGACAGACTTGTGTTAACAGGAAGTTCGACACTCCTGTCGAACCAATTGTTTCTGAGTTGCCTTAAGTGGCGGTATACAATTACTGCTGATGTTCTGAAGCTAATTGTCGCAATGCACGAAGCATGTATTATCTTAGCCCACAAAATTTTGTATGGCGTCGTTTTGACAGGTTCCTCTAATTCAGTGATAAACTGTCAACAATTTCCTCAAATTCATGGGTGGACAAGGGACATCTCCCAAATAGTTGATTTCGAGTTTCAGCGCTTACACAAAAGTTTGCGAAACGAAAGGAGACTACATGGAAATGTTTAAATTCACGCGCTCTAAAGTGTGCGAACAGTCAGGCGATTGTACAGCGTTCGCTATCGAATATGAGCCACGACCTCCGAAAAATCGATCACACAATTCATTCGTTGCAGAATCATGAAAAATTTGCCACAAATTCAGTGGAATTTGCTGTCACTGAATACGACAAGTTCTTTACGTCGGAGTTCGTAATTCCTTTCGGATTTTGTGACATTTGTGGTTGTTCGCATCGTTCGAATAAAGTTACGAATAAAGTCTGCGATAGAGCTGAATACCTCCAAGTCCAACACAACAGTTTGAGCGAAGACTGAAATTCATGATGGAACCACACAATGTCAAGGTCATCACTTAACAAAGGAAGTGTGAAACATCTATAGTAAGTTTAGTTGCAAGCAAACTTCGACCTGAGTAACATCTGTTCTTTGCTCTTTGGCTGGCGCTACAGTCCAAAGTGGACCTGTGCCTCATGCCTCTCTATCTAGCCCGGTCTTGTGCTAGTTGCTCCCAGCAACGCACTTATGCAGGTCCCCTTCTAGCTGCGTACGCCACCGTGGGCGTGGTCTTCCTTTACCGCGTTGTCAGTCGAGGTTGAAGTCGAAGACTATCCGGACCGGCGCATTGGTGTCCCTTCGCTCGACGTGACCTAGCCATCTGGGACGAGAAATACAAAGTCGTTTGACCAGATCGATGTCGCTGCTCGGCACATACCAAGACTGAAGACCATTCGAAGAACTTTCCTCTCGAAGCGACCAAGAATATCCTCGTCCGCTTTAGTTAGTGTCCATGCTTCTGCGGCATACAGCAGAACTGGGGCTATCAGGGTCTTATGAAGAGATATCTTGGTTTTTCGAGAGATGGCTTTATTCCTCACTGGCCTTCCAAGTGCGAAAACGCAGTAACATCTGCATTCCAATTTAAGCAAGGTGCCTCAAAGAAATGACAGTGATATGCTTGAGAATGGATGTGGTTTTTCTTTTGTGTAAGTCGCGAGTAATAACCACTTCAACGATTTCTCAACACGTCTCTATATTCACTAAATTAATACAACAAAAAAACATAACCCACTTAAAGCCTAGAATAACCAACTCTCGTGCGAAGCTATCCACGCGGAAGGATAGACCCAGTCTGGAAAGCTTGCGAGATACTCCTTGTATTCCGCGGTGTAGTACTTTTGGTGATACACCAAGTGGCCACCGACGGCAATCCTAACCGTGGGACCCTCCCAAGTCTCAGACCCACGCTGAAATGAAGTCAAAAATTAGAATCAGTTCAATGTCACTCCCAGACAAATGAGTCAAACCTCCAAATCGATCCAGAACTCCAAGGGCTTCTGCTCAACCGAATATGTCACGTAAACAAAGTACGGCGTTGGAAAGTCCTCATCCAACGGAGTCCGGTTGAGCGACCAGTTGACCACTTTGGCGCCAGGCATCGGCTCAATGTACATCACTATCCGGTCTGCGCCTGTCAGGGTGAAACTAAATCGAACTATAGTGGACGCCCGTGGTGTTTTGGCTTCAAACTTGAGTTCAGTCTTCACCGGAAGCACTGGCATCGCAGCTGGTATCCAGCGACTCGATCCCCTGAAAGAAGCAACTGCGAAAGTGAGTATTGTGAGAGCAAGTGGTGGGTTCAACTTACACCCAGTCAGTCCATCTGGTGCTGTACAGGGGAAGGCCGCAGTACATCTCCTCTTCGCAGTTCGTTGTGGTGTAGCTCAGTGAGTTTGCATTCAAGAACACCGAGTCTAGATTGATTTCAATAAATTTTCAGACGTGTGTCCGGTGTGTCATTGACTTACCGTCCAGGTTCCCGTTCCGTGGGTCCACCGGCTGCACATAGAATCCGGACTCATTGCGGCTAATCCTGCCATCGTAGTCATGGAAGACTCGATTCGTGTGCTAAGTGATGGTTCAGTCAGATATCGGAGATAGCTGGTTATTTGTGCTTGACTTACCATGACATAGACGCGTTTGGCTGCGATGTCCTTTTTGAACGGAAACGCAGCTGAAGTTGCGGCGATTATGACGAAGACAATCGTGAGAGCAGCGAATAAGGAGACGAACAGCTTTGTCTTTCGGAAGAAGTTGAGTATTGGGATCTGAAAGATCAAATGTTTATTTGGAAATGAATCATGAAAAAATGCGAAAAACACACAAAATTTCTGGTGCAGGTTTGGTAAAGTTCGAAACATGGGTATATGTGGACTGGCTAACAAATGTGTTTTGAAGACAGTTCCTTCGTCGGTAAACTTTCAAAATTGGAAGACAAAAATGTTACTCAAATACTTCAAAGGCAAATGATAAGTGCCTTGAATGCAGTAGACATTGAATGAAGTGCATGAGCTCGAAGTGCTAAGAACTCAAGATTAAATAGAATAACTTAAAGTAATAAACCGAAGATCGCGTTCGTATATTATTGAGGATCTGTTTTTGTCTCATCGCATCTAAAATTCAATAAATCTGTCAAACAGTCAGACGTTCGTAGGGACCAACATTATGTGACTTCTAAGTAAGCACTACCTACTCAAGTCACCAATTGTGACACACAAAGGATTCCTAACTCCGATACCCCTGCTCACCAGAATTGAAGGAGCAATCAAAACAGTGAACTTCTGCAAGAGACCGTCCTCCAGAAAGTGGTGTAACAAAGGAAGGCCTTACCTAGTGTCTGTTGTCTTTCCGGAGCTATGGCAGGAAAAAGAGAGTGAATCAGAGGTCGGGCGTGTTGCTACAGCAGCATCAGAGTGGTCATTATTAGCCCAAGTGCGATGTCCTTCAAGATGATGACGACTTGGCTAATCGAGTAAACAGCTAGAGTGCCTGCTCTTGGTTATAGAGGTTCCCGGTTCGAACCCCAGTGGAAACAAAGATAATATTTAGTTTTCGAATCTGGTCACCATTTGCCGTCGGGATCAAATTAACGGCATTGGGTATCACAATGGACCAACAAAGGCTAAGTGTGCTGGCAACTTCGCAGGCAGTGCAATAACCTAATATAACCTAACCTAGACCTAATCGAGTCCATCCAGGACTGCAATTTGTTGGCCCTCTGGATAAGCCACACCATTCACAAGCACTGCACCCTGTCCTTGAAGATAGTGGCACGTCTGAAAGACATCTACGACAAGGATAAAAAAGGCAGCGAACTTTTATCAAATCTTATCAAGTCTAAATGAAGTAGTGATGGGCATGAATGCTTTTAAGAATCGAGACTTTAGTAATCGAGATATTTTAATCAAATGATCACTCGAATGACTACTAATCACTCCAGTGACTGCTAATCATTCGAATAACTACTACTTTTCTGCAGAGGGAGCTTTGGATTGATTTGTGTCCACGACACAATATGTAGGTAATAAAAAATATCATTTTTTTATTTAAAGGGAAGTTCTGCGTCTTTTCCTTTTCCGTTTTTGTCTCGCTTTAACTTCTTCTTGGAAAAAACACGGCTCTGTTAAAATTACACAAGTGAATTAATGAACTGTGAGTAAAGACAATATTTTGTGCTTTTGATCAGGTTGTCCGTGCTCTTTTCCCACGGTCGGCCATCAAGTTAGGCGCGGACAACCCCGACAACGCACTCCTTGTAGGGTCCAAGTCATAGACGTGCCGGGCTTAAACAGGCGAGGCCTATCTAGCTTGTCTTCCAACGTTGGACCTGGTTTTTGAGTTTTTAGGAAGCTCTTTGTAACAGCTCTTGGCTTCTGAAAAATGTCGACCAGAAGACCTTTCGCACTCATCTCAATAATTTGATGACGAAGACCTGAAGCTTCGGATGCCATCTTCCAAGTTTGGCTTCCACATGCTCGTACGGTTTCCTTGATGAAATTGAGCTGCCGGAGCTTAAGTGAGATAGGAGCTATTTGGGAGTAAGACGTTGCCAAGAAGGTACATAAGAGTACTTTGTTTTCACAGTCAAAATTTGAGTCATGGACCTATTGAATCCACCAACCAAGTGAGCCATGAAGACGAACAAGATCCAATTGAGGAAAGCTTTCTATTCTTTCAAGCTTCTTCCTAGGAACAGCGAACAAACCAACTCAACAAGCGAATGTATGTAAAGGCATTGTTTTAATATGAGTGCATCCTTAAGCTTGTGCACTCATTGCTCTCTTCCGATCATTGCCAGACAAAATGTTTGGTCTCGTTGGTGAATTTTCTCCATTATTGAAGGGCTAATATTATTTTAGCACCCTAATTGCAATTATGTACACAGTAGATTTAACGACTATTTAAATGGAATCCATTGCTTAGTTTCTATTGCTTCTGAGTTTGAAGCTCACACTGTGAAATCGGGCATTTCATTTTTCTTTGGAAACGGTCGCCAACAAATTACAAGCTGAAGTCTTTCTAACCAACACCGACACTACCGTAGTAGTTGCCTATCGTGCGGGGACTTCTTTCGGAGGAGAGCTTTGTTTTTGAGGCCCCCACTTACCCAGCTCTTAATGTTTTCTTCACAAGCTCAGTATCCCAGTACGATGGATTTCAAATATAAAGCATATCATCAACACGAAACTTACTATAAATCCAGCGAAGTGCAGGCACATAATGGCTGTAACTGCACTTATGAAGAGTTCAGGATCACTACCCGGTCCATCACGTCCCTGCATTGCGTTGAAGACATTGTAAAAGCAGTACGTCATGTAGGTGTAATACCAGAACGGCAGCACTTGACAAACCAAGTGAATCGCCACCCAAATCCGTTCTGAAAAGGAAGACCTTTACTACTCACAATCATTGAAGAACTATCACTCAAACTTACTGCTCCTTGTGAAAGCTGTTACCACGGTGTCCAGAATCACTGAGATTGTGTAGAAGAACAAGCTGATCATCGGCAGGAATGCGGATCTTATGCCCAAGCCGGTCAGCAGAAGTGTGAAGAACACAATCACGATCGCGTGTGAGTGCAGGATCAGCTTCACTGAGTTGCCCAAGCTCATGATGTTCTGCATTTGAAAAAAATGGAATCAGTTTTAAGTGAAGTGCGCAACAGCCGGTGATTCGTACCTTCTTTTTGGTCCATCCCAGGAAGAGTGCCGGAATGATGCCCAAGGCGAAGAACATCGGACAGAAGTACAGGCCGAAGATCATCCAAGAGTCGTAGTACCAGGAGAGTGTGAGTCCCATTGCGTCCACAATGACGCCAACCAGTAGCGCCAGTCCGACGGCAGCGGCACCCGCCACAACTTGTACCAGGAAAATTTGGAGGAAATAAACGCAGCAACGTCGGGAATCGGCGCCTTTTTGTCTGAGCATGAGAAGGAACGAGATCGTGATCATGATCAGCGTGCAAATTGAGACGGTTAGGTTGATCGCAAGACCAGCAGCCTCCGTGTAGAGGACGGTGAACCAGCCCAGGTAGTCGTAGAAGATCGTGTGGCCTTCGGCATGTTTCTGTAAAGAAAATTGTCAAGTTTGAGGGTTTTACAATTCACGCAACGTGCTTGCAGGAAATGTTGATGAGGACCTCTTAAGGGTATCCTTCTTAGGCGATGTCAAGTGAGGAACTTATACTTATACTAAGCGTTTTGGGTGAACACAAATTACCAAAGTTCTTCCAGGTCATATACTGCCGCGATGATGGTCTGGTTGATGCTCAAAAGGTTCGTTGGCACAACCCATTATGCAAGAAAGTTACGAACACAATGGAGGTCTACTTCACACATCTAAGCAGAAGGATCAGACTACACGTGGAGGGCAATCGTAAGCTCAACATCACGAAACTCCAAAAACGTGGAAAGTGATAAGACGTCTGGCTCGCGTACCAAATCAACAACGCTTTGGACCAACAAAAAGGTCAAGGACAAGTAGAGGCGGGGTTATTCACTTACCCGTGCATATTAAGAATCTGTTTATGCCGAAGGGGCCCACGACGAGTTATTTAACGTAGCACTACGGGGAAGGTAGCTAGACCCGACAATGTCGTCCTAGAGCGAATGCCACAGACGCTGCTGATTCATCTCACTGTCATCATGCACAAATGCATCAACAATTGCCACTTTCACAGAAAAGAACGTTAAAAGTAACATAAATGTTGCAATACCACGGCGACAGCTGAAGCTGTCCAGTCTGGGAAGCACTTCGGACATTGGCGTCATAAAGAGCCATTGTACAAACGACACAGTCTCCTTCAGGATGGGTCGCCCTTACAACGAAGAATTTGAGGAGGAGGAGGCTTCGTTTTTATATCGTCCTCCTCACGCAGAGAAAGGGTAGTGTACTTTTTCGACAGTCTCATTGGAACTAACTAACGTCAGCGTTAAAGGGAAGTAGTCTGATCTGCCTGATTGAATGCACCATCGGTGGGTTAAATGTCTGCTGGCACCTAGCCCACCCACTTTGGTAGCTTCTTGTAACTTATTTTCAATCACCCGACTGTGCAGAGTCCTATCGGACATCCCAGCATTGAAGCAGATAATTACAACACAAGCACAAGATTCGTCGAATGAGCTTGAAAATAAATTGAAGAGTGTTAAAAGGATGCTAGAGTATCTTCGAGAGATCCTAAGTTACCGGACATGCAACATGGATTTCGGGAAAGGAAACCCCTTTGATGCTACATCCTTTAATGAAGTTCCACCAGGATGTTGTAGCTGCGCTGAATAAAAACGAAGACACCGCTGTCCGCTTCTCGATTGAGTGACAGATGGGATTCCTCTCCAAGCCCATCAAAATAGTATACACATTTCTGCATTCCGGGCGATTTCACATTCAAGTGGAAGGCAGCCAATCAACCGAGCGGAGCAAGGCAGAGCTGTGCAACGATCAAAACTGGGAACTGTTCAACATCATTAATCGCCTCCAATCAACCCACTGAACACGGAATACAATACGCCAGCCACTCTAAAACATCCCTTAAAGAGGACACGCACCAAAACCAATTAAATAACCATCTTACCTGCGGTTCCTTCAATTCCGGCGCATTGGCCAGAGCTCTCGTCAAGGCCAACACATTGTCACCAGTCGTTTGGTAAGTGCCCCTTGGCAGGACAGCGAACCGATCGTATTTGGTGTGATAGACATACCCGTTGTATGTGTGAGCCATGTCGAGCCCCGGGACCTGGCCATGATCGCGGAAAATCCTGAAGTCCGAGTCCGATGGAATGAAGTCATTTTGAAACAACTCCTCCGCCAAGGTAGTGGCAAACGGATGAGGAGCATGCTTCCCATAGTACTAGACAAGGAATGAAAAATGTGAGCTAAGCATCGCTTGCAGGCGTTATCATGACTTACCTTCATCAGCCAGGGATGGTTGGGTCCGGACTGAAAGAGGATTTCCCTGCCACCGGAACCAGCAGAATCTAGATTTATGACCGCCCTAGAAGCAGTTCGATTAAGGCCATTGACCAAAAAGAGAGTCACTGAGAATGTCATACTTAATGAATGGCGCCCAATGATGTTGCGTTATGAATCCGTGTGAGCCTTGCAGGTTTATCTCCTCCGCTCCATTAAACAGAAAAACGACTGGGTTTTCCAAGGGCGTCTCAGAGACCGACAGAACTCTGAACGTTTCCAGCATGATCACAATCATCACCCCAGCATCGCCGGCCGCTGAAAGGAAGGCCTGTGATGGGCATTGCATGTGGTTACGTGAAACGTCAAGCTTACCTGGCGATCCGATTTCCGAGTCAAAGTGACTGTTCACGAGTAAGTAGGAGGAACTATTCGAGCCCTTTGGGCCGATCTTGACAATCACGTTCTGGACGTTGTGGTACACGGTCGGCATGCCCCACAGCATGAACTCCCCCGACGAGAACTGAGTCTCAACGTCGATGTCGTAGAGGTCCGTCCGGGCATTGCTCTTGATTGTGTTGATTTCCTTCAGCAAGAAGCCCACGGCTTGCTCCTCATTCTCAGGCGTTCCGGTGAGCTTGACTCCGATGTTGGACAGCCCCAGGAGCTGCACCTCTGCTCGTGCGCCTATAAATCGATCGGGATGATTGCCTTCATCGGCTTGCTCGAGCACCTTCGGGAAGGAGTGGTAACTCGGAATCACCGCCGCGTAGAAGATCACGAACCAGAACGCGCAGAAAACTGGCGCCCAGTACCAGGCGTATTTCCTTGGCTTTGTTGGTACAATGTTGACCAACTCAATGTTGTGTGAGAACCCCATCTGGAAGCATGTAAAATTATGCAGTTTATAACAAGGGACAGTACGTATAACAGGGATCTGATGCGGCAGCGCTTGCAAGTGCGATACCAAGGGTCTTGAAGAATAGAGCAGCAGTGCCGTTGCCCTTGGTTAGAGGATTCCACAATTCGAATAAAGACAATATGCCTTCATCTGCTTCAGTCACCGTTTGCCATTGGAATTGAATTAAGGGCACTTTTCTGTCAGTTTTAGTAGTTCGTTGGCAGCCCTAACCTATAGCAGCACGTCATGTACAATCGATGTTTTGCATTTATTAAAGACTTAATTAAAATATAATGGATTTTATCATCCAATTAATTCCGCCAGCACAATCCAATGATTTCACGGTAACTGCCACTATGCCTTAATGGAAACAAAACCAGAAACAGACACGAGTTCATAGAAAAAATGTCAGTGAGCTTAACTGAAATGCAATTAATCCTCATCAATTATCGCGATGATGGCAGAGCGAATTGTGCAGAATAGCATTGCTGCGTGGATAAAAAATGCTGCAATTTAATGGTGTCGGGTTAGATGCAACACTAATGGCGAATAAAAATGGATACACGCTTGTGTTTTACCACAGATTTATGTGGAGGAGTAGTTAGATTGGTTTTATTTGTACAAGAGGTGTACGTTAAATAAGGAATACAATAAGCACACGTTTAGCATGGATTTCGTCAGTGACTGACCATGATAGAGTCAGAATGATATATTGCTTCAGAAAGCTACTGTCATTGTACGTCATTTCAGAATAAGTCAGTCAACGTTACCGAACACAATTAATGCGTTTGAAGAGAGCAGTAGCCGAAAAACGACCGGGGCAATAACTTTCCATCATGACAACGCTCGGTCCCACGTTGCTATTCCGGTTAAGAACTATTTGGAAAACAGTGAATGGGAAGTCTTAACCCACTCGCCTTATAGCCCAGGTCTTGCTCCTTATTACTACCATTTGTTCCGGTCGATGCAGAACGCCTGACGGCTGAAATACGGTTCACATCAGAGAAAAATATCAAAAATGGGCTTGATTCATTCTACGATGTCAAGCCAGCGCAGTTATTTTAGAATTTGATCCAGAAATTGCCTGAAAGATGGGGAAAAAGTCATAGCTTCAGATGGGCAGTACTTTGAATTATACTATTGGACATGTTTTTCTTAAATAAACGTTCAAAACCGAATGTATTTAGTTGAACATTCTTCGTTGGCTGGCGCTTGAGTCCGAGGTGCACCTGGTACTCAGCCACCATGCTTCTCCATCCAGCCCAGTCTTGTGCTAGTTGCTTAGAGCCTAGCACGTTTAACTGATTAGATCTCCTTTCAGCTGCGTTTGCCATCGGTTGCATGTCCTTCTTTTAAACCGCGTTGTCTTTCGGGGTTGAAGTAGAAAACTTTTCGGGTCTGAACATTGTTGGTGTTCATTCGCTCCACGCGACCTAGTCATTTGAGACGAGCGCACTCATTTTACCAGATCGATGTCTCTGTACGGCCCTTGCAGTTCGACGTTCAGTCTCCTCCTCCAAACATCATCAGTTGAAGGACCTTTCTCTCGAAATTAGTTTTCTATCTCGCTCGGGGCCAACGTTAACTTTATAAACGACATCACAGTTGAGATCCGTCGTAGAACCACAATTGGCAAACGATGTTACACCGCTCTGCCGAATCAACTCTGGTCAAGACTCCTGACTCGAAGGACCAATATCATGCTCTGCAAGAGTCTTATTTTGCCAGTTCTGCTTTATGGACCTGAAAGCTATACGGTAAGCAAAACTGCAGAGCTAATTCTTGGTGCCCTTGAAAGAAAAAATTGCGTCGGATATATGGTCCTATCTGCGAGGAAGGCGATTGAAGGAGAAGAGACAATAGTGAAACCTAGCAGCTGTACGAAGATGTGGATGTAGTTTGGACACATCCAACGCCTGGACAACAACGATGCAGCAGGGCCTCCTGGTTCGAGAAAGGCAGAAAGACCGAACCGCCGGTATAAATAACAAGCAATGGATGCAATGGAAGGCAGCCATTGCTCAGGCTTGGACCCTTCATTGGTCGCCGGCCTGGCAATTAAATAAGTTTCTCTCGAAGCGACCAAGAGTCTCCTCGTCAGCTTTAGTTAGTGCCTATTCTTCTGCACCAGCAGGACTGGGACTATCAAGGTCTTGCATAGGGATATCTTCGAGAGATGGCTTTTTTTCCTCAGTAGCCTTCAGAGTGTGAAAATGCAGCGATTGGCCAACGTGATCCTCCGATTTATCTCCGCGGTGGTGTCATTGCTTGTGTTAAGTGTTCTGTTGATGCCCATAAAAAGAATGGAAAGTTTTCCATTTTCGTCGATACAAACGCCATTCGTAGATAATGACTGATTATAAGAGATTCACTTCAGAGACAGCAGATCGTTTCTCATCACAAGCTGGTGATGATCTTTTGGCAGGTGGCGTGCACCAGATCATTTGCTGAATTTGGACAGACGAGTGCATGCCCAGCCACTGGAATATCAGGTCAAAGTCTAAAAAGGACGGGATGAGTGCGAAAATCGGTCCTTTGTCCTTTTTTGGGACAAACGTGCATGTCGCAATCGACTTCCTAGTGTATAACGGACAATTGTGACCGAGAGCGATAAACTCGGTTATAACTTGTTCTCGGGGCTTACTACTCCAATCTTCAGTGCCACGAAAGGCTACGTCACTGTGGCTTCATCCCTCCAGCAGCATTTCTCCGCTTTGATAAGCATGACCTGATACAATACAAGAACGCGGTACCGCTTCTGTCTCACATCGCCTGTTTAACTATGGATGAGCGACTCAACCACGAGTATGCCGTCGCACAACGAGCTGAGGAGAGTCACCTCCGGTTCAGTACAGCTATCTTGAGGCGGGATGTGCGAAATTTTGCTTGAGGAAGACCGAACATCCGGTAGAGAGACCATCGCGAATGTAAGACAACTTGATGACTGAAAGCAGCGTGCCGTGTCCATGAACGTCACCTATGGAAGGCTGCAATTGCTCCGGCTTGGATCCTCCATGGGTCGCCGGCCTGATAAGTAAGTAGTAGTGTGAAGATCGATGTGGTAAATTTCAGCGGCCTGAAACTGCACTCCGCAATGGTTACTTACGCTTGTGTTTTCGAGACTTACACCTTCGCCCACATAATACAGATGGCTTAGTGCACTAAGGCCACCCACCCACCTCTAGCTGCCTTACGCGACTTCCTTAGTCTGCACAACAGCCTTATTCGACTTTAGACTCGACATCTCTATCTTCTCTCACAACAACAAGAGCAATGTGGACGCAACAGCAAGCGTATTCCCAAGCTAATGCATAAGCGCGTGAAATTACCTCTTATTGGTGATTATGTTAATCAAATATTTATAATTCTTTTCAAGTGTACAGAATCTAATCGGAATTTGAACACAAAAATCGATTCCGCCTGCACACATACACACTGGGGCACTCAAAATAATGGGATAGATAAGCTGTTTCGGTTATAAATGGTTTTGATAAATTTTAATGAGCATACCCGAATGGTGCTGTTCGTAAGGGGATTAGGGAAGTAATGGGAAATCAGATGCATGCAGTCATCACTAATGACATGAAATTAAATGGTGGTGCAACTGGAATTCCAAGTGTGCTTTGGTAGGTCAGCAGCCGGACTAGTCATGTACTAGATCAGGTGCTGGCGGTTTTTAGGCAACTGCATGGCATTTGAGAGGTGCAATCTGCAGTTTTCATTAGGCAGCACTTTAGACAAGGAAACGCACTCTAGACCCAAGCAATTTTACACAGTCTCTCCATTGGTTGCCGTAAATATTCAATTACAGCACCAGTTGAACTGTTGCCAATGTTCAATCTTCTGACAATGCCTGCCGAATATTTTCAAAACTATTTGCTATCCCGCGCTCGAATATTGAGCTAATGGTAGCAGCCTCAAGACAACGAACATAAGAAGAGGTTTGCACGCAGAATGTTTGTCTTGCTAGACGGTTTCTTTGACTTCTGACACCCCACTGGTCGCCGGTGTCTTTTGCAAATCTCCTGGTCTTCCATTTGTTTGCTTGGTTCATTCTCCTTCTCAGCAACTGTTTGCTTATGTCAAACTCATTGTCAACTCTTGTATTTGGTTCTTTGTACGGTATGATGATGGATGAGGCCAGTCTGAGGAAGGACGGCAAGAACGTCAAGAATGAAAATATGGAACCAATGCTCATGAAATGGAAGAGTGTCCACATCGTCTCGAAAAGTCACTGCGATGTGGATTTTGGGGTGGCGACGTCACCGGGCCTTATTGCCTAGGCCATCAGGGCATTACTGGCGAGAGATATAGGTCAATGATTAACAACTGTTGAGCGACATGATAAAAATGATCACTCTCCGCAGTCGACTCAAATATCATCATGAGTAGTGATGGGCGCTTTCGAATGATATCTCGAGTGATAATCGATTATCATAACATCTCGATTCTCAATCAATCACTCGAATGACTACTAATCTATCGAGTGACTACTAACCACTCGCTTGGCTTCTTACTACTAACACACGAGAATTCGATTAATGTACCAACAGCGCGAGAACGAGTAACAAAAAATTCTTGTCGAGAGCTACTGATCCGGAACATGAGGAGAATGAAAGCGACTTGCGACAAGTTGTTTTTAAACGATTCGGTGAGATGGAAACAAATAAAACAGCTTCGAAAGCAACACTTCTGGACCCACTGTTGTTGTTGATGTTTTCATTAATGCACCGAGTAGTGGGGTAATACTTGTGTTCTTTTCCCTTGCGTTTTCCTTCATTCTGATGTTCATTCTACGATCCTGAGGAGTATTCACTGTCGAGAACTATGTGTTACTTGTTCTTGCGGTGAAGTAAGACAATAATTGAGTTACCTTGTGTCGTTTGTTCTTGTGTTGTTTGTAATTAGTTAGTAGTCACACGAGTGATTAGTAGTCAATCGCATGATTAGTAGTCACTCGAGTGATTAGTAGTCATTCGAGTGATCATTCGACTAAAATATATCGATTACTAAAGTCTCGATTCTTAAAATCATTGGATTATGCCCATCACTAAACATGAGCCACCCTCTTGAGTAAGGGAGAAAGTGGGCAACCATTGGGTGGATTAGAGAGGACATCCCATGGGTAGTCATCTTTGGATCGCGAAGGAGTACGATCGGTGGTCGCCTCAGGGCAGGGCTTGTACAATAATACAACTAAATTTGGTGTAAGTTGTCTGATGGGGACATTCAATAGGACAGCTATGTGCAACAAAGCTGAGTCCATATTGGAAATTCTGCCAAAGCACGAACGTCCGACGTCAACGATTGACACCATTCGACTTTTTCTTTCAAATTTTTCTTGAAGTCACGGGTTCTTGCTAGTACTCAACCACAAAGCCAACAAAAACCATGCCATCGCTCAGATTTATTGATGGAGCATTTAACATTTCAGATGCGCGCTGCCCAGAGAAGAGTGGAACGTTGTTTCATTCCGTGGCTTAGATTACATACCACACACCGGACAATGTTCGATTAAAAGAAAGTTGTCAAATCGCTGTTTTATTTACCACACATTGCTTCTCTGCGTGAGGTCGATAAACACTTTAATAAAATTGATAATTCCAATCGATAGCAGTAAATTCATCGATTAGAATTTTACAATTCCCAGCGACTTACGCAACAAGCCCCGCGAATGTATGACCCTCTCACATTTAAAGACGATATATCAACTATATCCAACCACATTCTATTCAATATCCAACAGACAACTGTGCACTTGTTAAGGCAATCAAAACTCACATTTTACGGTATTAATCTCGTCCAGCTACAAGTGCAGTAGTATCCACATAGCTCACTGGCAACGTACTTAATCGTGCACTTACAAAAACCTACTGATTAAGTGAGCTCTACACGACATGGGCTATCGCGTTAAAATTGGTAAAGCTTCGACTAATCAAGAGTACTAGATTAGGCCGCAGCCTAAGGGCAAACAAATCTGATTGATCGTTATCGAGGCAATGCTTTTTTATTGTGATATTTTTTTTGTCGACTATCGCGTAGCAGTAGCTGTCTGGTTAAATCCAATAAACGTGAAATTGGCTGTATTTGGGTGCCAGTGACTTCAGCGGAGATATGAAGCACTGAAATTACCCGAAAGAGTTAATGGTAGACCAAAGGTTAACTGCAAGTATGCGACCCTCCAATTGCCGGGGTGTACACGTGACACCTGAGCTGAAAGATCAAGGGTATCACCACATCTGCGCACACATTGTGGTTGCCAGACGTATCGCCGGTTGGCAAGACTACCGGCACAACACAATTTAATTACGCATCGACAACAGGAGTATATTTCTAGGTGAAAGGGTGACATAAATGTAATTCGCACTCACTTGGCCACTGGAGTGCAAATATGTCAGGCATGTGTTAACAGGAAGTAATCTTTAGTGACATATTTGCCCATGAACCGCAGTTGCGTTAAGTGGCGGTACACAATTACAGTTGATGTTCTGAAGTTAATTGTGATGTCGCTGGAATCAGGTGCTCTAGAGGTGGCCGAAGTCTTGCCACTCGACATTCTTACGCTTCAAACAGAGAATGGGTTTTGCGTGATCAACTGACTTACTTACTTACTTGCCAGGCCGGCGACCCATGCCATGTCATCAAGTTGTCTTACATCCGCGATGACTTGATCTTTGTACCGGAGGTTCGCTCTTCCTTTCTCGAACAAGAAGACTCGGATTCGAAGACCCCCTTTGCTGGAGCGTTGGTGTCCATGTGGCCGAAGATTTTTACCTTCCGGACTACATCTACATCCGCTACAGCTGATGGAGTGCGCGGTTGTGTCATCGCCTAATTCGGCATGTCAGGAACGCGCTACTATGTCGATGTCTTCTGCATATCCCCATAGCTGGACTGATTTATAGAACGTAGTGCCTTACGTGTTGACTTTTGCCCGCCGCACTATCCTCTGCACTGCCAAATCGAAGACTTCACACGAAAGCGTATCTCCTTGCCGAGACCCAGTGCAGGTTTCAAACGGCTCAGAGGTCCTCGAGCCAAATTGCACGGTTCATCGGCGCATAGCGTATTTTTTAGCGTCGTGCAATGCAACCGGATCAATTTTCACGGGATCCCGAATTCGGGCATCGCTTCGAATAGCTCCTTGCGATGAATGCTGTCGTATGCGGCTTTAAGATCGATAAAGAAACTCGCTAGTCTTCCTCAGGATCTGCCTTAGTGTGGAGATTTGGTCTATAGTCGACTTGACGGGTCAGAAGCCACACTGGTACGTGCTGATTATTTCGGTACAAAACGGCTTTAGACGTTCACAAAGTACGCTGGACAGGATCTTGTAGGCGACGTTGAGCATTTCCTCCACAATTTTTCGCAGGATGGGGCATATGGAGCTGATAGTCTAGCCGTCGAGCATGCTTTCGTCTTCCTAAACTCGGCAAAGATCTGGTGCATGCTCCATACCAGAACTTTGCCACCAGCTTTGAAGAGCTCTGATGGTAAGGCATATGAGCCTGCGGCTTCAGCCTTTTAATGGCTGTACCGATTTCTTCAAAGCTAGGCGGGGGAACTACTTCGTCAACTGGAGTTGGGATTTCCTGGTTCCCTATAACTCTCTCCTGATTAGGCCCGCTGTTGGAAGTGCTGCTTAAGTACATGCATTATTCCCTGCTGGTCCGTCCGCCTGGGTGCCATTCCTAAAGCCTGTGGCCAAGCTCTTGGCTTTTTTGTACGACGCCCGTATTTTTTGTATTGTGTCCCTAGATTCTTTGATATCCTTGATATGGGAGGTTGCGAGAGACCTTTTCTTCAGGCGTAGAAGCTTTTGCTCCCCCCATCTTCCAGTCCAGTACTCCTCTTGTCCTGCTCTTGTTTTCTGTTGCAGTGCTTTTTGGTATGCCTCGTCGGTTGCATGTTTTTTCTGCTCACATTCGCCATCATAGCACGGGTTCATTGTCGGGTGTGGTAGGTAGCCTAAGGTAGCCACTTTGATGGTCGAGCGGCAATGCAACCGCACCCTGGTGGCACTAGACGTAGGCATACTGGAGAGTCTCTCGCTTAATTGCTCGTCGTGTGTGTCGACGTGTCGACGTTTGGCGCCCTGAATGTTCGTACATCCTGGGTATTTGACGCGTGTCTTCCTTCAATGAGCACATGGTCGATTTGGTTGGCAGTCCTTTCATCCGAGGATCAGGATGCTGTATGGATATTTTTTAAAAAGGAATCTGCTCTCCGACGGCAATATTATGTGCTGTCGCAAGGTCCGTCGGAAGCGTCGGAAGCCGTTTTCTGATGTTGTATCGTGGAAGTTGCGCTTTCCATCAGACAAAAATATTTTGCTTACCGATTTTGGCGTTGAAGTCTCAGAGCACGATTTTTACTTCGTACTCCGGACAGACTCCGTAGGCGCCGTTTAAGAGGTCGTGGTAGTCCTCTTTGACAGAGTCTTAAGGTTCGTCGGTAGGGGCGTGTGCACATATGAGGTTTGTTGAATCTGCCCTGGATGCGAATCGCAGTCAGGCGATCGTCTCGACCTTAGGCGTTCTCCAGTCACGAATCCGCATCCAAATATGTTCAACCTCTTGTGACCGATTGTTAGACCGACACTTCTGTATGCACACTCAGTTTGGTTTACAGTACTAAACAAAGCTATCAACTGCAAGGCACTCAATCGAGTTCAAAAAATGGACTGCTTGTGCACCAGCGCAGCACTAAGAAATACTCCTTCCACCTTCCAACTTCCACCACTGAAACTATTCGGAAAACAAATAGCAACCAGCACAGCCTTGACTCTCAAAGCACTCCGACTGTAGTCCGAGCTCAACATCGGCCACTCAACCACTCTCAAGGAATTCTCTTCCTAGCGACACTGACCGCCAAGTAAAACAAAATAAAAGAAGAAAATCTCTTTAAATAAAAAAATGCTATATTTTATTACCTACATATGAATGAAACACATGTGCTTGGCACAGACTTAGCAAAGTTTACACAAAAACGGATGGATACAATGGAATATATTTTGTTAGAATTTCCATGACTCGTAGGAGCTCGGCCATGCGGCAATATCCACGTATTTCGGGAAACTGCCGAGGAATTTCTTGAAGTCTTCAGTCTTCATTTCTTCGTTATGATTCCAGTGGCCGCTGACGCCGATCTCGATATTCGCCAAGCCCCAGGTTCCCGTTGATCTCTGTAAATTGATGAAAATGAAAGAAACAAAAAACAAAAATCAATAAATGTTAAAAAATTACAAACATATGCTAAATAATCCTTTGCTTAAGACGCATTATTTGTTCGTGCAAATACTGTTCAATGTGTGTCGTATATTGCAGAAATAGAGTCATTCGTCTGAAGTAGCCTCGCACAGATTATATGGATGGAGCTACAGTCCGAGTGGGACTTGGGCCTAGCTTCCACAGCAACCACTCAGAAAAGAAGGGAACCTGCTGTTTTTTATGGACTATGATTAATGATAATGACACTATAGCCCGTAGAGGGCCAGAGCCTAGCTTCTCAGCAACCATTCGTGTTGTGAGTGCTATTGTTCTCTCACGAGTGGAAGAGACCTACAGTTCTATGCCGAATCCGAACGGCCAAGTTTGGGAAGCCTTTTCTAGACAGAAATACGCTTTGAGCACCAGTCAGTGACTTGTAAGAGGTGGGGCCGTGCAAATTATTTTTCTTATCACACAGAACTTGACGTCGAGGTTAAAGTGCGTATGAGTCAACGCATATACTCACAACGCCACTGGCCATCAGGGCGAAGTTAATTTTTGAATGCTAGAATGCGTGGTGCTGTCAACTTGGATGTACATACTCCGGCAACTCCATCAGAGTCTCTACTGAATCGCCACAATCGCCCAAAGACATTCAATTGAAAATGTGGAGAGTAAGGCGGCGATTCTTCTACCACACTATTCATGAGAGCATTGTTAAAGAATCAAATATCAGCACTAGCGCCTGCCTGTTAGTGTGAGCGGATGGCATTAATGTTCTAGGTCGAAGGCAGGATTCTGGCAATAATTGAAATGTACCAGTGCTGGAGGGCAAGCCTAAGTACATGTTGTCTTCAAAAGAGGACACACATCGTGGAAGCAATGTGTATAGTAGCTTCGGCACTTCTCCTTAGCCGTGTCAACAACAAACAATGCCATAAAGAGCGTTTGGAGAACTTGGCTCCTCTCTGCATATTGTTCAACTCCCAGCCTGTGGGATTATTTCATCAGCGTCAACAATGCGCTGACAATTTCGCCGGGAGCCCAATAGCCTAACCTTACAGACTGTGGGTTTGCGACAAAACCAGAGCAAAACAAAGTACATGCTGTCACCACGAATGGACGCACAACATCGACGTATCGGACAGAGAGTCAATTTAGGCAGCAGAATCTTTGAGGCAGTCAAGGACTTCGTCTACCTAGGCTCTGGAGTAAATACGGACAACAACACCAGTACCGAGATCAAGCGCAGAATTATTCTTGCCGATCGCCGCTTCTTTGGGATCAAGAGGCAATTGAGTAACAGAGCCATCTCTCGAGACACCAAGTTGAGTTTGTATATAACTCTGATCATCGCAGTCCTGCTCTATGGCGCAGAGACATGAACGCTATTGAAAAGCGGATGAAGAAGCTTTGGTTGTTGTGAGAGATGAGTTCTGCGTACGTTCTTTGTTCCTGTTTGCGTTGACAGGTTCTGGAAGAGAAGATTCGTCCACGAACTGTAGGGCTGTACAGCGGCATGAATCTAGTTAAGCTTCTTCGTATCCAACGCTTAAGATGGCTAGGTCATGTAGAGCGGATGGACACCACAGCTCCGGCCTGAAGAGTCTTCGATACCGAGCCATTAGGACAGTGCAACAGAGGACGTCCTCGCAATAGATGGCGCACACAAGTGGAAAAGGACCACAACTAACTTGGTGTGCGCAGCTGGAGGCAGCTGGCGAAAGATCGTGCTGGCTGGAGCGGCATTTTGGTTGAGGCCCAAGTCCAACCCATGCTGTAGCGCCAATCAAAGAAGAAGAAGAAGCTTGCAAACACAATTAAATTGTTCAACTATATCATTGGTCCCAGAAATTGTAGCAACATGTGTTTTAGAGAGCTGCCTTTTGAAACACTGTCAGAGGTTGACATCATAGACACTGCTTCAATCAGTCCTTAACTGAAAGACGCCGTCCCTTTCAAATGTCACGGAGGTCCTTTCCCCGTGTGGAGTGTATTATTGATCTCAAACTACTTACCTCAAGCTCAACAAAGAATGTGAGTGGCTTGGAGTCGATGCCGTATGAGAAATAAATGAAGAACGGCGGCTTCCAATTGAGTCGCAGCGGCGTTTGATGGAAGGTCCAGTCCTTGACCTTCGCTCCGTTCAGTGGATTGATGAAGATACTCATGTGATCCGGTCCGACGAGCTGCATCTCGTAACGATACTTGGTGCTGGATATTTGTTTCTTTGAAATAACCTTAAGCTGCGGAACTTGATCGAACACAGGGTCCGGACCCGGAATCCAGATGCTTGACGCCCTGCAAAAGAAACCAACCGATTCGCATTTGTTCTCCTCAAACTGACTTCACAGCGGGGACATTACCTAGACTTGTGCCACCTGTGGTTGTAGACTGGTAGTCCGCAAAACACTTCATTCGCGCAGTCACTCGTGAGACTCTGCGCCAGAGTGATGTTAAGCACTTGCTCTGCAAATGAAGAAGAACATGAGTTGCGACCGACTTTTTAAATGCTCTCGCTGCTCACTTTTCACCGAATACGTGCGTCGATCGTTTGGCAAAATGAAATATCCAGTTTCGACCCGCCGCACGGAGAGGTCAGCTTCGTGGAAAACTCGTCTGGTGTGCTGGAAAATTAAATAAAATACCAATGGTCATGGTGGAGGTTAATTAATGTTTTTTTTGCAGTTGTTACCAAAATCGAGAAGCGCTGAACCGATGTTTCTGGCCGGTATGGGAATCCGATTGGCGTGGCTGCCAGAATGATGAAGAGCACGGTTATGGCCAGAAGCGATGCCAGCAGGGTTTTGGTTTTCTTGAATAAATTCAGCACCGGCATCTGGAAATAGGAGAGCAATTAAAATATCGTCGCTTGCAGTTACAAGCGTTCCATATGCTGTGAGCAATGCCTCTGCAGAAGAAAGTTTGATTCATGGTCGGTTGGGCAGTGAGTGCTTCTGCTGAATGAATGCAAATATGTGGCGGCATTCTGAATGCGACCAACTGCGGGTCTATTTATGGCTTTTTATTGCTTGTCATATTGTCGGACTGCTTGTTTGGCACTCAAGCTTATGTTCGATTGGCTGACATAGGTTAACTGAAGAAAGTACTGCGAGAAAATAAGGCAGATGATGGTAATCTTGTGGTTTCACATCAACTGTCATCATTTAATAGTTCAGTTGCACCATCGTTGACTTAACTTAACGAAACTTACGAGCACTAACCAGACAGTGACCTGCCATGATATCGACCATCATTACGCGGTGCACTCTGGATAACAATTAGGGCTGATATTTAGGCTGTGCCTTGTAGGCTGGAGAGTTCCTTTCCCTCAAAAATGTCGTTTCTGTGGAATTCAAAGTCAGTTATGTTTCAAGTGGAAAAGGACCTCAACCAACTTGGTGTACGCAGCTGGATTCAGCCGGCGAAAGATCGTGCTGGCTGAGTAGGCATGTTGGTTGAGAGGTGGATCTGGCACCCCGGACTGTTGCGCCAATCAAAGAAGAAGAAGAACCTCCTTCAACGACGATAGCTTGTTGACCCAAATCAATGATACCAGGATTTAGGCTGCCAATCGATAAACCTTGTTGACAAAGATACTATGTTGCAAACATGTCTCTGTAGTGATCTCCATCGACGTGACCATCATTTTCATCAAGGAAGAAATTTGACTGCGACTACGAGCATTGTGTTTGCTGATGAAACCAACTAACCACTGACGATGATTTCAAAATTTCTAGAGCACAATTCGTCAACGTACCATATGTCGCTTACCATGAGTTGCCTTAGTTCATGACTTCAAATTTATCTTAGGAGAGTGGAGCCTCAGTAAAGCGCTGGCCTGGATGTGCCCTCCCTATCGAGCGACAGAAAAGATCTTATAGGGTATATTTAGGAGACTTATTCCTCTACAATTGCCACCGTTTAGAGGGTCTCCTTTCTTTAGGATCGCAAGCATACTTTCATCCGACCAGATTTTACAGATGAGTTGGTGTATGCACCTTACGAAATCATCAACAACTGCTTTGAAGAGCTTGGCAGGGAGTCCATCGGCACCAGCAGCCTTATTGGACTTCAGTTTGGCGATTGCTGCCGTCACTTCACTCAGGTCGAGAGGGCGGAATTCTTGTCCGAGACACTATCGTATTTAGAAACAGGCACACTTTGTTCGTATCATATATGATGGTGAACACGAAGAACGGTTGCTGTTTTGCAAGTCATGGAGTTGGTATCGAATTACAATAATACAAGTAATATGCACCCCTATTCTCTTTGGCATAGTGACAGACTGTCACCACATGATTTCGTCACCTCAACAAGAGTAATCCTTAGTATGTGAACCACACACTTGCCGGGCTTTTCCGAATCATTGGAAAGGTTTTATCGATATTGGATCGTGTCTTTGGTGCAATTGGTTCTCTAAAGAGAGCATCCTGGTATTTGTTGGAATTCGGTAGCACAGTTCCAATACGACGATCATCTTCTATGAAGGGATCTCATTTGCGACAAGACATCTTCCTATGAAAGTGGTTAATATGTACACAATCCTGTTCAACAATGCTCTGAATAATGCACATTATCCAGACCATTGTAAAACTACGATTGTACAACACATATCCAAACGAGGAAAAGATTCTACGAATTGGTGCAACCTCCGGTCAATTAATCTCCTGCCGAACATCAGCAAGGTATTCGAGAAAGTGATCAACTGGACAGATGCCAAGCATATACTTCGGTTTCAGAGTGGGGCACGCCACTATTCACGCCACGTCGAATCTGGTGTCGGATATTCAATGGAACAAGAGCCAGAAACAATGGACAGGGGCCTGCTTGAATAACCTGGAGAAGGTCTTCGCCGCCGTATAGTTAGAAAGACTCTTCTACATGTAGTCCGATACTGGCCAGATTAGTAACTATATTTTGACAAACATGTAGATGCTGCTCTGCCCAGGACCCGAAGCGCTTTCGCTCTTACAAAGGGACCAACTCGATGCAAGGGTGGAGGGATGATAAAATTGGTGGCGCTACAGCCTGTATATGGCCGGAGCTCAGCTTTTCAACGACAACTCGTGCTGTTCGTGATATTAGTTCCCTTTACATGTCGAAGGGGCCCACGGTTTTTTGCCGACTCCGAACGGCCAAGCCTGAGAAGCGGTGTAATTATTCTGAGCATTGTTGGCGACTCTAAAGAGGTGGAGCCGTGAACATTCTTTTTGCCGTACATGAAAGGAATCGTACCCAGACGCCGAAGTTCAAGTGCCCACAGCCACCAAATGTGAGCAAACATTTGAAGCTTTATTGTGGAAGTGCAGCATGATGTGCTGTCAACAGTATGAACCTACAAATCACGCCACTTACACACAACATACGCTGAGGCCTGGTGGTGGTGGCCAGTGGCGTTGTGGATATGTGCGTCGACCCCAATCTCAAGGTCGAGGTTCGATTCCTGCTCTGTGCGACCACCTCTTTCGAGTCACTGACAATGCTCAAAGAGTACTTCCTGTCTAGAAAAGGCACCTCAAACTTGGCCGTTCGGAGTCGGCATTAAACTTTCCACTCGTGAGAGAACAGTAGCACGCACAACACGAGTGGTTGCTGAGGCCCTCTACGGGCTGTAGCGCCACTCATATATTATTATATACGCTGAGGCCTTATGCTCGAAATATTATTCAAAAGCTAATGCCAAAGTCTCGAAAATTTCAAATAATTCCCCCAGATTCCACTTTAAAGTCCTCCGCCTCTGAAAAACGTACCCTCTCCTTCAAACAGTGGTTGGATCCCTAATCTACGGACCAGTGAAAGGCGTCTGCAAATATTATCAACTCCCTCAAAATTCCACTTTAGCTTGAAAGGCAAAAAAAAACCTTCAAACAGACAAAGAAGGATTATTTTTAATTAAACTACTGCCCAACTAAGGCAGGTTCCCCGCGAAGTCAGAGAAATGTTTAAAATAATTGTGTGTAGTGATTCCCCGTACGAATGCCCAACCCAGAGACTCAACGCAGTCGTTGTGATGAAAAGTTAACGACGAACAACACGAAGGACAGCTGAAAAAGGATGAAAGAAAAAGACACATGCGAGAGAGCACAGAAGTGTTTACGGACAAAAATCGGAAAACAATGCGATCCAAGCAGATGGAAAAAAATCATATTTTTAAAAAAAGAAAAGTTTTTGAAAGGAGCTCCCTGTTCAACTTCGTCGTGTTTTCTTTTTGAGGCACACTTAAGTCCTTGTGAATGCTAAAGTTTGAGAAGTTTTCCACTGCAATCAGTAATAAGGGATGGAGCTGCTCCCTCTGGAGCTGACGCCCTTTTGGTTGTCCTGTAACTGAACACTGATTGAAGCGACGGGCGAGTGGATGGGGAAGCCCATAAAAAAGACATCCCATTACGACTGTCATTGCAGGTTGTGAAGGGGACAACGTCGATGGCCGTGTCGGACCCGTCATGCCTTTCGGTTCACCACACACGTCAACAGCTGACATTTTTGACGTTGCATAAATAACCCCGCAAACACCTGTCCCTGCCGCGGAACCACAATTAATAAATACCGCTGAGAGGCATTCTCACAAGCTCTGAAAAAAAAAGAGAACTATATTCCACTTACCATGAATGCACCGCATAGGGTGCCAACGCCGACAGTGAACACGCAAATGATCAAATCCGGATTCACATTGGCGCCAAAGCGTCCAGTCATCGGAATGAACGTGACGAAGAATCCATGCGACAGGTAGGCGTAGAAGATGAACGGGAATACCTGACAGAGCACGTGTGGGATCATCCAGGAGAGTGCTGCAAGGATATGTGAGTTATTGAGAGTCAAAGTCGGACGCGGTACTTACGTCGATTGTGCAACTTGGTGGCCAAGTTGATGATCAGAGCCATCGTGTAGAAGAGAATGGTCAGCATGAACATGAACGCTGAGCGAATGCTGCAAATGGTCATGACGAGCGTCAGCAGGACGAGGAACAAGCAGTGGCAATGCAGCAGCAGTTGAACTCTGAAAAACAGTGACAGTCTGTCCTGCAGGACAGGGGTTAGTGCCTGCACACGCAGTCGTTGATGATTGTTGCGGACTCACGTGCTTAGTAGTGGCAATGTACATCGCTGGAACGATGCCCAGACCGAAGAACAGAGGACAGAAGTAGAGGCCAAGGATCAGCCACGAGTTGGTGAACCACGACATCGGCATATGTATCAAATCCATGAAAATTCCGACCAAGAAGACTAGTGTCGCGCCGGCAATTACGGCGAGAATCTGCACGCCGAACAGGATGACGGCGCGTTTGATAATCTTGCCAAGTTCCAGTCCCGATTGCTGGGTCATCAGGTGGAAGGAGATGCCGATGCAAATGAGTGCCGCAACACACACGAGGACGTTCAGGATGATGCCCTCCGTCTCGGAGTAGAAGACCAGGAATGAGCCGAGAACGTCAAAGAACACCGTGTGTCCTTCGGCGTATTTCTAAGAAAAGATCAGATGTTATCAGAGTGATTGCCGGGGAGAGTGACAGCCAGGTGCTCACCGAGGTGTCCTCCAGCTCGGGGGCATTGGCTATGGCCCTCGTGAGTGCCAGGACATTGTCGCCGGTGCTCTGGAACGTTCCTCTGGGCACGATCTCTGCGCGGTCGAATGGGGTGTGGTACACGTAGCCGTTGTACTGATGTGCCATGTCCAGACCTGTAAGTCGGGCGCAATGAGATTGGGTCTGTGTGATGCGTGTGCAGATTTGTGACTTACCAGGAACTCGTCCGTGATCGCGGAAGATTCTGAAGTCAGTGTCGGAGGGAATGAAGTGCCGCTGGAACATTTCCTCAGCTACCGTCGATGCGAAGGGATGCATAACACTCTTGCGATAGTACTGGAAGCAGAAAGGGTTTCAGTGCAGGGCTGCGGACCGCGTGCATGCCTCGACTTACCTTCATGAGCCACGGGTGATTAGGTCCCGACTGGAAGAGGATCTCCCGGCCGCCGCTTCCTGCGGAGTCCAAGTTGATGAGAGCCCTGCGAGAGAAAAAGGGGAGAACATGATTTCAAATGGTAGAGACTACATGGCACACGTCTCCAGGCATGAAATGGTGGGATTTATTACTCACTTAGCATTCTTCGCCCATTTATGCTGCGTAATAAAAGCGTGCGACGCCTGCAGCGGATTCTCCTCAGCGCCGTTGAAGAGGAACACGACCGGATTCCGCAAGGGCTTCGCCTTCGAAATGACACGCAGGGTCTCCAGCATTATCGCCACCATGGTGCCGTCATCTCCAGCGCCTGTTGGATTTTGCACGAATCACACTCGACCCTCTCCCCCAATCACAAGCTCACTCACCTGGTCCGCCGGGCACGGAGTCGTAGTGACTGTTCACCAACAGATACGTCGTACTGTTCGAGTTCTTGGCGCCAATTTTGACCACAAAATTCTGTATACTCTGGTACATGTTCACCATCTCCCAGTGGATGTAGCTGCCCGATGCGACTTGCACATCGGTCTCGATCTCGATCTCAGGGTGAGCTTCCTTCTTGATTTTTCGAAGCGCATCAAGGAAGAAGCTAATGGCCATCTTTTCGTTCTCGGCGCTGCCCACCACTCGGGGCCCAATGTCAACCAGGCGGCGCAGGTGGATCTCGGCACGTTCGGCGACAAATCGATCCGGGTGCCTTGACTCATCTTGGATGTTTATCGGCTTCGGTAGTCGGTGGAAGGCCGGAATGGCGATGAAGAAGTAGAGCAGTATCCAGAAGGCGAAGAACACCGGTCCCCAGTATGCGTTGATCTTGTTCTTCGACACCAGGAACTTCAAGTACGCGCTCTCTTCCTAAAATCAAAATGTGCACCGTTCGTTATCTGTCTCGCTTAGAAAAATAATCAAAATATTCCACAAAAATATGCGGCACATATCTTGTAGCTGTCAATAGCGGGCCATTATTTATTTGTGTACCGTCAACACACCGCTCTATCTAATCTATTTCTACGTGTTTGCCGTATCTGCGAGGTTGGGCAATAAATCATACGAGGATATTATCGAATGTGGGCTATCCGAAGCGCTGAATTTATGGAAAAAAGCCTTGCTTGTCCGTGAGTCACGCAATGACTGTCGATTTAGACTCGAACATTGATAGGGGCCGCAGGTAATCCCTATCTTCTTCGCAATGTGATTCGGTGGAATTTTTAGTGCTCTTTTTTTGGGGGGCAGTTTTTCGAGAATCGTCCGAAGTTATCTTTCCTCGGAAGAAACTAACCGGACTATGACTGGTTTATTTTGGAAGAATTGTGTTGGTTATTGAGAGTCATTGGTGCAGGGAAGGGGTTCTTCTTTAAGCTCAGTCGCTGACAATGCAACGGCGACGAAGTTGTGAATGTTGTTCGTTGATGGGTTCACAAGGGGACGGAACTTGACAAGCGACGTCCAAAAGAGGAGTGATTGTTAGTAAGCCTAGTCAAAACGTCGGATGGCTCAGTTGGTTGAGTGCCAGTCCTTGGTTGTAGGGGTCACCGGTTCGAATCCCAGTGGAAGAAATGTTTTTTGATTGCGGATGGCGCACATGATTGAGTGCCTGTCCTTGGTTATGGGGGTCACTGGTTCGAGTCCCAGTGGAAGAAATGTTGTCTGATTGCGGATGGCGCACTTTGAGTGCCTGTACTTGGTTTTAGGGGTCACTGGTTCGAGTCCCAGTGGAAGAAAAGTTAAAACTCTTTTGTCTGATTGCGGATGGCGCAGTTGCTTGAGTGCCAGTCTTTGGTTGTAGGGGTCACCGGTTCGAATCCCATTGAACGTAAACTCAATACGCTACCTGGTTTTCAAATCTGGTCCAATCACCATTTGCCGCTGGGATCAAATTAATGGCACTGTGTATCACTACGGACCACCAATGGTTTAAGCCTGCTGGCAGTCCAGTAATCTAATCATCCTAAGCTTGCAGCCAAGGTTTCTCTTCCAATTATAGTCCTTAGGCAGCATATGGATTGTTCGAATGAAGCACGGGGTCGACAGATCGAGAGGACTTGCATTTTAACTCATTTTAAACAATTCTAGCTCACAGCATGGTACGGTATTCAACCATCTTGCTTCTTGCTCTCTTTTTCAAGAAAATCAGAGCACCTGAATGCTCATACCAAAAAATCTCCCCCTCTTTCAACACATTCCACAGGAGGGTTGCCAACAACAAAGTCTGTACACAATTTGGGTCTGATACCCTATCTTGCCGACTTTAAAATCAGACTGATAGCTCAGCTCATTGACAAGGTCAAGGTACACGATAAAAGCGGCATTGACACAATTAAGCCTCAGCTTGCAGGCAAGCACTAGTTGCTGTGGGTGATTTTTTTAGTTTCAATATTTTCCGTTGCCAATGGAGGGCAATTCAGTCTCTTATCTATAATCCACACGACCTGGTATCACGAAGTGCATTAACCAACAAAAGCAAATCAATTACATACCTCATCGTCATAGGCGGACGGGCGCACCAACAGCGGGTCCATATTGTGCGCATCACTGGTCGGTGTGATGACGCGCCGTCTTACTTTCGGTTTATTTTCCATTTTCTTATTATTATGTCACACTTTTCAAATCATCAGCCTGCACTGACTGGAAGCAACACCAAACTGTACGCGAACACAGCAAACTCAACTAAAACCTATGGGCGTCGCCAATCGCCTCTAGACTGTTGGCCGATTTTTTTGATTGAATTCAAACGGTGGCAGGTGTGTTGATTATTTCGGAAATCTGTATCTTATCTGCGTTTCTATTTTATGAATGTATACTATTCAGTAAACTGTCGATAGATAATACCCAATATTCACTTGGGCAAATCCAGATAAACGGCCGCACAGTGTGACTTAGCCGCGGCAATATTCACCGAAAATAGAATGAATAGGGGGAACACAAGCACTCTGCTTGAAAAGTGTTGATTTCCATCTGGGTGTGTACGCAATCGTTTCTTTCATTTTGTTTACTTTACAAGCGGGTGCGTTGTGATATCCGTGCTTCCGATCAACTGATTTCACCGAAGGCGAATACATTCGGAAGCCATGCGCGCCAAGCAGCGCGTCGAGAGGTTAGCACTTCCAAGTGGCTTAAGTTGTCATCCATCGGCTTCGCAATGTCAACGCACCTGCACAAGTAAATAAATCTAGTCGCGGAAGGACTTTGTTCAAGCTCAAGCACACCTTGGCACCCGCACAAGTACATAAAGTGTGGCACAAAACTGCTGTCAACTTTTCGGTGGTGAAAAGAAATAAACTTCTATGTCTCATTTTTTTAATGAAAACCTGTGAAAGACGCGGCGGTGGAAACTTATTTCATTTGAATTAATGGCTTGTATAAATTGCGCGTGTTTACACAATATTACGCGTTTGCTCGTCTAATTTGGAAGGCACAGCTCTGGTTCCCCTCTGCTGAATGCGGGTGCCAAAAATACGCGATGAAACACGCCGGCTTCTCGTATCGACGTTCTCTCGCTCAATCATTGGGTCTATGCGATTTGTTCGGGCACACTGATATCTAGGTTCTTTATCCATTAACAACTTTTATTTTGCTTCATTTCAGATAAGGCTTAGAGGGTACTTAAAGGGTATTGAGGGTTAATGAAATTCGCTGAAGATGCCGTGGGCCGAGGGAAGCGACGGGGGAACTGTGCCATTAACGTGACAAGGGACTTAATCCCTATTTGAATTGCAAAAGGGATGTTATGGGAGTAGGGAATAAATATTTTACAGTCACTTCTTATTTATGGAAATTAAAGACGATTTTTTTTTCCAAATTAACTACTGTAGCTACACTTGATTTGGCTGTGGGCTGAGGAAGGACAGGGGTGTAGGGCGCATATGCACATGAAGGGATGACTGTCTTTGTTCATGGAAAAAATTACAAAAGTCCAAGGATCAGAAGGTCAGAACTTCATACTCTTGACCTGGAGTAGCAGTGCTGCTTCATCGGCTCTGAAGCACAGAGAGACGGGCCCTTGGAGAAACAGATCATATGGTCACACTCAAGTGCTGGACAGCTGCTCAGCAAACCATTACCTGCCTCCCACTAGCTTCGAAAAAGAGCATTTCGCTTCATTTGGGAGGAGATGGAGAACTCCCCCTGTATACTTCTTCTTTGTGTGGCGCTACAGTCCGGGGTGGACCTGGGCCTCAACCAACATGCCTCTCCAACTAGCGCGATCCCTGGCTAGCTGTCTCCAGTTTCGCACACCAAGTTGGTTGAGGTCCTTCTCCACTTGGGTGCGCCACCTTAAACGCGGGCGTCCTCTGTTGCGTTGCCCGACAGGTTCGGATTCGAAGATTCTTCGGGCCGGAGCTGTGGTGTCCATACGCTCTACATGACCTAGCCACCGTAGGCGTTGGATCCGTAGACGCCTAACTAGGCTCATGTCGCTGTACAGCCCGTACAGTTCGTGATTGAATCTTCTCCTCCAGAACCCGTCAACACAAACAGGACCAAAGATCGTGCGTAGAACTTTTCTCTCAAAGAGACCAAGGACTTCTTCATCCGCTTTCGAGATTGTCCATGCCTCCGCGCCGTATAGCAGGACTGGGATGATCAGAGTCTTATATAGAGTCAACTTGGTTCTTCGAGAGAGGGCTCTATTACTCAATTGCCTCTTAAGCCCGAAGAAACAGCGATTGGCAAGAGTTATCCTACGCTTGATCTCGGTACTGATGTTATTAGTACAGTTTACTCCGGAGCCGAGGTAAGTGAAGTCCTTGACTACCTCGAAGTTATAGCTGCCCATTGTGACGCTCTGTCCAAGACGTCGATGTTGTATGTCCTTTTTTGAGGACAGCATATACTTCGTTTTGCCCTCATTCACCGCCAGACCCATTTTAGCCGCTTCCGTTTCAATGTTAGCAAAAGCCTCACTGACGGCTCGCTGAGTTCTGCCAATCACGTCAATGTCATCGGCGTATGCTAACAATTGCACGGACTTCTGGAAGATCGTGCCTCTAGTGTTGGCGTGTGAGTTTCGCACGATCTTCTCCAGGACGATGTTAAAGAAATCACATGACAGCGCGTCGCCTTGTCTAAAACCTTTTTTGACATTGAAGGTCTCGGTGAGTTCGTTACCGACCTTGATGGAGCAGCGAGAGTTCTCCATCGTCATCCTGCACAGCCTGACGAGTTTGGCAGGAATGTCAAAACTAGACATGGCGTTGTATAGCTCGTCTCTATGCACGCTGTCATATGCGGCCTTGAAATCGACGAACAGATGGTGAGTGTCGATTTGCATTTCTTGGGTCTTTTCCAGGATCTGCCGTAGTGTGAAAATTTGGTCTGTTGTGGACTTTCCTGGCCTGAAGCCACACTGATATGGACCTATCAGATTATTAATGAATGGCTTCAGGCGGGTACACAAAACGGCAGAGAAGATCTTATATGCGATGTTAAGAAGACTGATCCCTCGATAGTTGGCGCAGTTGAAGGGGTCTCCTTTCTTGTGGATCGGGCAAACGATACTAAGATTCCACTCGTCGGGAATGCTTTCCTCAGACCATATCTTGCAGATGAGCTGGTGCATGCGCCCAACCAGATCATCTCCAGCTGCCTTAAATATTTCAGCGGGCAGACCGTCCGCTCCAGCAGCTTTGTTAGACTTCAGTCTTGATATTGCTACCTTGACCTCGTCTAAGTCTGGGGGACGGTATTCACGTCTGTCATCGTCCAGATTGAGTGGAACATTCTGCCTGACAGCGGTATTTTGGTCCTCATCGCCGTTTAACAGTCTGCAGAAATGATCTTTCCAGATTCTCAGTATCGACTGCGACTCTACTACCAGATGTCCATTTCCATCCCGACAGGCTTCTGTCCGAGTTTTATATCCATTGGATAATTGTTTTACCCTTTGATACAACTTTCGGACGTCATTCCTGCCATAACACCTCTCCATCTCCCCGACCGCGCGCTTCTCATGCTCTTTCTTTTTTCTTCTGAGAAGCCGGTGCTCTTCCCTTCTCTTCTGTTCGTAGAGCTCACGAACAGCCCTCGTTGTTCGATGCAGCGTTGCCTTGTAGGCCTCCTGTTTGGCTGCATGTGCCTGCCTGCACTCGTCGTCAAACCATGGGTTCCTTCTAGGTGGTGTCGTTAAACCCAGCACATCAGTGGCAGCTTCTTTGATGGCTTCTTGACAACGACTCCATTCTTCTTCGATGGTTTGTGCAGGCGGCGTCGAACTAACAGAGAGTTTCTGGGAGACTCAGTCGGCAAAGATCCTGGCAGTCCGCTGCGATTGTAGCTTTGCGACGTCAAACCGTGGTGTTCGTTCTCGACTCCGTTGTTCTCGTGATATCCTGATTCTTACCTTGGCTACAACAAGGAAATGGTCCGAGTCAACATTGGCTCCTCGGAAAGTTCGGACATCGAGAATGCTGGAGGAGTGTCTGACGTCGATCGCAACGTGATCAATCTGGTCTGATCTGGGGACCGCCATGTCCCTTTATGGATGTTGAGGTGTGGGAACCGCGTGCTAGCAATAGAGAGGTTACGTCCCATGACAAAGTCCACCAGCCTTAGTCCGTTACTGGACGTGGTGTCGTGTAGGCTGTGTTTCCCTATGACTTTAGCAAAGATTTCTTCTTTACCCAGCTTAGCATTGAAATCTCCTAGAACGATCTTGGTGTCAAAGCTGGGGCATTGATCGTATGTTCTTTCTAGGAGATCATAGAAGTCATCTTTGCTACTATCATCTTTGTCCTCTGTCGGGGCGTGGGCGCATATCAGGCTGATGTTGCCGAATGTAGCCTTGATGCGGATTGTTATGAGGCGTTCGCTTTTACAGTCAAAGCTTAAGACTTTTTGCCTAAGTCTGCCTCGAACAACAAATCCACATCCAAATAAGCGCCTCTCTCTGCTGCAATCACCGTAGTAGATGTCGCAGTTTTTCATCCTCTTCTTGCCCGGCCCATTCCATCGCACTTCCTGGATGGCGGTGATATCTGCTTTATAGCAGTCAAGGGCCTCCGCGAGTTCTTCGGCTGCACGTGGCCTGTTAAGAGACCTCACATTCCACGTGCAGAACCGAAAAGCATGGTCATTTGTTCGTTTGCTGGGGTCGTCAACAGTAGATCGGTCAGTATCCGAGGCAAATAGTCGTCTCTGAACAAACCCCTGTATACGGGCGGCTCAAAAACGAGTGCGGGTACAGCCACTGGGGTCTTCTGTGACTAATTCGAACAATCACCGGCACACAGGGAGGACTGCACCGTCTTCCAAGGTGAAGTGGCTGCGATGCACGAGGTAGCAGGGGTCTTCAGTGTTCAATTCGAACAATGACCAGCACTAAGGCAATGAATTGGCTGCGATGCACTAGGCAGCACTCGCACTACGAGAACGCAGTATAACCAATTAACGATCTCTATCTCTAAAAGCTCTAACATCGAACATCTTGACTTCGAAGCTTGTCAGGTCATGCAGACAAAACGTAGGTAAGATATCCTTGATGAACACGGTGACTCAACGCTGGGTACCTGGCCACACTGGCTTTCAAAGTTCCTTACCTGCTCTCGTCGCTTAGTTTTATAAGAATGAAGGTAGACGAGAAAGCCCTTGATAGACAAAAAACTATGGCTCAGTGTGACAACTGGAGCAATGGAAAGAGCTCTATGGCCAACGCTGAATAAAAAAAGATTGAAAACAATGACCGGTCATAATCGCAATGATGGGCGAACACTTATTGGGGTCCTCTCTGTATGCTGTGTAGGTACGCTCCTGAGACCAAATCAGTTGCGATTGGCAAGAGTGATTCTGCGCTTCATCTCTGTACCGGTGTCATAGTCTCTGTTTACTGCAGAGCCGGGGTGAACGAAGACCTTGACTATCTCAAGAGATATCGATGTTTGCCGAGTGCCATTGAGTGCCCAGCGAATAGCTAACAAGGCAGCATATGTAAACCATGTAGAGAACATTTAAATGCACTGACCCTCAAATGGCATTGCTTGTTCTTATAGTCTTTAGGAATCGGTATACATCGGTCCGTTTTAATTGTGATAGGACAACAATTGTAGAAACTAGTCGCGGCACCACCCCGGACTTTATTACTGCGCTTAGTATCTGTTAAGGCTACCACTGTGCACTCAAAAGGTATTTTACTTTGAAGGCAATAGACTGCTCGCGCTTTTGGCCTTTTTTAAGAGTGCTTCTTCATACAGCAAAAACTTGCCTAACTACCAGCGTATGAATGACAGATCCCGACTCCACGGGAAGACTTCAATAGACAAATATTTTACTATAACCAGATTAGCAACTGTGAAAACTCTGTGTTATCCGGCACCTGGCAACTGTACATTAACACTCTGTGTTACCCAGCAGCTGGCAATTATGGAGCAACAAAGTGGGCAAAGAAGCTTATAATTCCGCATCAATTTGTACTCCATGCAACCGTAACGATGTTGAATACTTTTACGATGGCCCATCCAATGTTACCTGCTTTTCCAGGAATTTCCCCCACACTTCGGGAAGCTACACGTATTCTAAATGAAACAACAGAGTGCAGTCTCGGGGAAACAGCTTCAGTTTGTAGGTGTTTCTTAGAATCGTATGCAATTTCAGGCGAACTTGAAACAGTCGGAGAATTCCGACGATTACTTTAATTTTTCAACAACAAAGTGTGTTACAATTTGTTTTTTAATCAATTGAGAATAATTCCAAAAATTGCGTGGTGAGTACAGGGTGGCATATATACAACGACTCGGTGTGAGTAACTGGCTTGCTTCTTTTTTTTTATTTCGCTGGATGGCTAGTAAAATTCACTGAAATGAATGCATGGAATAGCGAAATGAGAATTTAGATAGTGCAGCAGTACAGTGCTACTCCAAAATTTGGGCGGCAGTTTGTCGACACTCCATCGACTAGATGGGCTATAATGAGGATGCATTGCACGAAGCTTTCGACGTGCCATCAAGATTCCTAAGTTCGGGTTCAAGGTACAATCGCAGCTGTAGCATTCTCAATCCACCCAAGTCCAAGCGCTTCGACTAAAAACTCATCGGTGCAAATTGGAGTTAGCAGAAGGACTGTAGCATTAACAACAACGGATAATTCATGATGATTCATACTTGATTCCGTACAAAGGCCAAATTAAACCCCATTCGCCTGGAATTCGGCCGAACAACGATTGAAATGGCCGAAGAAGACACCATGTTGATAAATGGCTTGTGTAATGAGGCCCATTTTGATCTAGACGGCAATGCAAACAAGCTAAATTGCCGATATTGGAGGGAATCTAATCCAGAAATACTCCATGAGACGGAAGGGCGCGAAAAACGAGTAATTGTGTAGTGCGCAGTTTCATCAAGGTGCATTGTGGGACCATTCTGGTGTAACAGGAACCGTAAAGATGGTAAGGGACTAATTTTTACCCAATACTGCACCGAAGAAGGATCCGTTTCAATAGCATTAGGTTCCAGGAATATGGAGCAACTGTACATATAGCCAGACGGGTTATGCTGGAGCTTCAACGAAAATTCCCAAGCACGTTTATATCCAGAAACAATTTTTAGTGCCGCTTCGTCAAGCGAGAGTTGTACAAAATCTAACTAAAAAGTTTGAGTGAATTGAAGAAAAATTTAAGCAATCCCGACTTCAACACGTCAGGTCGCAATGACAAATTTTCTTGTTGGGAGGAGTCGCATATGAGTGGAAGGGAATGGATGGAAGAGATCTGGATCTTATCTGGAACGCGTTGCTGTCCTTGTTTCGGGTCGGATTGAAGCTGAGGAAATCTCAACAACTTCAAGAAATAGGGTACAGCTAGAATAATGCTCCCGCACACAACATCAAGAGCGTCTACTGAGGAATCTAATTTTGTATTGTTCTTGTTAACCAGTTGAGTTTCTGGTGTTGATTCAGGTGGAAGCTGAAAGAAACTGAAGAAAAAAAAATAGAAACAATTAGCAATATGTTAAACAGTGTTTGTACGTAAAAGGGATCGTGGATATTTGCATTTACTGTTCTGCCCCGAAGTTCTTATCTACGATCAGTGGAGGAATAGTGAGAAGAGAGAAAGCCGTATCAGTCCAGTTTCGTGTCCTGCTGGAGTAAATAAGGGCTTCGAAGCCATGATCCACAGAATACAAGATAATATGTTCATTTGAGTCAAAGCTGCGTGACATTACTAGCGTAAGTGAGAGAGGACTTTTTCTCATACAATGGAGACGAATTGTGAGGAAACATTGAATTAAATTCCGTATACAAGTTAAAACGCGAAATATTTCTCTTCCTGACATGTGTGCCACGATGGCATCAAATCAACAGCAACGTTCCCACAAGCGGCTAAACGCTGATCTAGCGTCTTTCGAACCAGAGACAGTATTGCAACCAGCCACATTCCATCACGTACGGCATTCGGAAACGCGAGTGCACCTGTGGGAACGATCCATCAACTCAGTGCATGGCGAGGTGTATTTAAGGTAGTTGTAAGCAAAATTGCAGTTCAGTCTTAAGTTATCGTGTAAGGGGTAATTAAAACACAGGAGTGTTTTATTTACTACAGCTCATAGAGGGCCAAGGCCTAGCTTCTCAGCGTACACTCGTTTTGTGCGAGCTATTGTTCTCTCACGAGTGAAGGGGACCTACAGTTTTATGCCGACTCTGACCGGCCACATTTGAGAAGATTTATCTAGAAAGGGAATACTCTTTAAGCATTGTCAGTGACTGGAAAGAGGTGGGGCCGCGAAAATTATTTTTGGCGCACAGAGCAGGACTCGAACCTACGACGTCGACGCACATGCCCACAACGCACATGGTAGAATTGATTTTATGCTCTTCTTTGGGGTATAAATTGATACCTACGGGTATTACTTCATACTATACATAGTTTATGTCTCATTGAATTAACGTATGGAATTGTAAACAATCTTAAAAAATGCCTTTTTTAAGCCTTTTTTAAAATTCCAATTTCTGAACCATATCTTATATCAAAAAAAAAAAATGTTTTTACATCAGCCTCAGCAGTAGAGAAAACCAAACTAGAATCCCAATACCGGGTGAAGAAGAAAGAAGTGCAGCATAACGAGACAAACGTATATCGACACACTGGCTAAATAAAGATAACACTTTGCGACTGTCTTAAATCACCTAGACGATGGCGGAATGTTATCGAGCTCTAATGTGTACTCTGTCGCAACTAATGCCCGAATTCGCACCGGACTTCCCATTAAAAGTGAATGTATCAGCAGACTTGCTGCATCCGGTGGTATACAAAGCTTGGGATATCGACCAATTCCCACAGGAATGAAAAAGGGGGCATCAACCTTCCAAAACAGGGAAACTTTATGGAATTCGGAAACTCATGATGTCGAACAGGCGGATTTCCGCTGTATCCTCCTGCATCGACCACATAAACACCTTACGGATCATCATTGAGTATAGGTCTCCGCTATATCTTTTGTTCATAGACTTCGAGAAGGCTTTCGATGGCTTGAGTCGAGAAGCATACCGGAAAAAAACTAATAGCTATAATAAAGGCTACATGCGTAGGTGGGAAGTGCCACGTCTTGCACAATGGTAAGTTATCAGAGGAATTTGAGGTCTAAGGCGGAGTTCGTCAAGGATGCATACGGCCACCAGTATTGTTTCTGGTTGTTATCAGCGATGTACTCCGTGCCGCATTGATAGACGGAAATTATGGCATTCGATGGACTACTAAATACCTTGACTACGCTGATGATGTTTGTCTCCTTTCGCATCGATTAATGGATCTTCATTTGATGGCCCATAATCTAGAAGCATGGGCAAACAAAGTGGGGCTCAAAATAAACACGTCAAAAACTAAAGCTCTTGGTATTTCTGACAACCGCGCCCAACTGAACAGGACAGGCATTAGAGAAAGTTAACAGCTTTCTATATTTAGGAAGTCTAGTTTCGGCTAATCGCGGTGGCACCGAACTGGACGTGTGCAACAGAATCGGGATGGCTAAAGCTGCATTCGAAATGCTATCCACGATCTGGAAAAGCAACGTCATCAGCAGCTTAAGAACCAAGCTCCCACTGTTCCGCTCCAACGTAGAGTTGGTGCTGCTATATGGATGCAGTGGACACCATTACCACGCAAACGCTGCAATCTTTCGTAAACAGATGTGGACTTTCTGGCCGAACCGTATCTCTAACGAACAATTGTACCTGAGAACGGGCCAGGAACATATAAACATCACAATACGAAGGAGAAAGTGGCAGTGGATTGGACACAACCTATGCAGTGGCAGTGGAATCCGCTTACGCAGGCAGGCAGAACAGCTGGACGCTCTTGGCAAACATGGCGCAGAACAGTTGAAGAGAATCGAGTTCCTTAGGAATGAGTTGGAGAGAGCTCAAAGGCGTTGTAGAAATTCGAACGAGATGGTGCGCAGGCGTTGTTTGCCCCCCGAGGGGTTAAAGGACTTAAGGAAGTAAGTAAGCTCACATTATTCGACAATTAATGGTCTCAGATGACTACTTTTTTCAAATATACAATTAAATTGGTTTCTCTATCCAATAAAACAAATTAATTGAAGTACATTACTTCCGAAAGAAGTCTTATTTCGGTTTCATATTATAGCACTATTGATGCGCCTCCTTGTATTTAAATTACAAGCAGATGGTATAACCATTATATTGGTCCGAGAAATGTTCATCACATTCTAACGACCACTGCGTCGGTATAACCAAATCGGTGTTTATATTCGTCTTACATACTTCAGTCGAATGACCTAATTCCCCATTCACAATAACGTCCTCGATATCCGCAGTAAATCAGTGGACTTCATCATCCGGCAAAAGCACTTGTCAAGCAAAAATCCTAAAACTCTAAATATTCACGATTTTATGTCTTGATTAAGCAACTCCAGCTCAGTAGGTGCTCACTGCTCAGCAGTCCAGTCGGGAATATCCCGCATTAAGAATCAATTTTGCTTTTATCACGGACATCAAATCGATGGATATGCTGATACGCCGGTCTTGACGGAATTCAATTTACACGACTTACTACTGAATGCTTTATTATGTCACACTCGTGATGAAAAGCAGCACTGAATGGTGTTCAGCATAACTGACCTAAAAAAAGGAAACACAAAATAAGAAAAATACAGCCAACAACAAACACTCGTGCACATACGAAAAGTTCACCGCTGCTGGTACACTCAGCATATCCCTGTAACTGATGTCATTCAACTTGAGTGTCCTTTTGAATTTTCTGATGAACTGACAGTTTTCTCTTTGTTTTGGCGGAGAAAAATAAAACGAAAAATGCCGCTTGGTCCTTGAAGAGATCTTGTCGTGGCAAAGAGAATTCGTCGTCCTCGTCGTCGTCGTCGTTGTTGTTTACCTTCGAAATAACGAAAGGCCATCCAACTCACACTTCATGTGAAGCGGGGGGGTAGGAGCGTGGGGGGTGGGCGAGTCTGTCACCAGACAGGCATGTACTTGCATGCGAGTGTATGTGATGCGATGGAAAAGAAATGTTACAAATTGTGTCCCATATTTGAGGTTACATCGAGGGAATGTTATACAAACTGCGCAGTCCCATAAATAATTAGTACATAAAGTGTGGACAACAAGAAGCGAACCGGAGCAAAAAATGGGAACAAACTAAATTTGTGGTTATAAAAGTGAACTTAAATAGAACACGTTTGTTGAATGGTTTTTGATTGAGTTTTTCTTTCGACATGTTGCTGGGTCATTTGTTCGTTCGATGGGGTCGTCAACAGTGAATCCGTCAGTATCCCAGGCAATTGGTTGTCTCTGAACGATTTGTTTTTTATGTGGTGAGGGCGTTAACCTAACGCACAACTGCCAACTGGGAGGCCAGGAGCATTTATTTTACCCACCGGATGATTCCGGTATGAGTAACTTCGCTGAGGTTGTGAGTGCCGACGTTGACCCTATATGATAGGGTCCGTCGCCAACTCTACTCAAAAATCCAGACATGCCCTTGAAGGCACCCTTTCAGATCTGAGCTCCGAATATGTCAGAGTAGCTCTCGTTTGCAGCCGCCATTGACGTCTCACGGGAGTTGAGTACCCCATCTTCAGTCGAAGGTGCTTGGCTCCCGGATTTCACGACGGGGAGGTGAGAGTAGAAGTTTATTGACAGAGGCTAAGTGCAGACGCCTGAGCCTGCATAAGTCGCTTGTCAACGCTTTGAAATGAGGCTGGACAGTCTTGGACAGAGCGTCACAATGGGCAGCTATAACTTCGAGGTAGTCATGGACTTCACTTACCTCGGCTCCGGAGTAAGCTGTTCTAAATACATTAGTACTCTTGCCAATGGCTGTGTCTTTGGGCTCTAGAGGCAGTTGAGTAATAGAGCCCTCTCTCGAAGAACCAAGTCTACTCTATACAAGACACTGATCATCCCAGTCCTGCTATACGGCGCGGAGGCATGGACAATCTCGAAAGCGGATGAAGAAGTCCTTGGTCTCTTTGAGAGAAAAGTTCTACGAGCGATCTTTGTTCCTATTTGTGTTGGCGGGTTCTGGAGGAGAAGATTCAACCACGAACTGTATATGCTGTACGGCGACGTGAGCCTAGTTAGGCGTATACGGATCCAACGCCTACGGTGGCTAGGTCATGTAGAGCGGATGGACAACACATTTCCGGCCCGAAGAATCTTCGAATCCGAACCTGTCGGGAAACGCAACAGAGGACGCCCGCATTTAAGGTGGCGCACCCAAGTGGGGAAGAATGTCAACCAACTTGGTTTTGCGAAACTGGAGAGATCAGCTAGTCAGAGATCGCGATAGTTGAAGAGGCTTTTTGTTTGCGGCCCAGTTCCACCCCGAACTACAGCGCCACACAAAGAAGAAGATGTTGCTGGGGTCTTGCTGTGTTCAATGGACGAAACATCTTAAATAATAATATGGGTGGCACGACAGCCCGTAAAGAGCAAGGGCCTTACTTCTCAGCAATCCCTCATTTTTTGCGTGCTCGAGTGGAAAGGGGGCCTGCATTTTTGTGGCGGACGGCCAAGTTTGAGAAGCTTTTTGTAGACAGGAAATACACTTTGAGCATTTTCAGTGACTTGGAAGCGATAGGGCCGTGAAAATTACTTCTTTCGCACAGACCATGAATCAAACCTATGACGTGGAGGTTGGGGTCGGATACTCACAGCGCCACAGGCCACCACAGGACGAGACATCTTGTTTAACTCGATAATGTAAGGTAAAGGTAATTTTGAATTTTTCTGCACCATGACTTGACTAAATTACGTTTTCATAGCATCAACATTTTAAGGACGCAATGCATAAACAAGGTATTTTCTTGCATGGTCGCACAACAAAAACCACTTGATCTTGGTATCTGGGACCTGATTGAAACTTAGGCGACGTGGAGGAGTTGGCACTTCTTCTTCTTCTTCTTATGGCGATATAGTCCGGGGTGAAACTCGGCCTCAGGAGTTGTCAATCAAAGAAGTCAAAAGGAAGAACACTGAATAATTTGTAATTGACCACAACAACGTAATTGACCAGAACAACGACGTATGAGCTACGGCACCGGTTCTGTGATCAACAGCAATATTAGCACCTGAATACCAGAAGGAAATTGGGGTTTTTGTGTAATATGAGCTAATATCTTCCACACTTCCGTGTTCTGTTCCTCATCGGACAGCAAACATTAACATGACAATGGTGGACTTAAAAATGCATGCAATTCCAAGTGCATGGCGCCCGCCGGTGGACCTTGAAATCCAGATTGAAACTGCCGAGTTTGAGGAGCTGGCACTGAATAGAACGTCATAAAAAATTAAGACCACCTCCATTATGTCACCATTCCATGGTGCATCATCACTTGGCAAATAGGTGCTCTGGCCTAAGCAAACCACACGTCATACATTATTCAAGTCTGACGATGACCCACAACTTGCACGGCCGACAGTTCGCGTTTATATAAAATTCCTTCATAGGCACCACGTGTTAGCTGTACAAACGTAAACAAAGTGTATTCTCGTGTACCAAGCCACCCCTTGCAAAACAATAGACGAAACACTGTGGACACCATTGTGCGCATGACTGAAGTGCATTTCCCCAGACACTCACAAAGCAGCAGTCTTTCACCGAACTAGGCCTCTGAACTGCGTCTGCGAGTGTCAAATTAATACATACTGTATATATGTGGATACACATTCCACACCCCCGCCGAAGAGCGGCGCTGCAGAGCAAAGTGTTAGGGACACTGCCACTGTAACACATTTTAACCGGCTCCTCAATGATACACTCATTTTACCCACTCACAGCCAGCGTTGTTGCCGTTGAGTAACTTTCATCGAAGAGAGCGCAATCCGTCGCAGTTCAGTGTGTCGTAAGAACCTTCCGTGGAAAGTCGTATCCTTGCGCGCTCCCAGTGTAGAAGACCGTCTTCGGGTACAAAAACTCGCAATCAAAACAAAAGGGTCGGGCTTTTGTTGTGTCTTTTTTTTCTCCTCTTTAACAAAACAAAAAAAATCTAAGGAAATTTAAGCGACGAAGAAAATATTCCAAGTGTCTACCGTTTTTTTCGTCTCATCGGTGTCTGTTCCTTTAGGTTTTGTTTAACCCGCAACCCAAAATACTCTCGGTATTGATTTTATTTTTCTTCAAAATTTCATCTTATCGCCGACTTCCTCCGTCGGAAGGAACTTGTGTTTAAAGTGTGAACTCGCTCTGTGTCGAATACGTAACCTTTTTGTTTTGCTTTGTTCCTGTGTCTACTTGAGCGCTCCGGTTCCTGTTCGCATCAAGAAAGAGGAAAACGGTTTTTTGGCCTCTAAAGCGGTCACAATTCATTTGGCTCCCCTCGTGGTGTTATGTTCGTGAATTAAGACGGCGTAAAGTGCTCGTCACGGGGCGCCCAGTGCTCGTAACCTACATTCGCCGACGAATAGTTCCGCAGAACCCAATCGAAAATATGAGAGGACGGGGATAGATTTCACTGAAAGAGTTCCTCTATCTCTGCTCTGGCGTGTGTTTTGGTTTTACTTTCACGGATTTTCTTCCCTTTATCCGAGTGAAATTGTGCACCGAGAGAACATCAATTGAGTTTCGGATTGTTCATCCAACGGTGCGGCGCGGCGTGCTGAAAGTGCTTTACACCTGGAATGAATTGGTTTCTGATCTGAAAATGTGAATAGTCGTCCGCTGAAGTGGAGGAACATGAGCAACGTACACTATACGGTAAGCCATATGCACACTTTAATGGGGGGGACGCTCTTTTCTTAAGCATTATTCTGAACTCGTATGCACGTCGTGCTGGGCTTTCGGTCGAGCCTTGTGTTTTTTGATGGCTTTTTTTATTTTTGTACATCTGGGGTGTGTGTTGGGTGTGTGTTGACTCGTTGCCTTTGGGAAAACGCACCAGTAACTTGGCATTCACATGTGTAGTCCTTAAGTGAGACAGAGTGTGCATTCTCCGCTCCGGCAGTTGTCGCTGCAGTGAGTGTGAACCGACACCGGCAGAGATTTATGCCTGCAAGCTGCAGAGCGAATAGATGTTGATCATCTGAATAGATTCATCGCATGAATCCTGCCGAAGGTGCTTGTTGTTGCACAGTCCGTCTAAAGGTCTTCAGTTTGTGTCCATCGATTTTTTTATCCATCTAAGCAGATCAACGTGTGCATCTGGTCGCAGCTTATTATGCCGAGGGAAGGTGTATTTTCTGCTGCCATTCAAAAGCCTTTTATCTTGTCCTTCTCTCAAGCCTTGCACTTGAGAGGTGAAGTATTGTCTAGGTTTGCTGTGGCGAGGAAAATGTAAAACACAAATTGAAAACGGAATAAGGCAACTGTGAGAAGGCAGCGGAGGGGGACGTCTACGCCGACAATTGCAAAAATCGAGCAAACCATCAAAGGCTTACGTAATGGCAGTCCTGCTGTGTGGAGAAGGAGGTCATCTCTGCGAGTTAAGGTTCGTCAGATGATGGGAAACAGAAAGTCGGCAACAGAGCGGAAAGCAACTTCCACCGACTTAACTTTGCATTTATCTGTGAAATGTGTCAAGATGATGCCTGCGTTAGAGGCAGGAACTTCATTTGAATTTCTTTTGACATTGAATTTTTGAATGAGCGTACTTTTTAATCTGCTCAGCTCGTTGCACCACCACACAGATGAGTAGGTGGGGATAAATGCGCACCCACGGCCAGACCAATGGAATTGTGTTCATTGCTTGCATTGTGCCCTATAAATGCTCGGAAGTTCTACCTTTCTTGGCGCTACAGTCCGATGTGGATGGAACGATATTTCGTCAACTGCCTCCAGCTGCGCACACCAAGTTGGTTGAGGTCCTTCTCGTTGGAGGATGTCCTCTGTTGCGTTGCCCCAATTGCTCGAGATGCTCAGACGTACACGTGAAAAAGTTTCCCCGTCACCGGTGTGGCACAATGCCACTTAAGGTGAAATTGTTGCGCGTTGCTAACATCAACTGTTTTCTGTGCAAAAATCACGAGCCCTCGAGTCGATAAGAGACAAATTCTACGTCTATTGAAAAGCCAGAAACAATATGTGTTGGCATACAAGTCGATTGTAGAACGAGTAGGGCTCAATCAGCTCTTTTTTTGTGACTCCCCAGAAGCGTCACCGTTAAAGTGATGCCCACGGAGAATGCCTATCTCAGACACTCAATGCGTAGAAATTCTGAAAAAAAGCATGTGATTCCAGTCAGACGGCACTTGATGTAATATGGAATGCGCGTCGATGGACACTGAGTTCAGCCTCTGGTTTGTTGACCATCGCAGTTGGCTAGTTTATGCAATTTTACGCGATTACACTATTTTTCCATAGGGTCAAGGCGTGATCTGCGAAACACCAGTCAATATGCTCAAAAAAATTACTCGGATTGGTCAGTCATTGCATACCACGACTATTCGGGAGGCGCATGTTTGTTTTGAAATGAAATTCATGGAATTTTTCAGCATTATGAGTTCATCTTTCGACCGCCTGAGAGTGTGGAATGCATTCGCCGACCTTGGGATTATCCCTGAAAAGGGTAAGCGGTTAGTAGGCATTTCTGATGAATTTCTGAGTTCATCTTTGGGCTGCCACAGCTGGCCAAGACAACCTTAAATTGATTGCATAGTTTAAATATCTGTTCGTTCGATACCAGTTTCTGGTCGGAATGTAACTTGTTTATCATGACTTACAAAACTTAAAATGCATACCTTTCTCAAAGATCGCAGTGCCGTTGAAAATGAAGTATCAAAAGGAGTTCCACAGGAATCTATTGTCAGACCCGCTCTTTTAACGCTTTATGATAGCATTCTTGTTACGCGTACGCCAATGACATATAATTCCACCACTGTTTTGCATAACAGTCAGTAAAGGGAATTGATGGGACACCGAAACGATGGACGGAAAGATTTTGTATACATTTAAATAAAATCAAAGACAGGTAGCCGTCGGCCGGGTGGAATATAACACAAATAGGTATGTTCCCGTACTTCCTGCACCAAATTATGATGACTGTCATTTTTTAGAAGTGGGTGTAAGAACCCCTCAGAGAGAAGCAAAATATCAAGAAAGTAGGGGAACGCAATAAAAGCTTTTTACGTTCTTTCTGCCGTCAGACATGCCATATGTCAACAGTTACAGCAAAACGTTTAAATCAAAAAAAAAAAAAAAAACAGGATTTTAGTGCAATTTCGTTTGGCTTTTATTCTTACGAACGCCGAATTCAAAAACAGAAAAAATGTAAACTTATTCAGAACTTTTGAATAACCGCCGAAACTATTTTCGAGTTTTTCACACATCAATTGATTTGACAGAAAGCCAACAAGCTACCCAAAATTTACCTCAGACTTTTGTTGTGCTTCAATGGGAAGTGTCGGACATTTCTTACTATCTCGACAATGGAACAAACTTTCGTAGATTTGTTCAACTTTTGACTCTTCTGTACTGAATATTTTGGGAACAGACCTAATTATAGATACTATAGTTTCAAAAAAAAAATCTCTTCACGTTTGATAATAGAAATTTCCATGTCACAATATTCAGTCTGTACTTCAGAGCTATTTTGCAGTATTTATGCAAGATGGTTGCGTTCTTTGCGTAAAAAAGCTACAATTTCTTATTCCCTCAAGTAGTCCTTACCGCCAACTATTGGGGCATAAGTCTCCTTAACATCGCCTCCAAGGTCTTCTCCCGCCGTTCTGTGTGAGCGCCTGAAACCATTTGTCAACAACATGATAGGCCCTCATCAGTGCGGTTTCAGGCCTGGGAAATCCATCATCGATCAAATCTTCACATTACGGCAGATTCTCGAAAATACCCAAGAGATGCAGATCGACACCCACCACCTATTTGTCGATTTCAAGGCCGGATATGACAGCGTGCATAGAGACTCACCATACAACGCCATGTATAGTTTTGACATTCCTGCCAAGCCCGTCAGGTTGTGCAGGATGACAGTGGAGAGCTCTCGCTTCTCCATCAAGGTCGGTAACAAACTGACCGAGACCTTCAATGTCAAAAAAGGTTTTAGACAAGGTGACGCGCTGTCATGTGATTTTTTCAACATTGTACTTGAGAAGGTCGTGCGAAACTCACACGCCATTAGAGGCACGATCTTTCAAAAGTCCGTTCAACTGCTTGCTTACGCGGACGAACATTGACGTGATTGGACGAACTCAGCGAGCCGTCAATGAAGCGTTTGCTTGTGTTGAAACGCAGGCGGCAAAAATGGGCTTAGCGGTGAATGAGGGCGAAACGAAGTATTTGCTGTCATCACGAAAGGACGCATAACACCGACGACTCGGTCAGATTGTCAACATAGGCAGCTACAACTTCGAGGAAGTCAAAAACTTCATCTACCTTGGCTCCCAAGTTAATAGTGCGAACAACATCAGTACTGAGATTGCACGCAGAATAACTCTTGCCAACCGCTGTTTCTTGGGGCTCAAGAGGAAATTGAGTAGTAGAGCCCTCTCTCGAAAAACCAAGCTCACGTTATATAAGACCTTGATCATCCCTGTCCTGCTGTATGGTGCGGAAGCTTGGACTATCTCAAGAGCGGATGAAGACGCACTTGTTCTCTTCGAGAAAAAAGTTCTGCGTTCAATCTTTGGTCCTGGATACAACGACCAAGATGGCTAGGCTATGTTGAGCGCATGGACAACACTGCTCCAGGCCCAGGTTTTATGCAAACCTCAATTGGATAAATTGGCTCTCAAATTTGAGGCAGTGCACATCGCTATACCCAGATTGAAACACACCGCGTTAATGTACTCCATCCACTTTATTTGTACGTCGACAGTCATCCGGGCTGTTAGGCTTAATTTCCGAAAACTATTTCAACGCGTTAACGTTGAATTTAGGTGAAATTTATGTGAACGAATTCAGACTCATTATCGTGCACTAGATCTGAGGCACGCTGTAATTTAATTATTGACTCATTTGCTCATACTCGCTGTTGCTAAGACGGCGAAAAATGTGCCTGGCGCCGGTAACTTGTCTGCAATAGAAGGGGTCCAACAGTACTTCCTTGCGGAACTGCACCTTATATGGCTTCAAGTGCAGAGTGTTCGTGACCACGCACATCACGAAAGACGCTTTATTCGACGGCATGCCATTAATCGACATGAAACAAAATTGAAATCATGTGTCAGGCCTTCGTGCCAAACTTTGCCGAAGGCTTGGGGAAACGCCAAGAAATGCCATCGAATAAGTCCTCGAAGTGCAACTCACATGGTTGAACATGAGGCAATGACCGGCCTCATGCGCCCAAGTAAAATCCCTTCGAATCACTTTGACATCCTCGGAAGGGGTGATGTTGGTCCTTACGAAGTCTCATTGACTCTCTCGCTAGCCTCTGCCACACGGTACGCGCATGAATAGAAGAAAACTTGTCTCCTACATATTCGGTTTTAATTATGTCCCCGTTCAATTAGCAAAACCCCAATACGACGCACAAGTCCGAGCGAGCAGCTGTCTGGACGGCGGACAACTCATCAAATCAGTAAGTTCGCCCGTTCGCTGCTGTCCGTTCATCCTTTGTTTTCTGATAACTTCCACCCTAATCCATTAATCCGTCGTCTGGGTCGCAAAGACGGGGGGTGGCAGGACGTCATAAGAATTATGCCATCCGTCGCAATGCACGCCCGGTCGATGAATGGACATTGACCACTATTTGTGTGTATTGGGTGGCTTCGTGCCCAGCCTATTTTTATTGTTGAAAATAGGTTAATATGCCTGTTTTCAGGACGAAACCCAATTATTTGCGTTTTCGGTAGTCCCCCCTTCGTTTATGGATTATCTCCTCCCATAAATATAATCCTCCAATACCGAGCGCAACTGAAAAGAAGTGGAGGCACTTCCGTCGGTCAGATGGGACTGATTTAGAGGCGCATCTAACAGGGCTAACCTGCGAAATGTCGCTAAAAGGGCTCCCAAAGATCTTACGAGTTGACAAAAGGCAACAAAGAACCCAAACAGGAAAGGGAAATACACACGCACACCATTTAGGGTTGGAAAAGGATGCCTACTCAGAAGGACTGCGACCCTGAAGGTGGTTAAAAATGATGACGATGGTATCAGTGATAGGTCAACCCTTAAGCATCGGCGGGGGGACAGCAACCAACATATTTCGTACAAACAGCGAACCGTGCTGACCGATCTGAGGGAGGCCATGTGGAAGGAGGAGGAACAAAACCAAAACAAAATAAAAATGTTAACGATGATGCGGATTCGATGTCTGCTGATGACTTAGGGCTCTCGAGTCATACGATATGCATGACAAAAGGACGCGGGTGGTGTGTGAGTGTTGGCAAAACGAGAAATGATACGTGCTGACAGACACTCGAAATGGTGTGTAATTTGAGGGCAAATAAATATCACATCTTTGGATTGCACAGATTAACCGGTCGAGGAAATCAAATACTCTTGTGCAAGTGACACGAAGGGGATTCATCTTATTAATGGTGAACCTGAACGAGTTCAAGTAGGTTTCAATCGGTTTTCGATATCCGTGGACGACTTGAAGTGGTGTGTGCTCAAGTTGGCCGTGGGTGGATTCACGCTGCATGGGGGGAATGTGAAGACTAGCTGGTGACATTCTGCGAGGGAAGCACGGAACAAGATGGTGTGCAGTCTGGGTGTCAAAAGGTCATCGGACTTTTTGGACTTCGGTGCCGAAACTCCTTGTTTGGGAAGGAGTGGAGCGAACGTTGTCTATGAAGAGGTCGGCTTGGTTTCGATAACTGGAGGCTAGAACGGAAGGCAGCAAGTAGCTCATGCGCAGACCCTCCAGGAGAAATCTGATAATCTTGTGAGCGTCTCCTAATACTCGCCATAATCGAGTCTCATTTTCGACAAAAACCTAAAAATCTCATGACCGAGTCCTCCACTCAGGAGAGAACTATTTGCTGCTCAACTGGAGTGGTTGCCGTAGAAAGCGGGCTCCCGTCTACTTCGGACTGTACTATAGTGCCTGCATCAAATGTTAGACCTTCAGACTTCGTATGGAGTAGTCGCGGTAAAAGTTTAAGCCACGTCTCCTTTATGTCCAGTGGCGTGGGATGTTTAATGCAGCTCTACGGAGGAATGTAACGTTCGTGTTCCTACTTCGATTCTCTGCATGTTTGATGACATTTTTTTTTCTTGCGGGGGTAGGTGAAAATCTTCAAAAGACATTATGGGAACCGTTCCCACATAGGGAAAGGGATTTTTACCCAGTACCAAAAGCACCAACTAAGTCTTACACTTGTCCAGCAGTTTTACTTTCTTGGTTTAGGCGCATTTAGAAAGCAATTCTCCATTGAGACTTCTTGCTATCACTGCAGCTAAGCTAAGCTAAGTGTCCTTAAGCTAAGCGCTGATGCCATTGACGTGATCGCAGAACTCAGCGAGCCGTCAGTGAGGCATTTGCTAATATAGAGACGGAAACGGCTAAAACGGGTCTGGCGGTGAATGAGGGCAACATGAAGTACATGCTGTCCTCAAAAAAGGACATTCAACATCGACGTCATGGACAGAGCGTCACAATGGGCAGCTATAACTTGGAGATAGTCGCGGACTTCACTTACCTCGGCTCCGGTGTAAACTGTACTAATTACATCAGTAGTCTTGTCAACCGCTGTTTCTTTAGGCTCAAGAGGCAATTGAGTAATAGAGCTATCTCTCGACACACCAAGTTGACTCTGTACAAGACACTAGTCATCCCAGTCCTGCTATACGTCGCGGAGGCATGGACAATCTCGAAAGCGGATGAAGAAGTTCTTGGTCTCTTTGAGAGAAAAGTTTAACGTGCGATCTTTGGTCCTGTTTGTGTTGACGGGTTTGGAGGAGAACATTCAACCACGAACTGTACGGGCTGTACGGCGACATGAGCCTAGTTAGACGTCTACGTATCCAACGCCTAGGGTGGCTAGGTCATGTAGAGCGGATAAAAACTACAGCTCCTGCCCGAAGAATCTTCGAATCCCAACCTGTCGGGCAAGGCAACAGAGGACGTCCGCGCCTAAGGTGGCGCACCCAAGTGGAAAAGGACCTCAACCAACTTGGTGTGCGCAACTGGAGATAGCTAGACAGAGACCGCGCTAGTTGGAGAGGATTGCTGGTTGAGGCCCAGGTCGCATGAACAAGAAGAAGATTCTATCAGTTAGATAATTCAATACGATTGTGTAAAGTCTTCTCGAAAGGAACTGTCGAAGCTTGTGTTTCGAACTTTCGTGCCAAACCTTGTCAAAGGGTTGCGAAAAATCAAGAAATACAGCTTTTGTTCAAACCATTTTTTTCACATCATCATTTTTCTTTCACATCAGCTATTCGATGTACTTGGTCAATAGTTGAATTCTTACTTCTAAAACCGAACTGCTGATTAGGAATAAGTCGTCCTTCTTCCACGTAATTACATAATTAACAAATACTTAACCGTTTGTTCAGAGAATCACGCAACGACGCCAACGATTCAGGAAGATTCAGTTTGAGACTATGAAATTATAGCAACGAACGAAAACCATCAAGTTTTGCTAAGCCCTCCAATAAAACTGTTTGAGCCCGAAAATCTTGTCAGAAACGTTCACCCAGTGCTCTATGTCTCGGGCATTGGCGAAGTAGTGAGTCTTCAGTAGAGAGTGAGATATCGGCACATGCCGTCCGTTGCTTCAGATGATGACGAACAGTTTGGTCTACAGCTACCAGCGCTAACAACATTTTACCAGCTTTTTGTACCAGTTTATTCAGTGCTCAACATGGGCTAGAGCACTCGAATGTTTCTCCAGACCGGTAGAGACGTCCACCTTTTATGAGCTCCGTCTGTGCTCGCGTCATCCAGTTTCTTCTTGACATCGGCAAGAGGTTTTTCGGTGTTGCCCGGCATCGGTCGTTCGGCAAGTTCAACCGCTGGCTTGATGCTAGCTGTATGATGGTCTAGTGGAGTGTAGCATGGCTGAGAGCTCGCTGACTTGATTTCTACTGACGAAACTGATTTAATGGGAGCTGGACAGAATGGTACCGTCGCTTCCAAGATTGATAACGATCTAGTCACTTCGTTAAATGCCGCCAAATTCGATTGTAAAACAGTTCGATAATCAAGGACTCCGATGGAGGAGTATCGTACGTTTAACAATTCGGCCCGCGCTCTCAATTTGTTGACCATCCCAAACTTTGAAAAAATACGTCGTCAGCACACATCCGATCACTGCTGAAAGAGAAGGAGGTTGTGCACCACAAGTTGTGCAGTTGACATGGTGCAACTAATTCCATCGATCTCTATAGGTACTCCCACCGTTGACGTCGTTCATAACCAACGACCTTTTTTGGAACTTAAACTTGGCGAAACCACGATGCGTCTGTCATCCAAATAGAGATAACAACAAATGCAGACCAATAAGTGGGATTACCCCTAAAGCCGTCAAGTGGCTTTCCTTTTGATTGACGCTGTTCAACTAGGCTTCAGCAACATCACTTTGAAGTTACCAGCAGCACCATAAACCAAATGCCACCTCTTAAGACAGTGTCCCCTTTGATCCTCCACCGGAGAATGTCCCCACCCCATCAGCAAATGTATTCACATTATTAAGAATGACATGTGTGCTCTATCATGCCACCTTTATGGCACCACTACGGAGTCTTTGTTTTCTTCCTTCCCCCGTTTTTCCCGACGAAGAAGGAAAACCGGAGACACGGCCCTTATCTGAGATCATCAGTCCCATAGGCATATCAAAGCCCAATTTGAATTTGCTTTTTTTTTGGTTTGGTTCCTCTTCGCTCGGTGTCGGAGGATGTGCGGGCATTTTTTTCCGTTCATCCTTCCCTCTGTATGGGTATTTGGCTTTACGGAGGGGGTGTAGTTATATTGAAAAGGGAAGACGGAACCCTTTTAGTGATGATTTCTTTAAGCAATTTATGGAATGAAATGTGGTGGAAAGGTGTCATGTCTCGGAGAGACTTTGATTTCTTTTTGAATAAAAATGAAACCTTTCTGCCATTGGCCGCAGTCAGTGAATAAAGAACTACACAAACAGGATGCAAATTAGATGAGCATATAATATGGGGATATCGTTGAAAGTGGGGCAGCGTTGTTGAACTTATGGAGGCCCGCCCCGGACTGTGGCGGCAAACACAAAGAAAGAGAATGAAGCGGCACTTTCCTTGTCATTCAAATTCGATCCCACAGACGAGGTACGTAGTTAGGGAGGTCTAAGGATCTCCTTGCAACCTCGCCTCACCAAGAGCAAGGAGATAAGTCCACTATAAAATAAAACAAGTATTTTTTGTGGCATTTCGAAGGAACTCGGTCTCGGAGATTATATGTCCTTTGTAGAAAGAAATCCTCATGAGACAACTCGCCGCATGCAGGGCAAGCTGGAAGTCATATTTTTTGTTCACTTTTTAGCTTAAATTAGTAACTAGGGGTTGCCCTAATTGAAAACGTGAGACTGGACCCCACACAATCTTGGAGGAAAATTCACTGTACGCCTTCGTGGAATGGTGCACTTAAGAGCTTAGGTTTAAGTGGATGAAGGCGTACGGTGAATTGTCCTCGCCGAGAGTAGATCCACAAGTGTATGATATTCTTCTTCTTGTGTCGATATTAATGTAATAATATGGGTGGCGCTACAGCCCTTAGGGGACCAGGGGCTAACTTCTCAGCCATGTTGGCCCGTGGCGTTATGGGTATGTGCGTCGACCCCAACCTCGATGTCGTATGTTCGATTCCTGCTCTGTGCGACGAAAACAATTCTTACGAACCTTATATTCTTACCACCTCTTTCGAGTCACTGACAATGCTCAAAGAGTATTTTCTGTCTAGAAAAAGCTCCTCAAGCCGCTCGGAGTCGGCATTAAACTGTAGGTCCCTTTCACTCGTAAGAGAACAACGTAAGGCCCTTGTGTCGTTATTGCTTTTGGAAAAAAGTTAGTCCCTCCATTTTGCGAAGAGGCTCCTTCGTCTCCTCATTCCTTGACACTGCGGCAAAAGTACTCCTGCGGAGGAACCATCCAAGAGGAGTGCACATAATTGCAGGACTTTTTTTTATGCTGAATTCGTCATTTCTTAAAAAGGAACTGCTGTAATGTAATAATCCTCAAGACCAAGCTGTCTTTCGTCCGGGATGACTTGGTCTTTGTCCCTTAAATTCGGTCTTCCTCTTTATCTCAAGCTGGAGAGCTCAAATCAGCTCAGCTTGGTAGACGGTGATTGCTAAAGCCTTGGTGTTCATGCGCTCGATTTACTTGAGCCAGTGTAGTCGATGAATGTTTGCCTTTCGGCATTTGTCTTCTCCTTCATTCACCTTTCTTCCAGGGGACTATATACTTGACGTTAAATTGTTCCTTCGAAGGCACCAAGAATCTCTGCTCTTCGTCCAGCTTTCAGCTACAAGGGCAGGCAAGATAAAAGGGTTTTTCAATAATTTCTGGACGATTTTTTTTTAAATAAACGTACGTCGCTTCAAGTCCATCGACTTCAACTCTCGAACCAGCTTGAGCTTGTATGGATGTAAACCAGATCAAAACACAATAATGTGGTCTGAGAAGGCCTTGGAATTGACTGACTTGGATCGCTTGCTTCGGAGGGGTAGCCATATTTTCGAGACTTAGACGAACCTAATGGTCCACTGACATCGCATAACGAATATGTAGATTAAAATTTTTGCACTAAACCTGTCTACTATGACGAGTATCACAACCGAAGGTTTGAATTAACGCTCTCACGTTGCGGTCACCAAGTCCGAACTTCGGCAGAAGATTTTTATAATTTGAAGACGTTGGTCGTCAGTGTACCTTACCATGGCGAACATTTTGAGTCCACTCAATAAGTTGACGGTGACAATTTGATCAATAGTGAATATGTGCGTTAACAAAGTCAAGTCCTATTCGAAAATCCTATTGAGCATGATTTTGGTCCTTCGAGCCAGGAGTTCTGAGTTTGGACCCAATAATCAGCGAACAAAAATAACTACTTCCCAGTGATCGCATCGCTCTGACCGACGAATATTCCGATATAGAAATAAAAGCATTTGCGTAGAGATGCCAGACAATTTGCCTTTCAGTTGGATGACAATCGTTGATATTATGTGCCTACGTGCTCCTCACCCGGGAAATCACATTTTTGGTGATTTTGGAGTATAGATCGGACTGCTTTAGAAGATCCATGGCAATTTTGACTGTGAAAAGCAGCAAGAAAAGAGCCACGTCACACGATCTTGGGGACAGCTGCGTTTACATTCGGAGGATGCATTGCGTTCACATTGTACTACGCAGTTGATTTATGGGAGTAGTACCGAGGCATCAACATCGAATACACATTCTTCTCTCGTAAATGGTGATGTCCTCAATAAATAAACGACCCTAATCTCTATCGAAAAGGCATATCACTTTCATTGATCCGCTGATGCTCAATCGTTGAAATCGAAAAAGTGAAGAAACGTTTGTCATTTCAGTCGTACCACTAGTACGCGGAGCGAGCGAGGAAAAAATGTGAACTCCATACGGCCGAAAAATCGATTACACCTGTACGACCCTAGTACAAAGAGACGGTAGTTCGACCAGGTTAAACTACATGTCGCTCCATGTGAACACATGGGGAACCATTCAATCAAACGTCTCAAACAGAATGTCCGTCGAGGCATTAGTTGAGTGCCACGTAACTCTTTGAACTGCATGCCAACGATATCATCCACTTCGAGGCAAAATATATTGATTATCGTTAATTGGAGCTCTCGACGTTGATGCTGGCAACAGTAGCGCGGGCACAAAATTCTGACGAATTGTTGACCTTTCGCCTAAGTCCTACAGATTGGTGCACATCGTGTGGCTTGTTGTCCGCCCAAATCCTCGAATTTTCTTGTTGGGTAGGGTAGTCGATGCCTGTTCGTTGCTTCAGACAGTCAGCGAATACATCTCGTTGTGACAATGTCAGTCATGGTTCATATGAATTTTATAGGCCCACGCCTGTGCTTGCGACGGGTTCGTTTCTGCTCCACGTTCTCACTCACAATGGTGGTGTTTTTGGCAAGACTGGCCTTTCGTTCGATGGTCGTTAATTGCTCACGGTCGACTCAAATTTGACGTCCAAACGTAGTGTAGCTGATTGGGATGGGTTACTTTCCGGGTGAGCTGAAGCATTATATGCATATGATCATGTTTTCTCATGGTGACTTGCATTTTAGCCTGAAAGCGAATCGTTATCAGTCGACACGTACTTTCTTGTTCAGTGTGCTGCCACTAAGTGAACTTCTACCTGGACATTGCTTAAAGGAATACTCCCAACTCAAGAATCGTCCCTGTTTACTCTGCCTCAGGGCATTCCTGTGATGGACGTCAGACGTGTAGGTTTCCTGTGGCCTCTCCGAGAAATCTCTGCCAATGAGGCAAGACTGCAGCGCCTTTCAAGCTGATGTGGCAAGAAATTCGCATCTAAACAAGCACTGACGGCGGTCTTCGTTCCAATCGCCGTAATATATGTCGCGGTTCCCTAGCCTCTTTCCTACACACTAGCGGTGATGTCTGTCTTATAGGCTTCTAGTGCCTCCGCAAGTTCATCGGTTGCATGAGGTCTGTTAAGGGACCATACATTCCAAAATTCTTTGTCCATAGTCGTCACCAGTAGCGTAATCCGTATCCGATGCTTGTTGTCGTCTCTGAACTGGTGGGCCGGGTGCTGAAATAAGGGGCCTCTGCGTGCATTGGTTCACATCGAAGCGGTTGCAGTAAGGGCTATCCAGTGTGCACCACGAGGAGCCTATATGTCAACTTGACATGCATTTACAGAGATCGTTGGTGGCATCTCGCCAAGCTGAGAGCAATCTAGATGCACAGCCCCCAAACTTAAATTCACATCTGTAGGAGTTTTAATAAGATCGAGTCATATATATAAAAATACATTCTCTAAGGTGTCACCCTTTATCCACCACGTACACACACATAATCATGTTATTGTTTTCAATTGTTTTAATGTACAAGATCGTATGACGTACAGTTAAGTTAAGTTAACATTAATATAAGATCACGCTATGTACACTCGACGTCATGCTAAGTATGCTAAGCATTGTCATCAATCAGTTAGTTGCAATAAAGTGATCGTCCGATAAACACTTGTTCCGCGTGTCTTTTTTCTGGGTGGCAAACCTTACATCTTATCAGAAGTGGGATCGCGTGTCATTTTATTTTTCAAGTTAAATTTTAATTCGTTCAAAATGACCACACGTGCCAAGTACTTTATTGAAATTGCAACCGTGCCACAGTTAAAAGAAATTTTAAGCAAAATTGGTTTGGCAACAAGTGGGGCGAAGTCAACGTTGAAGATTCGTCTGGAAGAAGCCGTTTCGCAGTTAACTGATCAGCAGATGGAGCAGTTCTTTCCTCCGAGTGTGCTGGAAGAAAGTGTAAGTGAAAATAATTCTGATCTTGAAGTGGAGAGCAGAATAGCATCACAGGAGCTGGAACGTTTGCGAGCAATTGTAAAGATGAAGGAAGAAATTCGGACCTTGCGGAAGAAATTGGCAGAGTTGAACAATTCTGGGGATACAACTGACTCGAGGTATTCGTTCCGAGATATAGAGGAATCTCTGCATACGTTTTCTGGTGACGATAATTACCCTGTTTCAAAATGGATTAAGTGCATTGATGATTCCAGAGCATTGTATAATCTGGATGATTCAAAGTGTTTCATTTATGCGCAGCGTGTGTTAAAGGGTACCGCAAAGTTGTTCTTAAGATCAACCTCGTGCAAATCGTGGGACGAGCTAAAAGAAGCGTTGCTCAAAGAATTCCATCAACACGCTACAGCAACAGACGTACATAATTCTCTTCGAAACCGGCGAAAGCATAAGGACGAGAATCTTCAACAGTATGTGTTAAGCATGCAGGAGATAGCGGACGCCGCTGACATTGAAGAAACTGATGTTGTTAACTACATAATCAGAGGGATTCCTGATTCCAGTTTCAACAAGCAGATTTTGCTTACAGCAAACAGTATATCGGAGTTGAAATGTGTCCTTCGAAAATACGAAAAAATGAAGTCGGAATATCATCCATCAACTCGAAATGTAATTCCGCAAAAGAATACGGTACAACAATCAAGCAGCAAGTCAACATTGAAGTGCTACAATTGTGATGGTGATGGTCACATTTCCAGTCAGTGTCCAAAACCTAGGAGAGAACGAGGTACATGTTTTCGGTGCGGACAAAAAGGGCACTTGGTGAAAAATTGCCCAGAATCAACTGCAGTGATGGTGTTACAAGAAGCTGAGCCAGCGAAGACAACGTTTCTACAAGATTTTCATGGTGAGTTCGAGTTTTACTTCAACAATAATCAACCAGGAGCTGTTCGTACAACGATGACTGCAAGAACCATGATCGACACCGGCAGCCCCATAAGTTTTGTGCAGCAGCAGTACATCCCCTCCTACTTGATGACGTCTTCAGCAACTTTAACGGATGAATTCGTGGGTATAAATAATAGTAAACTTGTTGTATTTGGCAAAGTAAATTGTTGTGTTAATATGTGTGAAAATTATGTAAATTTATGTTTGTATGTAGTGAAAAATAATACGATGAAAAATGTAATAGTTTTAGGAAGAGATTTCCTTCAGAACTCAAATATAAAACTGACACTAGAAGAAAAGAAATTGTTTAAAGACATTGTAAATGAAAATGATGATTGTGATGAAGATAATGTTAAAGAGAATAATATTTTAAACATCGATACGTGTGACGATCGCGATGATAACGTAATTTTAAAAATAAATGAAAACTTGAGCTATAATGAGAAAGTTGAATTAAGAAAAATAGTTGGCCGGAGTATTACGAGTAATAGATTATCAAACGGGATTTGTGATTATGAAATGACGATAACTCTTACTAATCCGAACAGTACTTTCCATTGCGCGCCGCGACGATTGCCGTATGCCCATAAGCTGGAGCTACAAAAAATATTAGACGACCTACTTGAAAAGAACGTTATTCGCGAAAGCAACTCGCCTTTTGCTTCACCTGTTGTTTTAGTGAGGAAGAAAACAGGAGAACTGCGTTTATGTGTAGACTATCGTGAATTAAATAAGATCACGGTTAAGGATAATTTTCCGATTCCCCTCATTGAGGATCACCTAGACAGGTTGCGCGGTAAAAAGTATTTTTCAATGCTGGACCTGAGAAGTGGATTTCACCACGTAAAGATGTCCAAAGAATCAATACCATATACATCCTTTGTTACGCCGCTAGGGCAGTTTGAGTATTTGCGCATGCCATTCGGGCTGAAAAATGCCCCTTCCGTGTTTCAGCGCTACGTAAACTCAGTTTTCAAAGACCTTATAAGTTCAGGAAAGTTATTAGTATACATTGACGATTTGTTAATTGCATCGGAGACGAAAGAGGAACATTTTATAATCTTGAATGAAGTGATGGATATAGTGATAAAGAACAATTTAGAATTGCGTATGGACAAATGTGTGTTCATGTTCGAAAAAATCACTTACTTAGGATATGAAGTTTCTTCAGATGGTATAGGCCCTAGTGAGAATGGTATTAACGCAGTGAAGAACTTTCCTATACCCATAAGCACCAGACATGTTCACTCTTTCTTGGGCTTATGCTCGTACTTTCGTAAGTTTATCAAGGATTTTTCAATTACATCCAAACCTTTATATGATCTTTTGAAAAAGGGTGCTGAGTTTACATTTGGTGAGAAAGAGCTATCCGTTTTTGAAGTGCTGAAAAAGAAATTAATGGAAGCACCGCTGTTAAGCATTTACAACCCGAAAGCAGAAACAGAATTACACTGCGACGCAAGCAGTCTAGGCTTTGGTGCAGTTTTGCTGCAGCGTCAAGAAGATAGATCACTCCATCCAATTTTCTTTTTTTCAAAACGCGCCACTTCTCAAGAATCCAAGTATCACTCGTATGAGTTGGAGACCTTAGCAATTATTTATGCACTGAGACGTTTCCGCATTTACCTCACAGGTCTAAGATTTAAAATAGTAACAGACTGTAAGTCGTTGACCCTCACTCTAAATAAAAAACTATTAAATCCTAGAATTTCACGTTGGGCACTCGAACTGCAAGATTATGATTACGTCATTGAGCATAGAGATGGCAAAAGGATGAATCATGTTGACGCGCTCAGCAGGTGTCACAACGTTTTAATCATTGAGTCTGAGTCATTCGAGCATGTGTTAGCTGCCTCTCAGCAGTCAGATCCAATAGTCAAACAGTTAGTCGAGATGTTAGAGAGAAGAGAGAGTCCGTCTTACGAGTTGATCAATGGCCTTGTGTATAGGAAAATAAAGGATAGAGTTTTCTTTTATGTACCATCGAGGATGGAACGAAATATTATTCAAACGCATCATGAGGCCTTGTGCCACGTTGGCGTTGAGAAGTGTTACGAGTTTCTGAGAAAAACTTATTGGTTTCCTTCTATGAAGGCCAAGATCAAGAGCTACATCGATAGTTGTCTGAAATGCGTACACTTTTCCGCTCCGTCTGGTCGAAAGGAAGGCATTTTGCACAGCATCCCCAAAGGTGATAAGCCCTTTGAGACAGTTCACGTTGACCATTATGGTCCCTTACCATCTGGTGTACGAAACTCCAAGAAACACATATTTCTTGTAGTTGATGGGTTTTCGAAATTCACAAAACTGTTTGCTGTGAAAAGTACAAGCACGAAAGAAGTTATTGCATGTCTTGAGTCTTATTTTCGCACTTATAGCAAGCCAAGCCGCATTATCTCTGACAGAGGTAGCTGTTTCACCTCTGAAGATTTTGCAACATTTTGTAGCGAACACAATGTACAGCACGTTAAGATTGCCACTAGCTCGCCTCAATCCAATGGGCAGGTGGAACGTGTTAATCGTAGTCTTACGGCTATGTTGGCTAAAGAAAGTGAAACAGAACCAGGTGATTGGACGAAGCATTTGTCTAAAGTAGAGTTTGCTCTTAACAATGTTGTGCATAAGAGTACAGGCTTTAGTCCGAGTATGCTGCTTTTCGGAGTAGCTCAGAAGGGAGAGGTGTGTGATAGGATCAGAGAGTATTTAGAAGAAAACGTCATAGCTGAAGAGGCAAGAGATTTGAATGCAATAAGGAAGGAAGCAAATGAGAGAACTGTTCGAAGTCAAGAAGCTAATAAAATTTACTTTGATAAGCGACATAAAAAACCGTTTGTGTATTCTATTGGCGATTATGTTATGATTAAAAATATCGTTAATACTCCGGGCATTAATAAGAAACTCATTCCCAAATATAAAGGGCCATTCGAGATTGTAAAACTACTGCCAAATGACAGATATCTGATAAAAGATCTTGAAAATCTTCAAATTTCAAGAATACCTTACGAAGGAGTAGCATTTCCTGAAAACATGAAACCATACGTCTTTTAATTTGTGATTACACTTATCGAATCGTTTATATTAATATTTTGTAATATGAATTACATCCTTTTGTGAACCATGTATATTGAATTTCATACTAGCTTTGAATAATACTTAAGAAATATTTCGTTACATAATTTGAAGTGAATTCCAAGTTTCGTTTTAATTTTTCAATGTTTGTTTATTTATTTAAGTTTCATATTGTAATGATTCATGTGAGTGTACTCGTTGATAAATCTGGGACGATTTATAGTCAGGATGATCGAACTGTAGGAGTTTTAATAAGATCGAGTCATATATATAAAAATACATTCTCTAAGGTGTCACCCTTTATCCACCACGTACACACACATAATCATGTTATTGTTTTCAATTGTTTTAATGTACAAGATCGTATGACGTACAGTTAAGTTAAGTTAACATTAATATAAGATCACGCTATGTACACTCGACGTCATGCTAAGTATGCTAAGCATTGTCATCAATCAGTTAGTTGCAATAAAGCGATCGTCCGATAAACACTTGTTCCGCGTGTCTTTTTTCTGGGTTTCAAACCTTACACATCCTTTTAAAATACAACTCGCACGCGAATTTCTATAAATTCATGTCAATGACGCTTGTTTAGAACGGTTGCACTACAGTGTTTCGTACCACGATTTCTGTAATTTTATGATAAAATTGGAAAAAAAAAACATGCACCTCTCCGGTCCGGTGTGCGTCTTTCCCATCCCTCTACGTCCCACCTCGATATTACATCCTGAATCTCTTCCGTTAATCGTGATGCAACATGCAAAATTGTAATAAACTGAAATACACTGTATATTGCGTGGGAAACAACGCTTCGTTCTCTCCTTCGCATCAACCTTAAAACTGATGAAGTACTCTCTCACTTTTAATATTGCACTAAAAGCAGACAATTTTTCTTTCAGGTGAATCCATTTTGAACAAAGTCCGATACATTTGCTAATTGATGACGATAGTTCGGATAATTTAATGCCCCCTTCGCGTGCGAAAATCGAACACTGTCGTCCGAGTGTTGTTTCCGCGAAGTTCTTATTTGCCGACAGTTCATATGACCTTTGGGTCTGTTTCGTTTTTATTTGCTTTCCTAATCTGAGTGCAGGCTAAATCACTGCTGAACTAATAAAATTTTAATGGACTCGGTTTGGTTCAGAATTTTAACTGGAAGTTCTCGCTTTGAAATGCCAGGAATTATGGATTCGGTTCGCTTTTGTTGTAATTTGCAATTAAACATGGGCCCCATTTCTGGAAAGTTCTGAAAATTAGTTACGCATTGTTCTCGGGCTGCGGAATAATTTAGTGTCGTAAAGAATGAATGAATTTATGGACGAGACAAGTGCCTTCTGTGGCACTACGTGTGCATGGGCGTCGTCGTACTGCGGAATGTTTAATATTTATTCTGTTGCGAAATGACTAAAGTTTGATGTTAAAAAAAAGGTCACAAATTCGTATTTACCAAAAGCAAGGAGAAAGCTGACGCATTTTGTGATGGTTCCACTCATTAGAGCACACTTTAAATGTTCACAGATCCAACAAAGGGCCTATACCGGCCTAGGGGCGACTACTAACTACGCTGGTTAGTCACTCAAATTGACTGTGCTTGTACTTACTTACCCATTTTTCAAAACATAGAATTGTGACAGACAGCTAGGTTTGTTGAACGTTATTCAGAATGGAAGCATTCAACGCTTTCTGTAGTTGTAGCCGATGCAGCGGATGTCTTGATTGCGATTGACATTAATTAATGTTTTATAAGGATTGGACTACAAATGCTACTTTTTCACAGGTTTGCCAGCATGCTATATTCAAACTTTAAGCGTAGCAGTGCCATTGCTTGCAACGCTGCACTTAAACCTAGCATGTGGGAGCGAACAAGATTCTAGGAACAAATAGAGGGTAACGTAGCTAACTGGGTGCCCTGTTGACCTTATGGCCATGGAGCACCTAGACCAACGTGCTTGGTATCTGACAAGAGTATGATGGGTTTCAGGTTTTTCCTATAAAGGGTGATTTTTTAAATGCTATAGGAAAGTTTTTCAAAAAAAAAAACACATAAATTCAGAAAATGCATGAAATCTTTATTTGAATCGACAGTACAGTCCACGTAATTTAATGTTTGAAGATTATTTCATGCAAATGTTGACCTTGACTGCTGCTCAAATGGTCCATCCGCTTTGTCCAATTTTTGCATACTCTTTCCAACATTTCAGCCGGTATCTCACGAACAAATGCTTCAATGAAGCGGGCTCGTCTGTATAGACATGAGCTTTAACATCTTCTTCTTCTTTGATTGGTGCTACAGTCCGGGGTGGACCTGGGCCTCAACCAATATGCATCTCCAGCCAGCACGATCTTTCGCCAGCAGCCTCCAGTTGCGCACACCAAGTTGGTTGAGGTCATTTTCCACTTGTGTGCGCCATCTAGTGCGAGGACGTCCTCTGTTGCGCTGTCCCAATGGCTCGGTGTCGAAGACTCTTCGGGCCGGAGCTGTGGTGTCCATCCGCTCTACATGACCTTAAGCGTTGGATCCGAAGACGCTTAACTAAGTGCATGCCGCTGTACAGCCCGTATAGTTCGTGGTTGAACCTTCTCCTCCAAACGCCATCAACGCAAACAGGACCAAAGATCGTACGCAGAACTTTTCTCTTAAAACAACCAAGAGCTTCTTCATCCGCTTTCAATACCGGCCATGTCTCTGCGCCATTGAGTAGGACTGGGATGATCAGGGTAATGAGGTTCAGGGTATGAGCTTTACATAGCCCCACGAAAAATAGTCCAAAGACATTAAATCGCACGATCTAGGCGGCCAAGTGACCGGTCCCGAACGAGAATTAAAATGGTCACCAAACTCGCCTCTCAATAAGTCCATTGTCGCGCGTGCTGTGTGGCATGTGGCACCGTCTTCTTGAAACCACATGTCATGCAAGTCAAGCCCTTGCATTTTGGGCAAAAAAAAGTTGGATATCATCTTGCAGTAGCTGGTTACGATTCGCATCATTTTTGAAGAAGTACGGTCCAATGATGCCACCAGCCCATAAACCGCACCAAACTGTGACTTTTTCTGGATACATTGGTAGCTCTTGCAATGCTTCTGGCTGAAATTCACTCCAAAATGGACAATTCTGCTTATTTACGTACCCATTGAGCCAAAAATTAGCTTCGTCGAAGAAGAAGAATGAAGAATGAATGAAGCGCGATGAACTTTCTTAAGAGAGCACGCATTTTGATAATAAAATTGAATAATTTGCAAGCGTTGTTCGTTTGTAAGACGACTGATGGTTAGTTTATAGACCAAACTGAAGATGTTTGACAGTGAAACAAAACACGAAACGTGAGTCAGCTGCTTAAACCAGCGTTGCCAAAAAGATAATAGCTACCCTTTACATTAAATGCTAATGTGGTGTGCTATTTTAGACCCTTACCATACCCGGCGAACACATTCCATGGGCGTTGCACTGAGCATTCTAACAAAATGTTGAAAAAATCAAATTCATTCTCTAGCTGATTGACCAACTTTTTAGGTGACTTCAGTGAATAAAATCACTTGGGAGCAGCTTAATTAAGAAGGACATATTTTGCAACTTCTGATAATGTTACCCAGAACTCATAGGCTGAAGCTGCGTCTTCTAAAACCATGCTCGTTGCAGTGCAACGAATTCCCTTTGAAACCAACTCCTTGGCATTAGCTACCCCTTCACTTCAAACTGGCCAGTTTTCAATTTCTATCTCCCCGACCAACTGTGAATGTTGAATGAGGACATAATGGCTTTCTAATCAACTGCAACTAAATGTCAACCAGCACTCGAAAGCACACCGTAGCCCTCTTTTGTAACCAGCCACCATGCCTGGGATTCATTCATTTCTGAATCTACGTCAGGAAAACTTAAGGCTCTCCGAAAGACTAATTAATATTTAACGACGCTCGACTTTAAATGACTGGGCTCATGATCCGAGATACCCGCCGTGGTTGCGGTTCCTAAGTGTAATCCGTCCTTCTTGTTGGCTTCAAATGAAACTTCCTCCCGAGCAGCCGACTCGAATTCAAAAGCTCCTAACTTACTTCACGAGAGATTAAATTCAGTGTATGAGTGTGTGTGTGGATACACACACACATTTGTCCTGAATTGGGCTTAAGTACTTAATAAACTCTTGCTCGGAGAGATGCCTGCCGATAAGGAAGACGCCAACTGTACATCCACCCGCGCAGTGTTACCATTTAAGGTCCTCACACTCGTTCCGTCATTTGTTTTTATGGAAATGGCTGCGCACATACTACGGCAAACAAATACCCGCCGGTGGGGTGGACGGGCTCCTTTCTAACTGCAATTTAATTTCCGACTGACCGATTTTCAACCTCACTTGCTTCGTCCTATTTTTATCCGTTTCGTATCCTTTCGCTTGTGCTTGCCGCCCTTCGCCGTCCTTGAGGGGTGCTACACCACCCACTCAACCTAAAAAAAGATTCAATGTATTCCGTTTAGAGTGTGCTGAGGTCAGGTTAAGCGGGTGCAGGCTTGAGCAAACACTGCACACAGGTGTTTCAGCATCACGTGTGCCGTACGACAACTTCTCACCAACTTCGGCGCTGTTTAAATATCCCAAAGGGATGCTGGCTTGCCGTGTGATGGTTGTACTTTTCTTTTATTTATTTTTTATGTGTTCTTCTTTTCTTTTTCCCGCTGCTTCGGTTCAAGGCTTCGATTCGAGCTCGATTGCATCCTCCGCTCGTTCTGTTTATCTATGCTGATGCGGGAGTTCTGATAAAAAATTGCTCGCAAGCCACCAGGTGCACATGGTGGTGCTCCTATGCACGTCACCGAAGTTTAAGAAAATTGCACATGCACCGCTGCCCGAGGTGGTACAGCATGTTGCACAAGTGGTGAGATTGGTTGGGAAACGCCACGTGTTTTCGCATGATGACGGATTCTATGAATTTTTGTGACAGTGCTCGTAGCTTGAGAATCTACGAACATCAAAATAAAGCGTAGACGGTGCACGTTGGATTTGCATGTGCTGCAAACAATCTGTTTGCGTTTTTACGACGTACCGAGAATTCCGCTTGAGCAATTTGCGTCATCAGAGATTATTGTTTCCGAAGAAGAAGCCGTTCTGTGCGAAGCGAATTTTGCCGAACTATTGCACGGACTTAGTGGGTGATTGTTTCGCTGTTAGGTCTTGTAGGATCCTGCTTTTGAGAACTGTGTTCAGTTCCCAACACGGAGAGGCCCAATAACGTTGTGACACTTGAATGCAAAGTGCGCACGAGAGAACTCTGGGCCTCCCGATTGTCCGCTAACGAACCAGTGGCCACTACATAAGCTTAGGGACTATGCGGTCGCCTACCTGATGGAGTCGCATTTAATCACCGCCTCCGACGTCGTGGCGATGGGAACATTAGTGCCACCTGCCCATCCACCGAAGCACACCTTCTTGCTCAGGATTGAGCGGTGTTTTCGAAAGGAATATACGAATACGAAGAACTTCTACATGTGCACTGAAACATTTCGACTTCGCTGACCATATGTGTCTACTGCATCACAGAACTATGGACCTTCAGCAAATGAACTCATTGGAGAGGGAGGCTAGCTGAACATTAGGTCGACAAATTAGTACCAAATCATCAACTCAAATATGCATTTCGTGGATAGTCGACTAATGGGTAGAGCTTCCAATGCTTTAAGCGTATCGTCATTACCATTTTCCGACCGGCTCTATCCACTTAAAGGGAATCGGTCGAACAACTTCGTCCTGAGTTCGCCAATGGGTGCACCTTCCTAACGGAGTCGCATTTAATGCACGCCACTTGCGTTTTCAATTTGGCGATATGCCAGCAAGGACCCCTGTGAATGCACAGGTCAAGTTGGCATACACCCTGCTCGCGTCGCCGTGAAGAGTTTCCGACTTCGAGCCAATGGGACAACGCAATAGAGAATGACCACGAACCCGATGGCGAACTCAAGTGGAGAAGGACCTCAACCAACTTGGAGTGCGAAATTGGAGGCAGCTAGCTAAGGATCGTGCTTGCTGGAGAGGATTGTTGACTGAGGCCCAGGTTCACTCCGCACTGTAGCGCCACAAGAAGAAGAATACGTAACATCGTAACATCTTAAGGATTTTTTGGTCAAATATCAAATGACTTTTTCAGAAAAAGGATTATGCATCCAAAGGCAAACTAGTTACCAACTCTTCGAAAAATGGACAGCTGCTTAGCAAAGCTCACGACGCAATACAACCCCGAGCAAGGAAATACATGGGGAAAAACATTTGAAAATGAAGCACTGAACTGGGACATACGTGCTCACTTATCAGGCCGGCGACCCATGAAGGATTCTATCCTGAGCAATTGCTGTCTTCCATCGGTGTCGGTCCTGGGCACCCTCATCATGGCCAAGCAGTCTTATATCCGTCATCTTCATCTCTTTATCGGAGTTTAAGTCTTCCCCATCTTCGCAACCCAGGAGACTTAGACTGTTGTCGTTGTCGATGTGGCCAAGTCAGTGTAGTTGACGGGGTTTTGCCCTCCGGACTATAGCCACATATAGACAGGACTAGTCAGGAGCATAGAGCCCAGTCGTTTTGACAAACCGAAGTAGCATCGGTCGGATCGTCTGTTCTTCACTAAGATACGTTGAACCCGAAGTAGACAATTGTTGCTGTTGATTGTTATGTTTTGGCCTAGATGCTGTTTGGGTCTGGTCGACAGCACATATTTCGTTTTGTCGTCATTGACCTTATGACCAAACAGTTTCAATAATAATAGACTATGGGTGGCGCTTCAACCTGTAGAGGACCAGGCACTAGCTTTTCAGCAACCACTCGTGTTGGCTCACACGTGGTGCTCGCACGACTTACTCTGAACGGCCAAGTTTGAGAAGCTTTTAGACAAGAAATACTCTTTAAAGACTGTCCGTGACTCGAAAGAGGTGGGACCCTGAAATTATTAGTTCTTGTCCTCCAGACCAGGTATGGAACCTACGATATCGACGCTAAAGTGCACTGGGGTCGACGTACATGTCCATAACCCCACAGGCCACCACGTCGATGTCCATTTTCTGAACTCAAATAAAATGACATTGTGAACTGGTTCACTTAGTTCGCCGACTAGTTCGCCGTCCACAATGTCTACTGTGCATTTTTTTCTTGTGAGCTTTGCTTTCGTTGGCTTCTTAGCAGATCATGCGGGTCACCATAGATGATTGTTCACAAGACATGCAGCATTTAAAGGCAATTGCTTCTAATATAGCATTGTGACCATTAGAGAAACTCTTTAATTTGACTCCTACGAATGTCTCTATTATCTTTGCTTTCTTATAGTAAACATTCCTGTCCCACTTCAGTGGGCCGCGGTATAGCACAATTTTTGGTACCACATCCTCATCAATTGCCTCGACCCATACCACAAATTCAAGTGATGCTTAAAAAAGCCAAAGAACAGTGTCATCCCCAGCCCCTCTTTGACTGGCTTGAAAATAAAAATTGCAATCGCTTGAACTGCTGACAACAGAAAAGTGCAATTAAACACCAAATACACGAATAGACCATCCTCCAAATTGGCCTATATTCAATTACGCCACACCACTATGATTAGTCAGCCAATAAGTGGCACCCCGTTTTACTAGCCAATTAATCAAAATGATTACCTTGAGTACACAGTGATGGCCAAAAATAGGGTCGCAGACAACGTGGACTAAGACATGAAAAAATTCGATTCCATTACCCTGAGCTATTTATTCACTCAGCCAGCGGTCCATGTGGGCCATCAAATTTGTCGGTGCCAACTTGAGTCATAACGCAAACATTGATTTCACGAGATAAGGCTCCATGTAGCTTACGTCTGATAGGTGGCTATGACAGCACTGCCAAAGACGATGTATTAACATGAGTAGTGACCAGACCATTTGGAGTATATGTAAGGTGAGGGTAGTAAACTTAAAAAAGCCCGTATAGATGAGGTATTTTGTTGCAGATGACACCAAGTTCAACCTTTTCGGGTCTGGTAGAAGGGTTGCTGTATGGAGCACGAAAAGTGATTAACTTAAGACTAAACGATACGCCTTCTTTTATAGTCTTTAGCAAAGGTTTAACTAATGTTGCAGTTGTGCATGATTAAGGAAGGGCCATTTTCTAGCCACTCGACGGCTTAACCCTTCCGATTTCATTGTTCGGCGAAGGGTAGGCTCAATAACATGCTTTCCACATTCAACCAACAGCGATCTTAGGTTCACCAAAATGGCGGATATCTTTAAGTTTTCTTATACTTTTGCATTCATCGAGCGGCGAAAATTTGTGGGACTGGCCCTTTCGCTGCTTAAGCTCAACACGACCTTAGTTCCTGAACCGTCTTACAATTACTGTCGCTGCTGCATCAAAGTTGGTAACAAACTCATTGAGACTTTCAATGTCATATGCGATGCGTTGTCATGCGGTTTTTTACCGTACTCGATGAGGTCGTGCAAAACTCACTCGCGAACTTCTTCTTCGAAAGTTCATGCAATTGCTAGCAAACGCGGACGACATTAACATGTCTGTTCGAACAAAGCGAGCCGTCGATAAAGCGCTTATGGCATTGAAACAGAGGCGGCTTAGCGGTGAATGAGGGCAAAACGTAGTATATGCTGTCTTTAAGAAAGGACATACATGCGTCACAATGGACAGCAATTATTTCGAGCTAGTCAAGTAGTTCGTCAAGTCCGGCTCGTAAGTTACTAACACAAGGAACGTCAGAACCAGATCAAGAGCAGAATCACTCTTGCCCATCGCTGTTTCACTGGGCCCAAGACGCAATGGGTAGTAGTGCCCTCTCTCGATGGATCGCGCTAACCTGATCCCCACTATCCTGCTCTATGCCGCGAAAGCCTGGAATAACTCATGAGTGGATGAAGAAGCCCTTAATGTTTTCTAGAGAAAAGTTCTGAGCTTGGTTCAAACCTTGGTCATGTTTACGTTGACGGTTTGTCTAGAAGAAGATTCAACCACGAACTGCACGAGCTGCAAAGTATCAACGGATGCAACGCCTAGGATGGCAAGGCCATGTAAGGCCCATAGACATCACGGCTACAGCCCGAAAAGTATTCGTCTCCGAGCCAGTGGGACAACGCAATACAGCACGACTACGACTACAGATCGCGCTCACAAGTGAAGAAGGATCTCAACGAACTTGGATGTGCAAGTTTGAGGCAGCTTTTTAAGGATCTTGCCAACTGGAGAGGCGTGCAGCCTAAGGCCCAAGTTCACCACGGACTGTAGTGCCATTTGAAGAAGAAGACAATTCACCACCTTGTCGATGTCCAGAGCAGCTGTAGATCGGCTTGGCGTACTCCCCAACCTCTTTGAGTGTCATTCTTAGAGTGATTGCCTATACAACCCTTCGACATGGACTGGCATTAGAGCGTGGCTCCGACGCATACAACCCGTCTCGATTCAATAGCCACTTGAAAGAAAAGTCGGCGTAGATTTCGCAAACGTGCTCTCCGAAATGGATGATAATTGCCGATGAGCAGGAAATCACAACCTGGGGAAAACCAACCTGCCGACATGTTACAATTTCCTGTCAATAATGTACATACATAGATATAATTAATTTCCACGTCTCCACGGGACGACAGCACGCACGACGCATGCCCGTACGACTGTGACAAATTGATGGCTCTGGTGGAAGTGCCCACCTCAGCCGTGTTTCCTTGACACACTAAAAGTCACTTTGGGCAAATGTAACCTTATCTAATGTGGTGGAGGACGCCCCCACCCATCGCATGTCGATCAATTCCCACAGTGCACACACACTGCCGCACACCGTTTGTGGGTGCAGCAGACACTGTTGGATTTAATTGTGTAGGCAAAGTGATTCCGACTGAATGGAGGCCCCTGTCTGTTGTAAATTTCAATTATAGCAAACAAAAGGACTTTGTTCACGAGTGATATGTCGACTGGCAGAGGAACCCAGTTGAACTAACGAACTATTCCTCTAAGGTGAAATCAATAGTTTTTCTTTTTGTCTGCTTGAAGCAGTGTGTGCGACATTCTGTAATTTGATGCAAATAGTTTCTCTTTTGCAAATTTGACGAGTCACTTACTGGTGGGCGGAAGGAAAAATGGGAGAGAAATCCTTGGGAAACGTTTATGCGCACCATTAAAACAGATTGATGGGTGATTTGATTTGATTATATCGCCATAAGGACAGTCCATGGGTGGCCAAGTGATGAACACAAAACGACCAGGGATTCCAGCATCGGAGACACAGCAGACACAGGAATGTGTGGAATGTGGGAAAAAGCGATGCCAGGCAGCCCAAAACTTGTGTGTGGACAGCAAATGGTCAGCGAATTTCTCGATGTTTTTTCTCAAAACTTGTATTTTCAGTCTACACGTCTCTTTAACATTTGAAAGAGATTTATTGAATTGCAATTTAATTTCAACGAATTTTCTTTAAAGCCTTAGTCGAGCACACGCCATTCAATGGAACGTCATTTTTTTAAGGCTTATATTTGCCCGCTTATTCAACATCATCATCAACATCATTACCTGGCCTGCAAGAACCATCAAAGGAGTTCGCGGGAATGAAGCACGCACTAGAGGTCTCCAGGTCACTCAATCCTCAGCCAGCTACTCTCACTCGTCAGGATTTACCCACAGACCTGAGCATATGATGCTTTTGACTTGTTAATACCACCTCCTTATGGGTCTGCCAATGGATCGCTTTTCAACTGAAGTCGCATTCAAGTCACGCCTCGGAAGAAGTGCTGAAAGGAACATTCGTGCCACGTGCCCAAGCCATAGAAGCATAGCTCTATCCGTTCGGAGAAGTAGCTGCTCGTCATTGAGTTCCTCGCGTACTGACGCGTTTCTCACAATATACCGGCGAGTAACCCAGGCAATAGAAAGCAGAAATATAATCTCGTGATCTTATTCTTGCGCTCATTACATAAATTTTATGAAAAAAAGGTGAGAGTTGGAACAAGTACTGAGTTTAGAAACGCTAACTTGGCGGTGACACCCAGCAAGACCTTTCTGATTAGAGATCTAAGAAGCTGCTTGCAAGCTGCTAATCCTACGACAAACATTGCTCCTTCCATAATTCATTCAAATGACCCGGATACGCTGGAAGTTCTCCACACGCCCAAATGGACTCCACTCACATGTAGAGTGCATTGAATTTACTTACCGGTATGAAATGAGCGAGAAGTATTTTCAATCATTTTTTTAAATAAAAGACTAATTATCAATGGGAAGTAAAAACATTTTATTCAAAGTATTGGCCATTGTTTTCTACACATTTTGACCACCTTTCTGGCAATTTGTGAATACCACGCCAATAAAATTGTTCGTCTTTTAAAGCAAATAAATCAGACACCCAATTTTCGACTTCTTCGTAGGAATCGAAGTGCTCCTCAGCCAATGCGTGTCTCATCGATGAAAACAAATGGTAGTCGGAAGGAGTCAAGTCTGGTGAATACGGCGGGTGGGTTAGCTGCTCCCAGGCAAGTGTTTTGATTGTATCCTGAACCGGTTTTGCTTTGTGTGCAGGTGCATTGTCATGGAGCAAAATTACCTTGTCGTGTCTTCTGGCCAATTCTGGTGCTTTCTCGATCAATGCATGCTTCAAATTGATCATTTCTTGTCGGTAGTGATCAGTATTAACGGTTTCACCAGGCTCGTGGTACACCACACCTTTCTAGTCCCACCAAGCACACAGCATTGTCTTCTTGCCGAATCGATCTAGTTTTGCAGTCGATGTTGATGGTTGTCCAAGATTAACTCATGATTTTGTCCGTTAAGAATTCTTAAAATAAATCCATTTTTCATCGCCAGTAACAATCCGATGCAAAACCCATTTTCTTACGTGTCTTTGAAGCAAAATTTCACAAGTGTTTTTTTTTCGATTTTCCATCTGTCTCTCATTCAGTTCATGTGGCACCCATTCGCCACACTTTTGGATCTTTCCCATAGCTTTTAAACGGTCAGGAATTGTTTATTGTGCAACATTTAACATTGCTGCCGTTTGCTTTTGACTCAAAGTGTCATCTCCATCCAATATCGTTTGCAATTCGGCGTCTTCAAGCTTTTTTGCTGGTATTCCACGTTCTTCTTTTCTCACATCAAAATCACAATTTCTGAACCGTTGAAACCATCTTTTGCATGTTACTTCTGATAGAGCATGATCACCATATGGCTCGACAAGCATTCGATGCGACTCTGCAGCACTTTTCTTCAAATGAAAACAAAAAATTAATGCTTTCCGCAAATCATCACTTTCTGGTACAAAATTCGACATTTTTAACACGATGAAAAAAAATAAGATTTTGTCTGTTGACAATGACTTTATGTACACTAAATATTTTTCAGGGACGTCATGGCAAACAGACAAAAAAAATATGGGCTCGTTCACAACAAATGTTCCCTATCGAGACATTTGTATCTTGACGCTCACTTCATACCGGTAACTTGGTACAGCTTGTCTCTATGCACGCTGTCACAAATGCCGCATTTGTGTCGTCGAACAGGTGGTGGGTTTCAATCTACCAGCATCTGCCGTAATTCAAAGATTTGGTTGATGATGAACTTACCGTGGCGAACAGGCGGGTTTCCGCGCTGGATCCTCCTGCATCGACCACATAAACACCTTACGGATCATTATTGAGCAATGCGTTGAGTATAGGTCTCCGGTACATCAATTGTTCATCGACTTCGAGGAGGCTTTTCATAGCTTGAATCGAATCGAGATGCGGAAAAACGAATAGCCATAATAAAGGCTACATATGAAGGTAATACGTGTCACGTCCTGCACAATGGTAAGTTGTCAGATGAATTTGGGATCCAAAGTGGAGTTCGTCAAAGATGCATACTGTCACCACTATTGTTTCTGCTGGTTATCAGCGATGTATTCCGCGCAGCATTGATTGACCGAAATTATGGCATCCGATGGACTACTAAACACCTTGACTACCCTGACGATGTTTGTCTTCTTTCGCATAGGGTAATTGATCTTCATTTGATGGCCCATAATCTAGAAGCATGGGCAAACAAAGTGGGGCTCAAAATAAACACGTCAAAAACTAAAGCCCTTGGTATTTCTGACAACCGCGCCCAACTGAACATTGCCGGACAGGCATTAGAGAAAGTGAACAGCTTTCTACATTTAGGAAGTGTGGTCTCGGCTAATTGCTGTGGCACCAAACTGGACGTGAGCAACAGAATCGGGAAGGATAGAGCTGCGTTCGGAATGCTATCCACGATCTGGAAAAGCAATGTCATCAGCAGCTTAAGAACCAATTTCCGACTGCTCCGCTCCAACGTAGAATTGGTGCTGCTGTATGGATGCAGTACCTGGAAAGTGGACACCATTGCCACGCTAAAGCTGCAATCTTTCGTAAACAGATGTTTAAGAATCATCCTCAGGATTTTCTGGCCGCACCGTATCTTTAACGAACAATTGTACCTGAGAACGGCCCAGGAACCTGTAAGCATCACAATACGAAGGGGAAAGTGGCGGTGGATTGGACACACCCGTCCATAGCCATGTAGTGGAGTCCGCTTACGCAGGCAGGCAGAACAGCGGGACGCCCTAGCAAACATGGCGCAGAACAGTTGAAGAGAATCGAGTTCTTTAAGACTGAGTTGGAGAGAGCTCAAAGGAGATGGCGCGCAGGCGTGGTTGCGACCTATGCCCCCGAGGGACTTAAGTAAGTTATCTCAAAAGACCTTTCGCTCTGTTAGTAAGTACATACAAGCACACGTATAGACCCACTGAAGTACCATGGCTTTAGCATGCAAAAACTAAAAAAGGTTAACACTCGAAGGGTGTCGGTGGCGATTGCCTGCAGCTCCTGGTCTGCTAGAGTCTGTCTCCACAGACAAACCCCCCTTTCTCTTTTATGAGAGGACCTCTTGGTTGTAGGATCCCATCGGCACATGAGACTTACCACCTGCCAACGGCAGTACTCCCAGCTATTGCACACTTCTGTTTTTGTTTTGCTTGCCAGTCAAGTGGCGACCTTTTTCATACATAATGCCCATCACGTCTGTTTTTTGCACAACCCAGGTGGTTTCGCTTGGCTTTCATTAGAGAAACAGCCAATTCACCATTCGCTTGCCACTAACATTATTCGAATGCCATCCCCGGCCACACGTGTTACGAATGTTCTCCTGCTCTCGCAGCACTTATCAGATGTGAACAGGGTTTTTTTCCCATGTGAATCTGCGAATTGTGGGGTAAAAAAGCGCTCATTATCAGTTGAACATGATCCGCAGAATAATAAGCTTCCCATGCAGGGACACAGACCGGTCGCAGTGCCGTATCAGCCACTCAATCCATGTCCAGGGCATAAATCAAGAATAACCAATCACAAGCGAACGAGTAACCAGCTATAAAGTCATATTTTTTATGACCTTATCCTGCAATAACGCACAAATGAAATTCCGAATACGCGAATGAAGGTCGTAAAGCTGTCCGCAATCGAGTGCATCGCATCGCCAATCTACAGTTGAACGCAATAAAAGGCGGCCAATCTGGATCTTAACCTGGCCCACAGGGACAACGAATGCGTACACAAACAATTCCGAACGAAATGCAATTTAACAGCTCGCCCCCGGCGGCGGGCCAAAGCAATTGGCTGAATCATGTAGATAAGAGCACTTAGCTGCAGACTTTATGACACATTGCTGCGCTGGAATAAAATTAAAGAAAAAGACTTGCAGACTGCATCCAAGGCCCCCCGGGCGCTCAGCAGACACACAGAGAAGCGTAATCGTCCTCCTCGCTGGTGTGCAATTGCGCCGAAAAGAAATTAGGACCTCTCGCGAATGGAGCAACTTCAACCGCATACGCCACCCACACACGATGCAGTCTCTGCTCTTGCCGGCCATAAAGACGGCAGCTGATGGCCAGTCGAGGGAGTCGCAGTGATTCGCCTGCAGCCCCGCTCTGCTTTGTTCTGCTCTGCAACGCCATAAAGGCAAGCGCTGTCATTGCGCGTATCTCGGTGGATAATCGTTACTGACATAACACTGGAGAAATACGTAAATAGAGCTGACAAGAACAAAAGAGAAACTATGGCTTATAAAAATAAACGCCGGGTGGGCGGACTGTCCTCACAGCTCTCGTGGTTATTTGTATCGTGTCGCCGGGTACTCACGTCAGACCGAAGAAGGTGAGTGCCGAACACAAATGACAATTTGTCATGAGACTTGTATCAATGAACTCAATGCATGCTGGTGAGAGGGCGATTTGCGTAGGATTCTATTGATTTCTGAGAAGGGTGCGCTCAAGGCACTGGAACAGAGTAGAAATGCAAGTCTTTGTGGGAGAGTCTTTTTAAATTTTGAAACACATCGGCTACTCCACAGGAGATGTGGATTGAGTGCTTCTAAAGAGAGAGCTGACATCGCAGGGAGTGGCTAGTTTTGGTTTTTTGGCGGGGGTTAGTAACTAGTAAGGCATTGCTGATGGACTTTAGGTTCATCTTCCAACTGCCACAGCCGACGTCTATTGCAGAAATGAGCACCTACGTGTAGAGGTGAGGGTGAGCGCAAAAAAATTAAACACTTGTTTGACAGGCGGTGTTATCTTTATTTCGCAACGAAGAGAATAGAGCTAAAAGTGCTCGATAACCTGATCAGATGGTCCGCATATTATGAGTTTTGTCAACAGAGGCAGCTGACTGAATGATCAAAAGCCTCAGTTCTGCTCTTTTTACTTTTGACTACACACGGGAAGTACTTTCAATCATTTTTGGAAGACGTCACGTCTTAAATACTGATAAACTCTCAGGCTTGCTGATGTTGTTTTAAGCCACTGCCACCACGATGCTCCCACTAGGGGTCAACCTCTACCGATCAGGCTAAAATCAGTTCAGGTTTCAAGCACTTCCGTGAAACTCAGAAGGATGCCACAGGATTAGCCACTTATGGTGTTAGTTTCATTCAATGTACGTCAACCTATGCTGAAAACTGGACATTGCTCAATAAAAATCCTCTGTTTAAGAGCTTGTAACCGTGATTATAACGAGCATTGGAGTAGCGACGTGTAATTAAATAGTGACTTCAGCTCTTGATTTTAGTCGCCTCGAGTATATCTTATATCCTGCCCACGCTTTGTGCATTATATAGACCGTCCTAGTGGCACCAAAATCTCTGATCTCTGAAACTCTGATCCGCTTTACAGTCTCAGCTATGGTCCTTGCAGCATTTCAGTGTCTCATTATCATCTTCATTTTTAACCCGTATGGTCCCATAAAGGGGGCGTGGCGGTAAAGCGCGCACTCGCTCGATCCTCCTCCATCGACAATCAGCACTTATGCCCAAACGCAAACAAGTGAGTTCTTAGATTTAGCTTAAGCACCTACTCCTGGGTCTGCCAAGGGGTCGCCTTCCTGATCATTCAAGTCGCACCTAGGAAGACGTGAAATGGGGACATTCGTGCCACGTGTCCAAACCATCGAGGCATAGCTCTTTCCTTTCGAAGAAGTAGCCTCTCGGCATTGAGTTCCTTGCGTACTGCCGTGTTTTTCACCCGATCTCTGCGAGTAACTCACACAAAGCAGCCTGTATTCGCGATCTTATTCGGTCGGCATTACTCAAATTTCATGACCACAGGTGGGAGTTGGAACAAGTTGGCTTCGACACGCGGTGGTTCTGATTACAGTTCTTCCAAATTTCTGTTTCAATTTTAATCCAGCTCCTCCAAACCTGCAGACAAGCTCAGCATCTCCTTATATCACTCGTGAAAAACGAAAGCCCAGAGTACTTGAGCTTATTCACCTGCTTGCGTGGGACTTCACTCGCATTCAACTGACATTCTGGAAATTACCACAACTTCTTATTTGTCCACGTTTGCCTTCATCTCAGGATCTGCAGATGCATACAACTCAAAAAGTAGAGGTGACAAGACCTACCCTTGGTGCAGTCCAACGCCCACATCAGCTGTGCCGTCGCAGTCTACTTACCGATCACCTGTCTGCAGAAATGATCTTCAAAATTTTGACTCGATTGATGATCCTCCTCTTGAGTGGTGGTTGAAACATGCAATCCGCAGACTAAGGCAGCTTGTAGCGTTGATCAATAACTACATCCACGTGTGCACTCCAATTTGGTTCATTTCCCCTAACTCCAAGACAGCATGCCTTCATAATCTTGATCGTCTGTCCTTATCTTTGTGTGTGATCGGATTTGAATTTTTCTTGTTTCCACAATCAACCAATGGTGCGCCATTCGATGTGTATTGGATACCCCTCCAAAGAGGACACTCCTTCATTGACCATTCGTTATGATACCGGATCTCCCATATAGCGGGCATGGACATGAGTTTGAGTGCCAATTGTACCCCCTAGAGCCTAGTTCGACGGACATTTCTATTACTTCTGGCTTACTTACTGGCCCTTAGGCGTGCACTCTGTCTTTGGGCTTGACCTTACAGAGAATATGTTTAAAAATAACAAAAATTTTGGTTGTCCAATTAAGATTAAGGAAACTGCAAAAACTTACGACGATGATGTTCTCGATATTTTTGCCTGAGCGCTATCAAATTCTTAGCCTTTGCAATTGCGTGAGGAAGAGAACTCATAAGTTCGCGTTCAAGATGTTGAATGTTAAACAGGATCGTCGAATTGACGGCACCCTGTTGGAGACATATCTGTAGAGGTGACGTTGCCATGCTTGACGACGAACAGCTTACCGGCAAGTATAGTAGGTAGTAGGTACAGCGGTGGTTTGCCAATGCCGATTGTCCTTTTAACCATACGATGTCGAAGAAGGTCTTCTCCAGGCCACGCAAGCAGGCCCCAGTGCGTTGCTACTGGCTCTTGGATATTCGACACCAAAGACGGAATTGCTTATCCGAAATGTTTCCTCTGTCCAGTTGATCAGAGCTCTATTTATCACATTCTCGACACCTTGCAGATGTTGGGAAGGACACTAACTGACCGGGGGTTGCACGGATTTGATGAATCGTTTTCTCTCTTAGGAATGAGGTGCACAATCGCAGACTTCCAATGCTCCGGCTAGTTGGCGTTATTTAGAGGTAAACATCTTGTATGAAGCTATTTATTCCCTCTACAGCTTTTTCAGTAGGCTTAAGTGCAGATTTTTCTACAAACATATTGTGTGTCTACATTACAAAATGCCTGAAAATCACTCACTTTTAAGGCAAAAAATGGAAGTTAAATTTATTTGTAACTTTCCATAAATAACACACGTTACCTCCCTTTAACGGACAATAGTGAGTGTCCCGCAGTATTCGCTTTATGCAAGTTTCTTGCACTTAGTTGTGTGTGGTGTGTAGTGTTTCCACCGGCCTCCCATTAAGCGTTCTAGCGGCAAATCGTACTTATTTTGACTGTCAAAACTATGATTGCCTTCGACACTGAAGGGGCATTAATCCTGCATTTGGTATACGTACGTTTTTCGTCACTATTTACGCACAGGAGTAATTGTTTATGTAACACCCAGGTAGCTCGCATAACTCTGTAATTAGCTTCCCTCCATTGTGCTCATAGACCCCGGCGCCGCCTAATTGAACTCTCAAATGGAAGTGCATAACCATTCACGTCCCGAAAACAATGTATGTGAGTCCGTAAGCTTAATACTCCCCTTTGAACCGAAGTCATTAGGCGTCATTTACTGGCTCACATTTGTTAGCATAACACAGTTTCGCTTATGAAAGGCCACGACGACTGCATTAATCCTGCTGATTGTGTCACAATCTTCCTTGCTCATTACTCACACCTCCTCCGTAAACAGGTGTCGACCGTCGGGGACACGTTGCCCCCATCAGCTCCCACTGCTGCCCACCCACAAGACTTGCAAGCCAGTCTGCTCCGCATTGGGATTATAATTCGCCCATAAACTGGTATCTTCGGTGATTACGACAAATGCATAACAAACACGCACGCAGGACCTTCCCCCGTCAAAAGCTCAAGATACAGACGGAAGGATACACTTTTACTTTTTTCACCGACCCTCATTCCGTGATTTATTCGACTGCGATTACCCCCGGCCGGTGTTCTTGTGTATCAATGAAGCCATCAAACAGAAACTATTTACGTGCTTCCGCACCATTGCCCGGTGCCCAATACTGTCGTCTGGAGCCCAAGGCAGGCAGAGGGAGCGAGTTCGTTGACGAATCGTCACAATGTCCGACCTCCATCCACTTAAATGGAGAATAAGGGAACGGCCACCCTCTTCCGATTAACTGAATGTGTGCATGTGCGTGGTTAAGGCCAGCTCCGTGAAGACGACCACTCTGTCGACGCACGCACGGTCGGTCGGTGCGCCGCTAAGAGATCAATCGAATGTAATCATTGAATGTTTACCTAGGAAAATCAGGGTGAATATCGAGCCGGGAGGATACGTAGGAGATTAAAGTTTTTTGTCGTTTCCTATTCTTCGTTGGCGCTTCCGTTAAGGGTTCATTTACTTCGATATCGAATTTCGGTTCGTTGTTCTTCAAGTTATATGGCATCTAAATGGAATCAATGGAATCCCACAACAGGCTCAAATTTTACCGACTCAATGAAAGGCAAACACCGAGGGCGGGGAATTAGAACGACGCCAACAATTAAAGGCGAAATTGAGGACGGAAAAGGACCGAAGGCATTCTTTTGTGATTGGGTGGGGCTTAGGGCGGAAATTTAAAGAGCTTCTGCTCGGCTGTTAAAGTCGCTTGGCGTAGACGTTCAGGCAGAGTGCCAGGCTTAATGTTGATTTTATGGGCACGACTATTGCATGGTGCCACTGAAAGGGGGGCAGAATAGTTTTCTGGATGGCATAAAGATAGGCGGGGGCATGTGGGGACTGGCGTTTGCTTGCTCTGGGTGGTAGGTTTTTCATGTCGGGGAGCGGGTTAAGGAAATAGGCAGAATCAACTTCAGCTGATCATGAGGATAAGTCGGTGGCACTGTTTCCAGGAAATAAAGTTCAACTTTTACGCTTGAACAGCGGAGTCAGTGCTGTTTTTAACCTTCAGTAGTGGCTTCTTGTCGCAGCCTAAGTTGGGCTTAGAATACGGAAAAAAATCAAAGCTCTCGGATTGTGATGATGTGTCCAATGAATACGAATACTGTCCGTTCGAAATTCACACAACACAACTACGACCGCTACGACATGTGAATAAAACTAATGAAGGATGGAAAGGTACTACAAATGAAGAGTGCAGTAAAATGCATGGAGTGTAAATAAAACCATGCATTTAAGCCTAATTAATTTAGACTAGTGTCCTTAGGTTTATTAAAACCAACAAAAAGTTATAAACAAAACCTTAAAGAAACTTCACATATATACGGCCCACCCGGGGCTGAATATGATCCACCCTGTTTTTGAGGGGAACCGTTGTTGCTAATTCTCAATACGGCTGCCATCACACCCTCATTCCGCCAAGTCTTCGTGGTTTTGGACCTTATTTGGACATTTTAGCCATCGAAATAAAAATAAAAACAGTCACTTTAGGTTAAGGGCAGTCACACTTAGGTCAGAGTTGGCTCATTGTGGTACCACGCGGATTGCCTTTTCCTAACACCTAACATAACATGATGCCCAGATTTCTTTTGTTTTAAGACAGACGGTGCCATCTAGCCATTTGTCATTAGTGGTTTTGATAGTGCGAAATTTTAGAAGGTGGTAGGCTGTAGTGATCGGCATGAAAGGTGGTACCCCTGCTATTGATAGGGAGGAGGTTGTACCACACGTGGCGAGTTCATCGGCTTTGCAGTTGTGCCTGGTATGTCACAGTGTCCCGGCACCCATATGAGGTGAATGTTAAAATGCTCAGCCAGCTGGTTAAGAGACAGCCTGCAATTAAGAGTAAAACATGACATTGTCCAGTCGTGATTCGACACTCTCATTTACATTTTTTAGCACACATCACAAACTTTACTTAAAAATGTGATATCACAAACACTAACACAGAATTTAGTCTTCGAAAACCGTAACCATCTTAGCAGCATATTTGATTCAAAAAGACTTAAGGAAAATTACCAAAAAATTACAACGAAAGTTGAAAAACGAAATACCTACTTTAATTCTCAAGGCCTCCCGCTCTCCTCCTTCATGCAACTGTCGGTTCGAAATAGAGTGAGACCTTTTACGCGCAGTGTTGAGTTAAAGTCGGACACATAAAGGTGACAAACTTATTTTGTTCTAAGCAGTTTTCTCTCTGTTGGGTAAGCCCTTGTGTTCAGATAATAATGAAAGAAGGTATGTCTGCAAAAGCTTTTCTTGACAGCGAATCATCTAATCAAAGGCAATCTCACTTGGCCTTAACAACTGTGGGATAGAGAACCCAACGATGGCTTTCATCCATCAGCGGGGAATCCACTCAATGTCTGTGCAGTAGCGACTAAGATGTTGACAAAGTTGACAAGAAACATGCGAACTTAGCGGAAAATCGAGACTTCTAATCCGCCACCTTCACTTAAATTTTGTTGTTAAGCAAATAGCAGCCAATAGAGTCCTGAGTGGGGCGAACTTACTATCGTTTACTCAATCGTTCTTAACGAATTCAACTCCCTTTCCAACGACAAACACGAGCACCCTTCCTCCCCGAGGAATTGTTTAGCGATATTTTGCGAGGAATAAAAATGATCGCTTTTCTCAATCGACTTAAGTATCATCATGAGCTGTGCGCTTGAGTTAGGGAGATAATGGGCAACAATCGAGGGTGGATCAGTGAGGAAGTCTAGACGTGATCTTAAAAAAAAAAACACCAAAGAAGAGCGGCAGCATTGCAGCGTCCATACGTGTGTCATAAGGATCAGAACAGGAACTAGAACAAGAACTCCAAACTGGTTTCCGGGCTAACTGTTGAACTTTAGACAAATATTCGCACTTGTGAACATAGCCAAAATTTACAAGAGAAAACCTAAAAAGTTGTATATGCCTTTTTCGTCGACTTTCTCCCTGCTTTTGCCTTTATACCTCCTGAAGCCTTTTTTTATAAGCCATACGGTTAAGGAATCTGAACAAAATTAGTAAAGCATGGTGAGCTTTGAACAAAAATAACTCAGCCTGTGTTTGGGACGGAAGCAATCTATCAGAGGAGCTTAGCACAATGCGTGCTGAGTCGCTTTTCTTTTAGCCAGCTGCCTCCAATTTCACACTCCAAGTTAGTCCAGTAGTTTGTCCCACTGGACAGAACGCAGAACCTGGAGAGTCTTTGACTCCGAACCAGTGGCACAACGCAATAGTGGGCGACTGCGAAGCTGATGGCGCACTCAAGTGGGAAAGGACCTCAACCAACTTGGCGTGCAAAATTTGAGGCAGCTGACTAGGGATTGTGGCAGCTAGAGAGGCTTGCTGGCTAAGGGCCAGTGTTCTCTCCGAAGAAAAAATACTGAAAAACAAAACAAACAAACAAATTGACGTCAAATAAAAATTGCAAATTTAAAATTAATTTTTTCTTGTGATATGGTACAACCACCTGGAGTAATGTGTGACGTGTCCACTTATATGCTAGTCTCCTATTCAATCTCTTATTTAGCAGCATTCATAATGTAAATGTTCATATCCGTCTCCATGCCCCACCAACCCTACTCTGTTATGATCAATCCAGTCACCAAGTTTCGTACAGTAAGCACCTTAGACACAGCTTCGCAAATATCCAAGCTCCATTTATCTGTGTCACAAAATAGTTTACATCGCTTCATAGAGACCCGCTGGTGTAAATAAAATCGCACAAGAATATAAATCCATCGGAATTGGGTCGCTCAAACCTCCCTTGCACATTATTCTCCACCAGAGCCTTATCCGCCTTGCGTTTCGTATCCAGCGAGCCTAACCAGTAATTCCAGCGTATGCCCCGTCAAAGCGCAAATTAATATACTCTTAGAAAGCATTAACTGCAGTTTGCGTTAATGGAATAACTTTCTCTCTTAATTCAGTTCACTGATAAGCGTGTAGCCTTAATCCAATTCCCGTGCCGGGTACAAATGAAGCAACACGCAGAATGGACGCGGCAAGAATGTATTATAGGTACGATAGCAGGTGACGGCAGATCCTGCTCGCAGTGTGCCGGAAGTGTAATTGGAAATTAATTGAATTGCGAGATTTCCCCTACGATCCATTTTCAGACACAAGTTTACGATGTTACGTCGTAAACGCACACGACGCCGCCTGTACGAGTTCACTGCTGACAGGATGTCGTATATTATTCATACGTGAACTTGATTGATGGTCGAATCATGTACCCAAACAGAAAGGAGAATTCAAATGATTGATTAGCTTATCGTCGCCTTTAAATACACTATTCGTGTGTTCATTACGGATGCACACCGACCTCGTTCGCATTCAATCTTGCGAAAGGGTTTTGTAATTAGCTAAAGATGCGTTCGACAATACACGGAACCTTACTTTGTCCGCCCGGGAATTTATATCGATTCCCGAGTAAAATGCAAAACGACGTCACTTCAATAACGACGCCGTGTCACTTTATATTCTCTATGGATGCAGCAGTTTCAAATATTTACGATAGAGCATGTTCGGGTGCACTTTGTGGACGCAAATTTGATTAAAATCGCCGTCACACATGACAAAAATGTCAATGATTCAATTGCGAGCACCTTATAAACCGAATTCACCGACCTCCACAAAAATCCACTGCATATCCGGATGACCCGACCCAAGTGAAAGCAATTTGAAATGCGCCTCCATCCAGCACGACGATGCAGTTTTTTTTTCCCCTGCCAATAGATGTTAAATTTAACGAGATGCATTTAGTGCTTTATGATGCTTAGCCCCGCCGGCTCTGCTTTGACTCACAAAATACGAGAGGTAATGAAATTCAAACTCATTATCTCATATTCGGCCGAATTTTTGATTGGATTTTGATAAATTTGATCCGTTTGTTGTAATCGCATTTTAAATGCATGACTCTGTGGAGTTCGCCGAGCAGACACAAGCGAATGTAATTTCATGCCGAGGGAGGCACTTTAGATTCAAATTTAATTTTGACCTGGCGTTAATTTGTGCACATTTATGTGCTGTTGGTTTGGTTTTTCATAGATGAGTGAAGGATGTTAGATTATTTTTTTTTGCAATCCTGAAATTTTCAAATGTAGGTTCCTTTTTACATTTAATGGTTGCTGAGTGGTGGAAATTGATGCTTGGAAGGAGGTGCCTGCCCCGACAGAGAGGACGGCGGCAGGCTTGTGATTGCACGTCTCACCATTCTGTCAAACCACCAATTTGCAAGCAAAAATTCTAGAGCCTACAGCAAGCTTAGACAGAAGATAGACTAAAATATTCGAAGATCAGTATAGCCTAATACCCCAATGCAGGCCGCGGCTGGACAACTTGTTTTATTAAAATGAAGAAAGAACGGCGAAGACTTCACGGAGCAAAGCAGGCCAACCTAAGTTAAGTCCTTCCACCGATCTGGGATCATAAAGGACGCGAAACTACGCCCGTTGACGCGAACCTACACCCTTCTCTCAGAATCGCTTATAATGTGAAGGTGAACCTTACCCCGGAGAAAAATGCCTATCATCGCGCTGAAAAGACTGCAGTGACTGTTTGTTTATGCCCTTTTGAGCTCTACTGGCCTAAGAGTGACTGACTTAACAATCAGCCACTACATCCTACTCTTTTGAGCAGATGAACTTGTTGCCAAAAAGCTTGAGAAACTCTTATGACTTCAGGAAGCAAATTGTTTTCCGTACATCCACACTGTGGGACTTTGACTGCTCATCAGGACTGTCTCCCACTCGACAACAGGCCGATTTATGATCCATCCATCTGTTTCGCGATTAATCGAAAATAATGGTAGCAAACAGTCCAAATGCGAGTCTCACCATCACACACGCTGGTGACCCACGGAAGGCCTCAGCCGGAGCTATTGCTGCCTTCTTTCGCAACGTTCTGGGGGCTAAGCTGCTTCAATTTGCGTCCTTCTGACGGATGTTCGGTTTTCTTCCCCATCTCGATCGAGTAAAGTGGAATCTGACGACCTTGCTTGCTGAATCGCTGTTTTCTGGCATCAGACTCTATTCGACTGTTTTTACCATGCGAACATCATTCTGTAAATTAAAGACAATACGGGCCTGACTTCTCCATTCACTTGTAGTGGCATCGTGCCACGTTTGAACGGAGACATTTCTGGACATTTGGTGGATGATGGTCATTGACTCGAAAGGGATGAATCTCTGAATCTCACTGACGTCTAGGTGTTGTCTAGCATGGCCACGTTGTTGTATACGTAACATTGTGCATCTGGACCAGGAGGCAGTCCTAAGAGGTTTCTAGCTACACACTGAAACGTGGTTTTTTTTATTTTATTTCACGCGCTTTTCGCATCTGCTCAATGGCTGTTGACAACTCCTTCTTTATACTCCAACTTATGGGTATAAGTGGCCGTCGGCATGTAGCGATATCTACGTGTCGGATTGTGGTTGCGTGGTGTCTAAGGCAGACTCTACATATACCAACCAACTAAACTTGCTTCCTGGGAGCAGGAAGCCACCCCGCCTAGATAATAAAGTCAGCCTCCTCTTTCCGAACACCCCCCTGCAAAGGACACTTCTTTTTAGGTACTATTCTGACAAGCCTGACAAGTCAATCAACTAAAAGCAGGAAACTATACCACTTCGCCAAGCTAATACAGCAAGCCTTCTCTCTACGAACACCCCTCTGCAATGGACATTTCTTATTAGGTACTATTATTCATGGACACCGCAAGAGCATCACTTTATTGTGTAAATCATTGCTTTTACAACGGATCTCCTTTGTGCCAGACACAGGCACCCGCTCAGCAGTTCCACCCCTATTAACGGACACAAGAAGCAAAAACTATCGACATGCGAAATAATACAATACATAATATGGGTGGCGCTACAGCCCGTAGAGCGCCAGGGCGTATCTTCTCAGCAACCACTCATGTTGTGCGCACTAGTGTTCCCTCACGAGTGGAAGGGATCTACAGTTTTATGCCGACTCTGGACGGACAAGTTTGAGAAGCTCTTTTGGACAGGAAATTGGCAGGAGAGGACCAGGAGACAGGTGGGCCGTGAAAATTGCTTTTGTCGCACAGAGCAGGAATCGAACCAACGGTGAGGTTGGGGTCGAAATCGTCATTATAAGTCTAAAATCGCAGTCGATCTCGATGTGTACATCGAAATGCTTTCACAATATCGTTTGTTTAAATCATCTCCCACATAAAGTAGCTATTCCCTCTGAAATTGACAATTTGACATAAGCCTCATTGTCGTCGAGCACATTATTTTCAACGCATTATTTGGGGTAACGTTGGGAGAAGAATTCGGCGCTCGAATCGTTTCAATTCGTTGCACAATATTCAGAATTCTATCTCTTAAAACCACTTTTATTCTGCAGAACCTTAGAAATGTGAATAACTCAACTAATTGATCAGTATTTCGTGATTCTATTTTGAAATGCGCTAAAATACTTCGAATGATATAATATTTTTGGTTCGTGCGAAAGTCTGCACATAACATCTGCCAAATGTCCATACATCGCTATACACTTTTTGTTAACATTCTTCGTCACATGAAAGGTCATAGCAGAGCAAGCCCAACATTTTCAGTCTACTATCCCACGAAAAAACTGCATTTTTCATGAGTGGCCAGGTCTGTATTTCGAGAAATCACACCTCCAGCCAATCCGTCACTGTTTCACCAACTGAACGGGATGCAGAATGCCACACACCCACAGAGGCAAAGCAAACAAAAAAAAATGAGTCAAATTAAATTCCGAAAATGATGTCCCGAGGACACTGGCAGCCCGACAACCACACCAAACTGTCACGTGTTATGGATGGAGCGGTTGTTTCACTATTTGTCTTCGGTTTGCCGAGCCCCAGATGCCGCAGATTTGTTTGCGTACGCAACCAGACGAATGGAAATAAGCCTCATCACTCAGAACAAGTTTCTGTGGAAACTCATAATGATGCTGTTCGCTCATTTCCATCACCCAATCAAGGACGTGTGCGACTTTCTGTGCGGTCTGCAGACTTCAATCCCGGAGGCAATTGAACCGAATAAGCATGCAAAGGGTTCAATTTATGCAAATTGTGATGCGAAGGGGTTGCGCATGGACCCACCCAATACCTCGAATTGCCTCTAATGAAAGTGTGCACAGTTTTCTTCTATTTTTCGACCGAATTTTCTACACCTGCTTCGATGATGACCAAAGCACTTTTATCTGAGCACCCCGTGCGGGTGTGTAATGACAAATGACCGCCCAGAGTGCAACGATGACACCAAACCTGAAACGACACCTCTTAAACGTTGACAGCGGCAGTACGCAGGGCCTCGGGAGAGCATTCAGTGTTACATGTGCCCATTAAGTGCGTGACATGTGCGAATGAAACGATGTGGCGGTTTTGGCGAAATTATAGCCCCTCGACAGTGCATGCATGTGAAGCAGCAATTACCATTAAGCGTCAACCTTGGCTAATGGCATTGCGATGGTCACAACAATGCCACGTGAGACCTACACAATTTGCAACCACAGTAAACTGATTTCTCGCCCACCGCCAGTGCGGTTACGTGATGCACATCAAACACAAATGCTTGACCAGAATTAAAATCCAGACGACCCTCCGTGGTTTTTGTAAACCATCCCAGGTATTTTACGCACAGCAAATTGGTCCTTATGCGAATGACGTTGCCGTCGCTCCGCAAAGGATAATGAGAGACGTAGACTGCGTCTGTGTGGTTCGGACTGTGGGAGAACCCATTAAAATGACCATTTCGCATTTGATAGGTTTTCTGTGGAGAATATTAAAATAACTCTGAACAAGCAAAAGGTATGACAGGTGATTAATTAATGTGAGTTATGCGACCAGAAGGGTTGCCTGCTCGTGATGCTGCCTCTAAATGGGTTTTCATGAAGACAAAGATCTCGCCGTGTGTCGGCGTGTATATCCGGAGGAATAAAATGGTCCTTAACCCGCGGGGGCGCCATTGCTCGGGCCCGCCTCTGCTTGAGGTTAACCTTGTAAGTTTCTGATGCGTGAATGAAATAAAATGACAAATTCGATTTGTGTCTAATGGACCTGGCGGATGGGAAAATCTAATTACAAACTCGCTCGTGTCTTTTATTTGAGTCTGTTTTTTTTTTTTTTCTTTTTTTTGTCTTCCTCTGGTTTTTTCTGATGACGGGTAGATATATATTTTAGACTGAACAAAGGGCACTTCGAAGTCTGCTAAGGAAGGTGTATCCATTGATGGTACATTGCAGATGTTAGGCGGTCGGTAAGTACCACAAAAGCTTGAAAGAGTATGGAGCTTAAGTTGCCCGAGCAAAGAGGGGAATCCGACGGAGAATATGAAGATGTAATTTTGACGGCATTGCAAGTTAAAAACAAATCCTAATAAAAATGAGCAGAATGCGGGTACTCAGGTCAACGCCTACAGGTACACTGGGCATTGTACTGCATTTCTAAACGTTGATATTTACGGGAAGCTTGTAGACTAAGAGAAGGTATTAGCTGGGCTTGAACTCACTCACAATCCAAGGATTCAAGGATCCACGGTACAGTGCTTTATTTCTCTTATCTACAAGAAAGACGCCGATAGTCTGCTTCTTCTTTTTTGGCTTTCGATTCCGAAAAGAACTCACTGCAAGCTGAATATGGAGCTAATATAAAATTCAAGGTTTAGCATGGTCACCAATACAGTGCTTTATTTCTCTTATCTAGAAAGACGCTGATAGTCTGCCTTCATCTTCTTTTTCTTTGGCTGGCGCTACAGTCCGGGGTGAACCTGTGCTTCAGTCAACATTCCTCTTCATTTATCGCGGTCTTGTGCTAGTTGCTTCCAGCCACGCACGTTCAACTTATTCAGGTCCCCTTCCAGCTGCGTGCGCCACCTTTGGCGTGGACTTTCTTTACCGCGTTATCCCTCGGGGCTGTATTCGAAGGCTTTCCGGGCCGAAGCATTGGTGTCCAATCGCTCGACGTGACCTAGCCATCTGAGATAAGAGATTCGAACTCGTTTGACCAGGTCGATGTCGCCGTACAGCCCGTACAGCTCGTCGTTCAGTCTCCTCCCCCAAACACCATCCGTACAAACGAGACCGAAGATAATTTGGAGGAGTTTCCTCTCGAAGCTACCAAGAATATCCTTGTCCGCTTTAGTTAGTGTCCATGGTTCTCCGCCAAGCACCATGACTGGGACTATCAAGGTCTTGCATAAGGGTTCTTGGTTCTTCGAGAGATGGCTTTATTCCTCAGTGGCTTACCGAATGCGAAAATGCAGCGGTTGGCCAACGTGATCCTCCGATTTATCACCGCGGTGGTATCATTACTTGTATTTACTTGGGAGCTTAGGTAGACAAACTATCTCAATATAGTGACGTTCTGTCCAAGACGTCGGTGTTGGTAGACCTTTTACGTAGACAGCATACACTTTGTCTTACCCTTTTTAAGGTGTGTAAAACTGTAGACAGCTAGCCAGATATCGCGCTAGTTGGAGAGGAATGTTCGTTGAAGCCCAGGTCCACCCCAAACTGTGGCGCCACATAAAGAAGAAGAAGAAAAGTCAGTCGTATCCTCACCAAAATCTCTGACGGCTCAGGTATATATTATTTTGGTTTTGTGTGAAAGGGAAGCAATTTAATTCAATTATTTCCACATCATGCCTGACAAGATCCTTGACAACTCAGTGGCCAAGGCTAGGTTCACTAGATGTTTCAACAATTCCTCCAATCACTTGAAACCAAGGAGCTGTCACTGCTGTCACAGCTATCCTCAAGAGAATGGCTACACAATCAACGTCTTTAAGAGAGCATCACGTTGGGCAGCCTTTCTTTTTCGAAGTAATTATGGATCTAGTCAAGCTCGGCTTCAACGTGATTAGTCTCTGCAGTGTACAGTCAATGATGCCAGTCGCTGTTTCTTTGGTGAGGCAATTGAGTAACAGAGCCTCTTTCGAAGGACTATGCTCTTGTGTAACAAATGAGTAATTCTGTTGTTTCGCACAGAGGCATGGCCACGCAGTTGAAAAAGTCATTGTCCACCCCCAGAGAACAGTTCTGATTGCGTTCTTTCATTTATTGTAAGTGTTGTCGTGCCTTTTTTGTTAAAATGACCTTTACTCGTCTCTATCCAGCCCACGAACTGATTGAGGGGCAATAGTAAGAATTTGGCCCTGCCCACCTCAAGAAAATGAAAACCATTACAATCCCCGTCCTAACTTTTCGATTTGAAGACCGCAACAAAGATTCCATTCAAGTCCCATCGCCGCTCGTCATCACATCAGCTGACGACCAATAACACCCTCGCATCGTCGCGGATTAACCCAAGATAATCATATGTCATGTGATAACGGCGTGTGATCAAATTGGCACTGTTACGCACTCGATGGGTTCTTAATATTGATTTCGTCCGAGATATCCGTCGCGTAAGTGGGCTTAGAGGCCATAACACACTCGTCATAAGCCTTAATTAGAAACCACAGGATTACGGACATCCCAATACAAATCTCCATCACAGTCGCTCCCCGCATTGTGTGCCCATCAAATAAGCACACTTAACATTAAGATCCACTTCGTAGCACACACCCACTCACTCGCAGCCACAAGCCAGTATCTCATTAATTTTTGCGCACACATTTCATCTCAAAGTGATACATAAACTGTATGCGCGTCCCATTAATCGGAATTAGTTCTAATACTCGTATTTCGTATGCCCCTCCTCATGTTTTCTCTTCTTTCATTACAGGATCTCAATCTACATCCTCTCATTCACCTTCATCCACGGCTTATTCAGACGTCTGTGCCTCTTTGAGACTTCATCCAGAACTCTGTGGAGCAAGCAAAAACACCAAAACTTACATCCGGCCGCACATGTAGAAACGCTTATGCTCATCACCCCCATCCGGCGCACACACAGACGCATCAGCGATAACAATAGAGTCATTATCCATGCCAACCGCACAGCACGCGGGATCACAAACACACTAAGCACCACACCACACGTTGAGACGCTGCGTCGTCGTCGTTTTGGAAAAGTTTTCCCCCTCTCGCAGGATAATGATATCGCGGAATTCTGATTTCTAATTAAAAACTCAGATTTCGATGGATTCCCAAGACGGTAACCCAGCAAAAGTGACGACAACAAACAGCACAAAGACAGCCTCGTTTCGGCTTGGCGAACGGGTTAAACTTGCGCCGCGCATAGAGACGGCACTCTTGATGAGGGACTCACACGGTCTCTTGAATGATATTTAATAGGACCGTATCGTGTATCGCGTGGTAATTAAATTTCACTCACAACTGACAGCAGAAGACATTAAAAAGCCGATAAGAAGTTTGTGTTCGGTCTTGCTTTAATTTGTGCGTGTTTTTTTTTGTTTTTTTTTTTTTTTACTTTTTTCATAACGGCCAACGCGGGGGTTGTAGCGGATAAGAGGACATTCAGACGTGACAAGTGTTTGAAAAACGATTTCAAAGTGTTTTGTGGATGTATTTTGTTTGGAAAGGGGCCCGACAACAACAATACGGAGGGCCTCAGGAGTGCATTGGCCCGTCTACGAAACAGAACGGGCCCCTCACTTCCTTCCAATAACCCTTCCAATGGACAACCCCAAAATGTAAGTAAACCACTCTAAATTATTCATGTTCTTGCGTATTTGACTTAGCTACATTCTGGTCTTCCCACTTCCGCCAGCACATTAATGAGGCACTCTTGCAGGCGAATCGATTAAGGCGCCACTTCGTTTCGTCTGTCTAACCTCTCACGGGTTTTCTGGCTCAGCAGCATATTTTCTACTTAATTACCGAATTTAATTTTCCAGCAGCCGGAGCCGTTCGTGGCAAGGCGAAATGCCGCGCAATAAATACTGATCCTTATTCAAAGCATCTGCCTTAGTGGCGGCATACTTAAAAGCAAATGCTTGCCGACTCAATGAAATGGAACTCATCCAATAAATGAGCCGTGTTAAGCGAAACTCGGAGGGAACACCCTCAACCAGGAGCAGTGGATTCTGCTTATTTTGCTCTTGAAAATGAGGAAAACTTACAGACACACGAGTGGGTCTTTAACAATTTACAATGTGTGCAAGACCGTTGCAATCAAATGAGCGGAAGCAGTGACAATGTACTTCACGGGGAAGTTGCCAAAGAACAGACGAGGCCACAGGCTGAACTCGTAAAATGAGTCCACTCAAGTTATTGCTCTCCGAGCTCCTCATTGGCGACGGAGTCTACGCCTCTAGTTGGCAGGCGGCGTTTTGATGATGCAATTGAAGAAGATTGAAATACGATACCTTTGTTGAACTTTTGAAAGTAAGCGAAGTACTCCCCGATGGCATCCATTGTCATCTTCATAATGCGCACGTAGCCTCGCAGCAGTTCGAGGGGGTGTACCTTCTGCGCTTCAATGGCTGCCAACGCAGTGAAAGACTGTTGATTCACGTCGGGTGCTAAATAAAACGCAGCTTTACGAGGAAACTCGATCCGTTGTTAGGTGAAGAATTCCGTTTTCCATTGGAAACGTTTTATTTATTTCTGGTTGTTTTTTTATTCAATTTTATGGCAATATTCTGAAGAAAAAAAAACCCTTTTGAGAATATTCCACTAGGTGGGGTACTTGACATTTTTTTACCGTCGCATCATTACGTGGCGGTGAAGTGGGGTAACTCCAGGTTTCTCGGCGACCTGTGATGACTGTGGAGACCCGTTTGAAACATCAAAGTCGTGGCTTGTGCCCAACCAGAGCTCCTCGTGGATTTATCTCTTTTTCTCCTTCTCAGTCCGATGTCCAGAGGTCCTGAAGAGGCGCTATCGGTAGACAACACACTTCGCTTCGTCCCAATGGAACACAATTTCCCTTCGCCGGGCACAAGGTCGCTCCTGAACGCTTTCTTTCTTTGTTGACAATACAGCTTCGATCTAAGTGGGAGATGAGCTAGATATTACATGATTTCCAGCCAGTTCCTCCAAGTTGGTTGACCACCTTTTGCCACACCAATTTTCGTCAGCCGTCACCATCCGCTTCAAGAGTGGATTAATGTTATTGCGATGCAGCAATGAGTCGCTTCTTTCTGTACCCAGCCTCGTCTAAATGGTTATTTGTGCACTGATCAGCTCCTGGCCATTCAAAATGTTCTCCTTGAATTCGCAGTAAGACTCTTCAAACTCATTTGATATCGCACCCACCTCAACTTTAATGAACAAGACAAGTCAACGCGAGTCGTCTGCTAAGAAAATGCAAGACAGTATAGGTATATCCTCTAGGTTAGGTTAAAGTGGCTGACGGTTGTACGAGAGAGCAAGAGCCATACCATAGAGCTTACACGCAGGTTGCCTATTCCGCAATCCAATTTGATGAAACGGAGAAGGTGACCGACTTTTACGTTGCTTAGTAGGTTTCTAGAAGTCCGTACCCACGGTATGGGAGAGTACTACAGTTGCATAACGATTAGCGTGTCCCTTCTCAGCAGCTTCTGCAGATGGGAGGCCTATCCTAAAGTCGTGAGAACCAATGGCCTGTTTTAGCGTCAATGAGGGTTCTAAGATTAGGCCAGCTTATATTTATCAGGTAAAGTAATCGTTTTGGGTCCAGCATATCTGTTTATAAATAGATAGAAGATGCTTTCATTTCATTTATCGCAAGTTTCAGTTTCGAAAGTGAAGAAGTATCGACCGCAGATCAAGTTCTTCCTCAGGAACAAGGAAGAGGTCCAGCAGATGAGCGCTTTTATCCAGGCCCTGTCCACTCCTTCAGGGATACTCTTGATACATCTTCACAAAGAATTGATCCAATTTTGGCATTCACAGCTTATCTGCAGACGACGAGAGCGTTCCAATTAAGTCCACACCTCCACTTGCAAGCAACTTTCCCGACTCCCTTCATCATGCAAGGAACACCCACCCACCCGAAAAAAGTGGAGAGGCTTGTTGAGTGTGGCTCAGGTTGTAGAATAAAGAAGAGCCCGCACTGATATTTTCCAATCGACCTGCTCACATAGGCTCTCAGGCTCCAACACAAGACGTCAGTGAAGATACTGCATACGATATTCACCAGACCTATAACACCTACCGTGTTGGTACAGTTTAGAATGTCTCCTTTCTTTAGATAAATCGCAGGAACCCAGAACCAAAGCACCAATCACAAGAAATGCGACTCGGTTTCTGTGAATAGGCCAACCTTTTTGCACAACAAAGCGACCTTCACATATCCTTGAATTTCCATAATCCTCAATTTCCGAATACAAAGGCAAGAATTCAGTTCCAACTCGCACAGTAATTGATGCGTAACATACGTCCAGGCCGTATAAGAACATAAACATCGCCTTGTTATGCAAATCAAGGGAACCCCACAAGTTATGTCGAGCAATCTCACACCCAGAGTGAGCTGCTTTCATTGTGACGAAACTAAATGAAAGTGGTCTCAGATCCTACGCGCACTGCCATCAACAATGACAGAGAAAATCAGCTCCACTCTTAAGCTACCCAAGGAAATTCCCGCGACTCCCCGAGCAGACGGAAAATGAGGAAAATTGAAAATTCTAATTGCTCCAATCATAATCAATTTCTGTTGGAACACAAAAAAAAAAATAAAACCTTGGCGGTATCCTGCAGCCTATAAATTCACACAGCCTTCCATTATATTAATTAATTCCATTCCTTAGCGTTCATTTTCAACAAGGTGAGGTGTGAAAAATTATTGACAAGCCAGTGCCATGCCCGCCAGGTCGTTCCAAGCTCCAACGGTGGATGTGCGCTCCACGACAACGGCAAAGTGGATCCTTTTGATGTTTTACATTGCTGCGTCGAGAAGGTGGCGGTGGTGGTTGTACCGTCAACCCTCGTCAACCGCCAACACCAGTGGTCGTCACTTCTCTGAGGGAAAAAAGGTCACAACCCACCGTCGAGACCCCACAAATGAACTGGGGACATCCGCCTGCGGCCGAGTTGCATGTGGTAGTGCCGAATATTTTCGTGAGCATAATGAATAGTCCAACTAACACTAATGCAACGGTGGTGCTTCGCTGTGGTGGGGGTATTGTCGGCACAAGATGGTGGCTTTTTGTTAAGTGGTCTTGAGAGGTTCCTCACTCTGGCATTCAATTAAAGCAAATAAATCGCTCGTTTAATTGGAGTATACACATAAGTGGCGCTACGGAGCGCACCGATTTGTCAAGACAAGGACAACGGAGTCTGCCAGAGTAAATGAGCAGACATGAAAAGTTTCCAGCTTCCATCGTGGTGTCTGTGTGCGATGCTCGAAATGGATAATGTGTTTGTTTTTTGGAAGACTGATTAATATTTTATCACCGGCAAGGGTATTCCGGTCCATCGCTGTGTTGTTCTGACATCTTGAAGAAATTAATTGTCATTGCAGACATAAATTAGTCTGGTTTGATTTCGTGATACGACATTGCTTGCGTGCCCTGGCAAAAGCGAAACAAAGATGATGTTGCCACTCAAATGAAGCGCAGTGATTAAGGACTTACTGGAATGTCTTGAATTGCTTAAGGTCTCTAGGCTGTTGCCCCTTTGAGGTCTTTTGTACTGCCAGGCACTAACCTACTTTCGGTGGAGTTTCAAGGTCGCTTCTATGCTGAGGAACCTTCCACCAGCTCTTACCCCATAAGCACCAAATAACTCCAGCCAGATCCGGTTAAAGGCGAGACAGTAGCGAGTAGGAGATGTGCAGAGTCGTCGCTTCTCCACAAGGGCCGCAAGGGAGTTTTGTTGCTAAGGGCAACAGTGTAGTGGCCCATTATGTTGGTACGCCGATAATTCGAATGCAGTTCTTTCCATCGAAGGATAACAAAACTAACAAGGATTTCTTGTAGATGTATGCGCTTGGTCTGCCTCCCATCCTGGAGATGCATGCCACTTGTGCTCTCAAGAGGTCCTACTATCGATGAAACCCTAACCACACCGGCTTAAAAATGCGATTGCCACGCAAGCAATGCCATTCCCTCGTCTGATCTCTGAGCAACTTTATTTGCGACCTTATTCCTGCGACACCGTGGTTAAACCTCTGATCGCAATTAGACAGACCAGATTTGGGTAACTAAGCTATTCTGGAAGTGGTCAACGTTTTGGGTGCCGCTATGGTCCGCTTGAAATACGGACGCAAATTTACTTAACGAGGTATAAGGTCTGGTGTTGTCGCCCTCCAGCAAGACACATCTCCCAGGTCCTTCATTGGTCGTGGAGCCGTCCATGAAGATTGGAAACCATTTCTTTCTGGGACTATTAAGGTCTTATAAAGGGATACCTTGGTTCTTCGAGGGATGGCATGATTCCTCCAGACCCACTCGGCTGCTCGAGTAAATCTAAAGTACAAATATTTCTAACCGACTAACTACAAGCCCCTTGTATTGAAACGGAGGCGGCAAAAAAGGGTTTAGCGGTGAATGAGGGCAAAACAAAGTATATGCTGTCATCAAGAAAGGACACACAACATCGACGACTCGGTCAGAACGTCACCGTAGGCAGCTACTACTTCGACTTCATCTACCTTGGCTCCCAAGTAAATAGTGCGAACAACATCAGTACCGAGTTTAAATGCAGAATAACTCTTGCCAATCGCTGTTTCTTTGGGCTCAAGAGGCAATTGAGTAGTAGAGCCCTCTCCCGTAAGACCAAGCTCACATTATATAAGACCTTGATCACCCCTGTCCTGCTGTATGGCGCGGAAGTCTGGACTATCTCGAGAGCGGATGAAGACGCACTTGGTCTCTTCGAGAGAAAAGTTCTGCGTTCAAAGATTCAACCACGAATTGTAGGGGCTGTACAGTGACATGAATCTAGTCAGGCGTCTACGGATTCAACGCCTAAGATGTCTAGGCCATGTTGAGCGCATTGACAACACTGCTCCAGCCCAAAGAGTCTTCGACTCCGAACCAGTGGGACAACGCAATAGAGGCCTACCACGAACCCAATAGCGCACGCAAGTGGAGAAGAACCTCAACCAAATTGGAGTGCAAAATTGAAGACAGCTGGTTAAAGATCGTGCCAGCTGGAGAGGATTGTTGACCGAGGCCCAGGTTCACCCCGGACTTGTCCGCCACAAGAAGAAAAAGAAGAAGAACTACACGCCCCTAGGTTCTTAACTATGTAGAGCAATACGGCACTTCACATGATGCCCTGACTGCAGTCAGCGTCATCTCATTAGGAATTGTGTGTGTGTGTGTGATCAGCCACCGCATGATTCGGAGTTCCCTTTTAGATATCACGTTGTTTTCGAACCATGGCTTCTGCCTGAGGAACGCTACAGTGATCAGGGAGCTTCAGGGATATAGCAATGTTGAGATCTTGGGAATAGACAACAGCACTCCATTCGAGTCTTCGATCCATCTGTGGAAACACGCAGAGGATCATCCAAGATCTGCCTATCAGACATCCAGTCCGCTCCGAATAGTTCCAGTGTTGGAAGGTGGAGGAGGGTATTCAGTATGTCTGACGGAGTACTTCTCAGAGCTTCGCTGATGCACAATCAAGCCAATCTTTGTACTCGATTGAGTGCCTTGCGGTTGATAGCTTTGTTAAGTGCTGTCCATCAGGTGAGACCTGAGAATCCATACAGAAGTGTCAGCCTGACAATCGAGATGATCCATTTGCGATGCTTGGTTGTAAGCCCCATTTGCATCCAATGGCTTTTTTTCTGTTAAGAAGGACTGAAGATGCTCTCCTGATCCTTTCCTGGATGTTGAGCTTTCAATTAAGCTTGCTGTCAATCGTGAGACCCAGATACTTCGCACTGGCAGTTAGAAAGACTAAGCACATTCAAGAATTTCGGCGTAGAAACCTAGAAAAGCCTCAAGACTTCCAATCAAACTTCACTTCTAAGCTGTTTATATTTGTTTTCTTCACTCCCACATGATGTGCCATCAAATAAAGTGTTCAGTGTCACGAATCCACAACAACTGTTGCAGTTCAGTGAAATCTGCTGAACATAATCAATTTAATGGGAATTATTAAATTAAGCAAAGTTCTGCGCTTGTGTCAATTTCAATTAAGTCCTCTCGTCCTTGATTTCTCCCACAGTCCTCGTAGCTTACCCACGCGAAAGGAAATTTTCTAGTTCTCTGTTTAATGTTATTTCGCCCATCCTGCCCACCCTGCCTGCTTCCCTCAGCTCTCGCACTACAAGACGGTCTACAAATTGTGCTTGAGTCTCGAGCAGGAAGTGGAGGAGCCAACACCCATCGCACTGTGTCCAACGTAATTAAGTCTGCCATAAATTGAGATGCCGAAATTCAGATTGATTCGATTACGGAAAATTCGATATTTAAATCTTAAGTTCTTTACGGAATTGTTTTGAAATTCGAAAGTCCTTGACAGTAGATCCGATTAAGCAGGGAGCCGCAATGAAATTGATTGGTGATGACCTCAGGAGATCAATGGAGGCGAAAGCGTACACCACGAGCCGGTTGACAATGTGCCCATTCCGTTGCAGGAAGGCGCAATAATTCCGAGTGGGTTCCATTTGGATGATAACTTGTTCTGGATGCCAATGTCCCATGAGCAGCATAGTTTCCGTCACAATCGGCCTTCATAGCATCCCAGTCCTCACTGTACACACATCCGAGCGATTACTTAGATTGTCCTTCCCCCTCCCCACTCCGCCGTCGAAAACACATCCGCTCACTCAGAAAAAACACTTAGCCGCTTCCACAGAGGTATCAATCACACGGGCCGCAAGGACAAATAGCCGTTTGCAATGTGACCACAGATGGCCGTATGTTTGGGCAAAGTACATCCACACGGATGCGAGCGAATCCTCATGTGCGGAGTCAATTACCACGGAATGTATCCGGAGCGTGTGTGCATGTTATTGCTACTGTTTATGAAAACACCAAGAAATTTATCTTAAACTCGCCGCCTACGCAGCTGCTGTGCGGCTGGACGTCGTCGGTGGAGCACACCCCCGCAGAGCCCATTTCCGGACAAATGAGTTGAAATGAAAGTCAAGAAGGAAGTGAGGACAAATGAATACATGGGCGATTTGCTAATGGCAAGGGATGGGTAATTGTGTCCGAGTCGGATATATGACAGTCCTTTGCCGGTCAAATGAAATGTAAAGCAGACGCTCGGGTTGACACCCCTCGATTGTTGTGTGTTCTCCCGGCTTGGCGGTCAACTTCTCGATTGTGTTTGTTCGTCAATGGACAAGTGGTTCAGCGGGTGAGTGTCGAAACCCTGTTTCGGTTGCCCAATGTTTACCTGTTTGACGCTTCAACTAATCGAAGCGCCAATGGAGGACGGTGAGCGGGAAAATACACCCGCCGTCCGTTAATTTAATGTCAGCTAATTAACGTGTTCCTGACGTTTAGTGGTTTTGATGTACATGAAGTGTGTCGGGGAAAAGGTTTTCCAATCATCCCCTGAACACGTGTGTAGTCGCTCGTGCATAAAGCGCTTGGCGAGGGAAGCGGTTGTTGCGAATCGGCGCTCGTGTTGACAAGTGTTTTTGCGTCTGTTAAAATTTAATATGGCGTCCTTTACACGGTACCGTGCCCCTACCATCGTGTATCGCTTCAGGGTGGCAGCTCGTCAGCAATTAATTCATCGCAGTCTACTGTTGACAGAAAGGAAGGAGTTCGTCGGAGTATACATTGGAGCGAAAATCACGGATGTCTCTGGTGGTAGTCAAACAGGGAGGCGTGGCACTAGTAAACAGAGTCATGTGCGAAATGTCAGAATTTCTGTATATCAGCGAACCGTAAACAACTCATTCTGCAGTAATTACCTCCTTTGTAACCAAGCCGACAGTGGCGCATATTATTTTGTCAATCGAATCAGACCGATGTCGACTTGGTTTTGGTCCCACGCATCCATCAACGAAATCTGTGGTCCATCATGTCAGTGAAATGCCCTGACAAAATTTATTTTCCTTGTCTCGTCCTGTGGTAGATGCGTCATGTTAGCGGAGACATTTAAAAAACTGTAGCCATTGCGAATCGTAGAAAACTGGTGGCCCGCAACCCCAACACACATGAACGTCGACGTTTGAAAGTTCGATCCCTGGTCTGTACAATTTTCACCGGTCTCTCTTCACATCACCTCTGGCCCAGTAACTGTCTAGAAAAAGCTTCCCAAACTTGGCCGTTCGGAATCTGTCCCAAGCTGTCCCGTCCACTGGTGAGAGAACCACTGGTCCCCGTCCTCATGTTCCCACTGTTCGCCCACTTTTCAAAATCAAAAGCGCGACATGCCCATCTTGGGTGATTTTTTTTGGACGTGTTACAAGTGTTGTTCTTCGTGTGTGCAACAACGCCAAGTTCATGCCATTTGCAGAATCAGATATTCCATGCTTTCGATGGGTATTATCAGAACCATCCATCTGCTTCGAACCACCACTTTGGCGATGAAACAACATCCTGACACCTGACTCAATGGTTTTTGGCATGGACTCAGGGATGCATTTTGTGAAGGTCGTTCGAATTCAGTATTTGTGCCAAAAAGACAGTCGCTGGTGTGTGATAATGCGGGGGGCACTCTGCAGCATTACACAACACAGAGAAACAACTCTCGCGACACACTGCAGCGGATGCAAATCCAGCTCCTTTAAACCACTGCTCCTTAAAGACTGCTTGATGGATTGGATACGAATCGATGTGACGTGTCCGGCAAACCACGAGTGTTATTGTTGAGAATGGTTTTGAAGTGGTTCTTTGAGAACCCAATTAGCACTGAGTGCGGCGTCAAAGCCACAACCATGTGCTTCGAGAGCAGTGCTCAAGAACATTATAAAAGCATTCGAGGAAGGGTTTGCCTGGCCTGGTTAGAATGGACGAGGGGACAAGAAGTGAGTCAATGATTTCGGTTTTGCCGTGTTATTACAGCGAGGCCAATATGTTCTAGCCCGGTCGACCAGTGCCGCTTACTTATCAATGGGTTCACACCAACAAACATTCCTCTCAGTCCTGACCGGTTGGGTGATTGACCGATGGTGTTAGTGCTTCCATGAGCCAACCTGTCATCGGAATTAATTTGTTTAAGTTAGATTGAATAATGGTGCATGTACTTGTAGCATCGCATGCGATAGACAAGATTTTAGAAAAAGAAGATTCTTCACCAATCGCGCTTTAAGTTTGCACTGCCAAGTCTGTCCGTCAGTCACAAGTTGTCCGTCTAGTTTGCTTGCGGTAATTTTAGCAATGTCAGGACGAGACACATTTAGTAGATCATCAGGTTCTTGTCTACACTCCGTGTGGACCTGGGCCTTCACCAACCAGCCAGCACGATATTTCGCCAACTGTCTCCAGTTCTGCGCACCAAGTTGGCTGAGGCCCTTCTCCACTTGTGCGCACCATTGTGTGCATCCATCCTCTACATGACCTAGTCGCCTCTAGCTTAAGCGCTGGCTGGCTAATCCAGGTGCTGCACAGTTTGTGGTCGAATCTTCTTCTCGAGACGCCATCGACGCAAACGGGAGCAACGATCTTCTCAAACTTGGCCGTTCGGAGTCGGCAGGAAACTGTAGGTTCCTTCCACTCGTGGGAGAACGATAGCACGCACAATGCGAGTGGTTGCTAAAAAGCTAGGCTCAGGTCCTCTGCGGGCTGTAGCACTACCCATAACTTATTGCTTAGCTCAGCAGCAGGATGCCTCGAGCTGTTTCCAACACGGTGTTGCTTAAAATGGAGGCAGATCGAAAAAGCTGAAAGAGGTGGCGGCCTGACTGCAACTCAATCGATTCTCAGTCCGTTGCTTGCGCTTCCTCGGTTGAGAACCCATCAGCTAAGCAAACAATTTCACCATCAGAGTTATCCTTGCATACCGCCAGTGTCGACGAATGCATCGCTGACTCTTTCCCCAAACACCACCAGCAGCAGTGACACCACACAAATGCATTTAACCCACGCTGGCAACGGATGTATCCTGTGGGCATTTAAAAAATTGAGAGACACTCACGATGGTGAAGCCAAAAAGGTTGGGCACACAAAGTGAAGTACACTGTGTACAAAAATGGGTGTCAAGCTCTTGGTAGTGCAATGAAGTAAAGGAAAAAAAAGCATCAGAGGAGAAAAAGAGGAACGCAAAGCTTCACTGACAACACTGGTTTCAGATGAAAAGATCCTCGAATCCGAGCCTCCAGGTTCGATTAGGAGACCGAATGTGCTCTGAAAATACTAGGATATCACGGACGCACGACAGCCTTCAAGCACGTGAGGTAACCATGAGTCGCAGGTGTCTTGAAAAAATGCATACAGTTTCAAGTTAGCGCGCGAAGGAGACAAATTCCTTTCCTCTTTTTTGACCTCGTCTTGAATTTGACTGCTTAAGCATAAGGTCGCCGGTTATATTGTGCAATCTGAGGCATCCCACCTAACCAATATAACCTTAAAAAGTGTGATTTTTTAGCTATTATCTTTTTGGCAACACTTTTTAAAACAGCTGACTCACGTTTCGTGTTTTGTTTCACTGTCAAACATCTTCAGTTGGGTCTATAATTTAACCAAGAATCGTCCCACAAACGAACAACGCTTGCAAATTATCTATTTTTTTATCAAAATGCGTGCTCTGTTAAGAAAGTTCATCGCGCGCTTCTTCCTTTGTATGGTCAGTTTAATCGAACCACTGAAGCGGCTATTCGGGCGCTATATTGTGACTAAATTTCGCACCAAATTTACATTGTTGGACATTAAACCACCAACACGTTTACATAGAGTGCGCTCTGAAGAAAATATTGCAGCTGTATTGGCCAGTGTTAATGATGACCATCAATTACTGATTCGTCGCCGTTCGCAACATGGGCCTCTGTTATTCAACAACGTGGACAATTTTGCGGAAGGATTTGGGTGTGAAGCCTTTCAAAATACAGCTGGTACAAAAATTGAAGCCGAACGACCTACCGCAACGTAAAATGTTTGGTGAATGGGCTCTTGAAAAGTTGGCCGAAGATCCACTTTTTTAAACGTAAATAATCAGAATTGTCGATTTTTTTGAGTGAATATCAGCCAGAAGCATTGCAAGAGCTACCAATGTATGCAGAAAAAGTCACAGTTTGATGCAGTATGGGCTAGTGGCATCATTGGACCGTACTTCTTTAAAGATTATGCGAATCGTAACCAGCTACCGTGAGATGATATGCAACTATTTTTTGCCCAAAATGCAAGAGCTTGACTTGCATGACATGTGGTTTCAACAAGGCGGTGTCACATGCCACACAGCACGCGCAAGAATGGACCTCTCAATAAAGAGGCGAGTTCGGTGAACATTTTATTTCACGTACGGGACCGGGCAATTGGCCGCCTAGATCGTGCGATTTAACGCCTTTAGACTATTTTTGTGGGGCTACGTTAAAGCTCATGTCTATACAGACAAGCCCGCTTCAATTGACGCTTTAGAAGACAACATTGAAGCATTTGAAAAACTTTCATATAATAATAATATAATAATATGGGTTGCGCTACAGCCCGTAGAGAGCCAGGGCCTAGCTTCTCTGCAACCACTCGTGTTGTGCGTGATATTGTTCTCTCACGAGTGGAAGGGACCTACAGTTTAATGCCGACTCCGAACGGCCAAGTTTGAGAAGCTTTTTCTAGACAGAATATACTCTTTGAGCATTGTCAGTGACTCGAAAGAGGTGGGGTCGTGAAAATTGTTTTCGTCGCTCAGAGCTGGAATTGAACCTACGACGTCGAGGTTGGGGTCGACGCACACACCCACAACGCCACGGCCCCTTTACAAGTCGTTCGTCGCTTGAAGCCTACGTGTGTGGCTGCACCCTAAAGTTTTTCTTTTCCATTACCAATTAATCTTGACATTTGTAAATTATTCTGCATTCTTCTACTTCCGTATGAATGATAAGCGTTGTTGTAGTCCTTTAAAGAAAACGCGGGCCTTTAATTTCACTATATTCCCTTTTTTCTCTGGCATCCCTTAGAGTTAACACTGGAAACGGTGAGGGTGCGAAACACAAGTTCGCAACTCTGCTCAAGGCACGCGGTGACATGGGTTACCATCAATTTCGTCCACAAACGAAAATTACTCAGCGAGCGCACCGAACCCGTTCGAGGACTAGTTTCAGTTGTTTGTGCAACAAATGAAGGAGCTCAAAGGCTTCACCTGCAACGCATCTCCTAATTAAGTATAATTAACATCTGCAATGCGCACAAGAACCTCTCCGCCCCCTAATTGGCCCGCTTTGAATTGTCAGGAGCACATTTAGTCGGATGATATATTTGGGGCGTCTCTCTCTCCACATGCAAATTCTGTGCGAAACCAAAGGCAGATCAGCTTCCTAATTAAAGACTTTAGTATTTAGAGTCACCTCTGCCTCCCATGCAGACCCCCCCCTCCGCATCTGCCTCCACCCAGTGTCATCCTTGAACATTTTCGAACTATGCCAATGATATGAGAATGAAATGAAAAACACATTGGCCTCGGCCCCAAGAGTGCTGCAGACGAGATCTCAAATGCAAACGTGCACCATGCACAGCGCATAGTTATGATGCTCCATTCTGCAGATTCCGAAATTGGCATAGCCACCAACCGCATCGGGGGTGGAAGGTGAACGGAGCCGAGCGCTGCATCAAACCATAAATCCATGGAAAAGTCTCGGGAAAATCCATATTTCCCCGATATGCTTGTTGTTCCTGCGGTGCACCTAATTATCGTCTGCCGGTCATTATCGTCCACCGCAAAGCACCGGAAGGCCGCTCGCCGGAGGAATGGGACTCACACAAACAAAAACTTTCTAACAACATGGCCAAACAATGAACAATGGCGACTTATCTAACAATTAGACCGAGATCTTAAGCGAATGCATGTGGCCTTGTGGGCTGCATTTGAATATTTGCCGCACCGAAAGTGGCTCAAGGTCGGACTGTGAGTGGTTTGGCAACTTGAGAACGAGGACACGGCAATATGCTCCCAATTATTGGGGTCCCCCGTGCGTCTGTGTGATAGTCGCATCTTCGTTAGGCGGACTCCGGTGAAACTCAATGCGTTTCTGGGCGCACTCGCTCACTCGTGTGCGACTCAATTAAATTGGCAGCGCTGCTTTCTTTGGTGAAGTAATTAAAAATTTAAATTCTGTTATGTTTTACGATTCAACCAGAAATGTGCCCTCCCGGAATGGTGGCTGTGCCTCTCTGGGCTTTGCGGAGTGATTGATGTGTGTGTGCAGATCGGGGAGTGGAGTGATGGGAGAGGGGGCTTCTGACTTCCTAATTTGCATATTTTTGGAAAAGTTTTCAACTTTCTGATTTTGCGTAGGATGCTTTAGTTTCAGTTAATGAACCAAGTTTTCGAATCGGCAAGAATGTAATTTAATGCTTGAAGTTTATGTGTTTTTTTGCGAAATTTTGTTGAAATTTATTTTGTTTCAGTTGGCTTTTTGGGTGGAATTTATTTTAAAATCATCAGAGCGGTGCGTGGTTCTATCATCTCACTTCGCCGATGAGATCCGCTCCAGTGAAGTGTGGCCGACGAGTAAGGAGCTTTTGTAATGCCCTGACAGCAGGCCGTACGGACGCCGCTGGGCTACTAATCACTCTTGTATCAGTATGGAGTTGGTGCAAGGAGTTCGTTTTTGAGCTCTTAACCCTGTCACTGAGCCCGATTAAGGGTCGTTAGTTTGTTGGTAAAAGCCCTAGCTTGTGGTTTTCTATTTTGTTCATGTTTTCTGTATGCCTTCAAGTGATATGCAATGATTTGGTCCCATTGGGACCATTGGCATCACCGAGCTTTTGTCCACTCAGACATCCTGTCGTGAGCGAATTCAACTGTACTTCGTGT